>JABFEA020000119.1:12732528-12746798 GCA_019775915.2 Cyphomyrus plagiostoma | reverse complement strand
TCTTTGTGCTTCAACCCCCCCCCCCCGCCCACAAAAAAAAGGCAGTGCAATACCGGGGTGGAGGCAGAGGGTGGAGAACTGTGAGAGATTACAGTTTCTTTAGGTTTCCCCTTGAGTGATTAATACAGCAGGCATCCTCTATCTGGAGCAGCTCGAGTGATGCCAAAAAACCTGGGCAATTTAACTGTCCCCCATCAATCAGAGGGATAACAGCAACTGCCAAAGGCAGACAAGTTTTGAAAGAATCTCAATGACAGCCCAACCCCCCCCCCACATGCTGAATTAAAACTTGTGTAACGGGTGGGCAGTAAAAGCTTTATTCAGGATGGTTAATGAGATGTTACATCATACCCTAACAGCAGGTCATCATAGGCAGAATCTTAGCAATCTTTTTTTTTTTTTTTTTTTAACCAATTATGCGTTCTTGACATTATACTACTTGTCTTTCAAGGCACAGACTAGTGGGCCAACCGGAAATCAAAGAAATCCAACTTTCAAAAGATAACCATCTGTTGATGTATTGGGTCCAGTTGCCAACAGAGGGTGTAAATTTAGAAACATATTCCTGGGGATTAGTGGTCAAAATTTCTGGGCCACATGGTGCACAGTTGATACAGAACACTGACGTGTGCCAATTCTGGCCGACTTGGACAGTTAACCCTGGAGCCAGACTGCATCAGGAGCTAGCAGGACAGCAGGGCTCGCTGCATGACCCCAAGTGGGCTGCCCGGTGAACTCCCCCGCTCAGTGTTTTCCTGGAACTGTACCACTTCATTCCGGTAGACCAGCTTGAAGCACTTCGGAAGGCCAGCTCTGCGGAAGGGGTGCTGACAGATCGCTCACGACTGTGCGTGTGAACCATGGGGCGGAGCTCCAGGAGCCACGCTTGTTTAGGCTCCCCGGTGCCTGCTCCAGTAAGCCGACCACCCCCGTAATGAAAGCCTCTACAAATTAAGGGCTGTGAAGCAAAGGCTGCTTTGGAAGTCACTGCAAACAGATGCCGATCTATTACAGGCTTCTGCCATGCTGCCCAAAATTTGTGACCCATCAACTCAAAGAGCTGTAGTGGTCAACCAAGATGCCGAATCCAAAAACTGATCCCTTTCAGTAGTTTCAGTGGCCCATCTGGGAGCTAAATTTATAGCGGCACCCAAAACGTGAAACTGGTGCACTTGTGTAAATGCACAGCGCCTTTAACAAAACATCAGAAGGAACCATGCTATAATTATTCAATATTGATTATTAAAATTAACATCTGTGTAAGTACATATGCCATCAATACAAGAGAAATTTCAAACAATTGTTTACTATTACAGTAAAGAATCGACTACATTTTCAATGAATACCCTTATAACGTACAATAACAGATATGTGTAGAACCCCATCCTCCAAACACAAGGCTACAGATACAGAAGGACATCTGACAGGCACCAGAAAGCCAGTTTGCAGTGCACCATCTCATCTGAAGCAATGTTGGGCTTTGGGGAGTATATAGAGTTCACAGTGTACGGAAAACAACCAGTGCTAAACATAGACCAGCTGTCCTGTAAACACACAAATTTAACATCATTCTGACTTCTGTCAAAATATGCAGCCAGAGTAAACAGTAAAAAGTATGATTCTCAAAATAGTCTAAATAGCAAAGCAAGGACATCACCACATGATAACCAGCACATTAAATACTTGCGGTTTGTATAAGCAGATTTTTGTAAAATCAGATAAACTCTGACCATTGACAAGCTCCCTTTGCTCACTGGCACTATTGTTAAGTCTATGCACTATTTTCCTTTACAGTTACTTTTTTCCTGAGAGTTAATACTACACATTAATCCAGCTATAACTGCGATACGTGGCTGAAGTTTGTTTCTGATGATGAAGCAAAGTCAGCACAGTTAAGACCACAGACACCAGCGGAGCACACGTGAGCTGAGCCGGCATTAGGCAGACAATCCAAAGGCTGCCTAGAGCTGACAAAAGCTGCCAGAATGCTGGACAATGTGCCTTTTCTGTTTATGCAGTCAGGCTCAAACTGCTTCGAGGTTGGAGGAGAGAAGGAAAAAAAAAAAAAAAAAAAAACAAGCGATCCACCCTCTTCGTTTTCTCCCATCCCCCAATTCCAACTACTGAGGCACGTCTGACTTGCAAGCCATGTGCAGTTTATCATTTTAAACAAATATTGCCCTTTCGGCATTGTGGGAATCCACGAGTCGCCAAGGCTTGTGACAAGTGCCTGCTGGGTGTCACAAGAACAATTCCAAAGGCAAACAGGAAATGTTACTGTCCTATAATGTTCAACATATTTCAAGTGTCAGGCTCATGATGCCCAAAAGAACAACTAGATCATCCAATTCCTTGGACATTTCCAGTCTCATAGGAGATTCCTCAAAGACAATACAAGGAATCTCAACTCCTCTGCTTGCAGCTGGAAGAAAGTAGTGGATTACTCCTTGCTCTGGCACAGCATGGTAACTGACCTCATCTCCGAAGGTTAAGCGGTGGGTCAGCTCCTTCAGCCCTCGCATCATGCGGTCGTCTCTGAAGTCGTAGGGGAAAGTCTCTGTCCACTCGGTCAACAGCTGCACAATCTTGGGTGCGATCTTACGCACTCTGATCTGCAGAACCAAGGAGAACAACCTCAGCATCGTATGTGGTATTTACGGTCAGAAAGTCATTAAAGTAAGAATAAGTAATGAGATAAGGCATTTTAACAGACTTGTAGCACAGATTTACAGATAAGCAAAATGGGGTTTCCCAATCAGCAAAACGTAAAAACGATGGATGCGGATGCTGCAACATGCATTCAAAATTAGCATGAGCCTGTTTGCGCTGTGAAGTACGTGACGGGGGAGCTTCACCTTGTCCGCATGGGGGTCGCTGAGTCTTTGGTGCTCCACAAGCATTTGGTACACCTTAGACATGAGCTCATAAGGGTGCAGGAATAACCTGGAGCTCAGCAGGAAAGTGAAGATGTATGTCCTCTGGAAGACGGGAGAGGAAAAAAAACCCAAAAAAAACACAGCAGTTCTTTAATGGTATCTTAAAGATTCCTATGACCATCCATTTCAGAATCTCTTTCAAATTGATAAGGAGTTGAAAGGGTACTCACATCAGGATAGTGGTCCACACTGGGCACTAAATGCTGAATGAGAGCCTCCAGAGATCCCGATACAAGATTGTTGTCATGGTAACGCAGGCCCCCACAGCCCTCCTCCTTTGACTGGTAGACGTTGTTGTTATAACCAGCGGGGCCAAACATACTGCCAAACGGTGGCGTCTGTGGCATGTTTCCCTGCTTAAAAGAAAAATGTCAACATTGTGTTTTAAACGGTATTTTATACAGAATATGACAAACTGGAAGTTAAGCACAGCACAACAAAAAATAAAGAAAAATAAGACTACACAATAAATGGTTTTTTAGTAAGTCTAACACGACAACAGGTATTCAAAGTTATTGCAACTACTACTTAGAATTCTGAATCACCGGATGCATAATACCTCGGATTATAAATATCTGACTACTCAAAGGTTCCCAATTCACATGGACATGTACACAAAAGGGCCATTTATACGCAAAATATAGGCATGTCTCTCTCTAAAGGCCATGTGACAGAAAGAAAGCATGATCCAGAAGCTCACCACTGTGAAAGAGCTGGTTTGCTCCCCAGAACGTAAACAACTTAACTCTGGAGATCAAATGCCCATCGGCCGACCATTAATCCCACCTCACTGCCACAAAGAGACGCACACCCACACCCACCAGAAAGAGAGAGGGAAGGCAGCCCTTTTAATAAGTTACATCAGAGGGCGTGAGCCACTGCGAGATCCAGTCACCTAGGCCGCCTTTCTCTCCCACACTTTCTTATTGCTGCATTGAGAATGCCATCTACTAAGCAACCAAAAAAAAAAAAATCCCCAGTCTGGCATTAGCAGCCACTTTTGGGGGCCACGATGAGGGACAATGGAAACATTCAATGCTCCTGGCGTGGGGTGAAAGAGACCTCAAAACAACTGCCAAATCTTCAGCCACCACGAGTCCATTGAAGCAATTTGGGCAATTACACAAGGGCCGTGATAATAAAAAAAAAAATAATAAAATTGCAGCCGGGGGGGGGGGTAAGGTTGCCAGAAGCCATCCAACATCAATCGCAGCTCCTCCCAAATTCAGCACGGCCGTGAAAATTAGCATGAGAAGGAAAGACTGTTGGCATGTCTGAAATCACTTCAGCACCCATCACATCTGTTCCAGCATGCGTGTCCCTATTCCATCGGGACAATGGAGTCAATAGCGTGAAAAAAAATAGCCGTATCAAAAGGATCCCCTCACAAGTTATCTAGGAAAACTGAAAATATTCATGGGCATCACAATATAACTATCAGAATAGTATCTAAACAGGATAGAGCACAGTTTAAAGGGCAATATATGGTAGTTGTTCAAAACATCCATCATCAATTAACAAGATGCTGAACTAGAAAGATCTTAAGCCAAGCACAGCATGATCTTCAGCCTGCTTTCGCAATATTGCTGAGCAGTAAATGCCAAAAGAAACCCAGAAAAGCTCCATGGAGGTCAGATTTCTCCTCCCAAGGAATTAATGCAAACAAAACTTATGATTGTGTTTGGTTTTTTTTTTGGTTTTTTTTGTGAGGGGGGGGGCGTTGTTTGTGTACCATTTTCCCTAACCATAGACATCAGCTCCAACTTAACTTCATCTGTGGAGTGTGTAAAAGTGGCCCATTTGCATCTTAAAATGTTGGTTGCAAAGGTCATGCAAGCAGGTGTAGGAGAATATTCACAGGAAAATGGCCGGATAATAAGCCTTTACATCTCCAGCCACTTTGAATAAGTGTGGAACGTGTTTGCAGCCAAAAAGAAACATAGGAGTCTCACACCATAACATATTCAAAAAAAGCCAATACCTTCCAAATCCTTTAACAGAAAATTCACAGATTATTCTCACTATGGAAAACTAGTTTAAGCTTAGTGAACTTTGCTTACACATGGATATGACTCACTGAGAAAAGCTGAAAAAGTAACCAAATCAAAATTACAGATATAAATTCATATTTCGGTTCATTTAAATCAAGTTAGGGGGTTGGATTTTTTTTGCATTTCTATGGAAATGTGCTTAATCTGTCTCCCTCCCTTTGTAAAGTGATATCCATTACAAACACTCAAAAATAAAGAGAAATTGGAACATTTACAGACTGTCCCAGATAGTCAGAGATGTTGACAGCTACCACGGTTGAAAAACTACATAAAAATAGACCCAAACTGACATGACTGTGACTCTGAGAAGTATGACTCATCTGCACAATGTGAAAAGATCACTGGAAGCACTGTGTATCCTGACTGGCTGCACATCAGCTACTAATGACTAATGCTAGACACCCAAAAAATAATAAACACATGACTGGAAAACAATTCAATCCCCTGGTTCATCACATATTTAATGTGCAACCAAAACATTGAAAACATAAACCATATTTATAAAGGAGACATAAGGAAATAACAAAAGAGAACTTCAAAATCTATACGATTTATTTTAAAACTTAATATTTTGAACCCCAACTTGCCATGGGAATTAGATTTTCTAGGCCTGGAAGAAGACAGGTCAAAGTCTCAAGTAAAAAGGTGGAATATCAGCAAAAATTACAGACTCATCCCAAACCATCACAGAATAGACTGCTTAGAAACTGCAGAAGCCCGTGAGATAACGCTAATCTCTATGAAAGAAAGCAAGAAACAAACCTGACCACGTCAATAAAATAAACAAAAATCCCAGGAAACTATTGCAACACAGAATGGAAAACACGGAAACAGCCAAACATGATGAGTGAATCTTACTAGATAACATTTCTAATCTAAGTTAAAATCGTTCTATTAACAATGAACAGACATCATGTGCGGTTTATAAATACCAAACACAGCATCTAATTTAAGCTACTGCAGCAGGTAGAATAGATAGATCTAGGAGTGAAACGTCGCGCCTCATATAACGTGGTTTTAGGTATAATAAATATGTTAATTATCTATATAAATAGCGCCGAAATTATCTATGATCATATTATCATTGGAATCGTAACTCTGCGTTGCACGTTTTTCGAGCCCAGGTGTCAAGCAATAGGCGCTTTTTCGCAAGATAGTGACTGTAACTATTCAATATTATATATCCAAAAGCATGATATGCCAAAAGAATTAGTAGATAATGTTTTGCCAAATCTTATTGACATCAAAGTTGTTGAGAAAAAAAACAATGTGCCTGCAGTTTAATATTTGTCTTTTTTAAAATAGCCAGACGTGAAGGACGATGCAAGATGCAGCGTATAGAAACTTACCGCAAAGGGAAAAATATATATGTAAAAATCCCTTTAGATGAGACACGGAATCAAGTGAAGACCACTACTAAGTACATAGGCAGTATAAATTCCCAATCCTTTCTCGAAAGCACTTACACAAAATCTTAAAGCAGGGAATCAATCTCCCTGGCGTTTAGCAACTAGCATTCGCACTTAGCGGAGCAGCCCAAACAACAGCTTTTTGAAAAGTGTAAATCGCCGCAGATCTGGAGCAGTCACACGATGCCCGCCCACCGAATGAACTGACCGCGCGGCGCGGCGCAGCACCATTCAAATGCAATAACGGGAAAACCGGGAACGGCCGGCCCCCGCGTGCCCACACGGTGCGCAAGACCGCGGCCTGTCAGCCAATCAGAAAGAGGCGAGAGGAAACTACGAACCTCCGCGTTTGTCCTTATAGGTCAATAGTGCCGCCCAGTTAATTAACGGGAAAACACGAACCTCTGCAGAACTGCTGCGCTGGGTATTAGGAATAGAAATAGGCGTGTATTTATACTTGTGTTTTACTATAAATATGTTTTTCTGTTAGGCATTAATTCTGCAGTCTTGATGCATATATGTACGACTGTTTGCATTTACTGCAAAATGTTAGCTGCGCATTTAAAAAATAAACCGAAAAAAGAAGGTGAATTATGGGAATATGGACATTTTTCGTTCAGACGTTGGTAGATAGACTAAGCTTTGGTTATGTTAATTATGTTTATTGATTTATTATATTAGTTTAAAATATTTAAATGCGACGTTTCATTTTTAGGCACAGGAATTTTTGAACTTTTACATAATGTGAAATTCTACAAATATAAAGATATTTGAGTAAAGGGACACAGGTAAATGTCTTCATTTTGGACAGCACAGCTGCGGGGTCACAATAAGAGTTAAAAGGTGCGTTACGAAACTACAGCTGTCATGGTCAATAACATTTGCCTTTTCCTGACAGGTCGGGCAGTGTCTGAATCAATGAAATTGTTTTAACAATGAATATATGCAGTATTTGGGAACCCACGTCAACTGAAAAGATTTAAAATTTAAGTATGCTTAACACTCTCTCTGTCTAACCAGACACAATATTTGAATCTAGATCCAGTAATAGGGACTATATGAAATTCTCTGGGTGTAGCATAAATGCTTAACATGTTTATGCTGATATTTTTAATAAATAGAGACCTTTTAGTACAATTATTGTATTTCTTAGTAAAGTAAGTGTTTATATATTATCCAATCCCATCTCTTTTCGTGAAAACCTCAGTAAGACTAAGGTTAAGATAGTGAGTGCAAAACTTAATCAGCAATGTCAAAGAAGCCTAATAAATGTAACAAATACTTAAAGTGAAAAGAAGAACTTGATGTTTTATTTTTAAACATGATAGGCTACACTACACATCTGAGGGCAGTCAAAATTAGAATCCTTTAACTGTCACTGAGGAAATTGCTTGACCTTGTGTAGCTACATTAACTCCATAGCAAACCTGTGCTCTTTCATGTGCAGCCTGGGAAACAAGGTTTTATGGCTGCTTCCATTTCTTGGGGGGAAATGGCAATACTTGCCTAAACACACTAATTACACCTAAGTGAACTCCTGTGAATGTCCGTCGCATGCAGGTTGTGCACACCTGCAAGACTGCTGAATATATTCAATAAATCAAACAGAATGGGGGTTCATTTGACCTCCCAGCAATACACCATTTATTAGGAGTTCTGAACATGATAGGTTTAGCATTGTTTAATCCCCGATGATTTCAGACAAGAAAAATTATCCTGTCAGTGCTTGGATGAAATAATGTTATGTCTAAATGCTGTGTCCATGTGAACCTACAGCTGAAGTCTAAAATAAATGACAGAAACTACAGGTGAAATTTGAGCTTATGGGTTTCTGAACCATTTCCACTGACACCCGCTACATTATACAGAAACATTTTCCAACAATAGTTCCTGAAAACACTCCGCTGGTGTCCCTTGTTATACAAGAAGGTGCTTATCAACACCAACATTTAACATCTGAAAAGTCTTTCGTGATGATTTCCTGGCTCCTTCAGCTCAGTAATAGTTATGTTCACACCTCCACCCTGAGCCGACAACACAGAGGGGCATCAAGCTGCAGCTGGACATTTCGTTACAGCCATTAACACGTAGCTTGAACCAACAGTCACCTTTGCACAGCAAACTGCATGTTAAAAGGTAACAAAATGAAGAAAAAAAAACACTATTCCTGTTCAATATCTGGCCAGATAAAATACCACTCATAAATATCATGGGTATATGGCCAGGAACTAAAATGATAACACAAAATATGAGCAACATGCCAAACACATCACCTATAGGAAGCACTCCATCTAAGGGTCAAAGATAAAACATCATGCTGTACTGATTCTCATATTCATCTATCAGTGTGGTTTTACTGGTCATATTAGGGTCAGAACAAAGCAGCAGGCAGGATGTCTAAACTACACACATCAACAACAGTTCAGGGGTCAGCTGAGTGCTGTAGCACTAAAAACATCATAAACCATTGTACAACCTTTTTAATTTGCAGGTTTTTCTCAAAACCCTTTATTTAAAACAGGCCTGCTCCCTCCATTACTAATTAACATCTCCATAAGTCTCATCTGCCTTCCTCATCGGTGCAGATGGGGAGGGTCCAGTCACAGCATGTTAAACTCATACTACGGAAGAGCAAGTGATTAAATTTAGCAATGTGTGGGAAATTGATTTATGTTGCTTTTAGTGCAGAGTTTTCAGTGTATTACATATTATGACATCTATCATACATATTCTGAGATATAGTGCCTTTGCCTCCAGTGAGTGCATGTTCTTTAAGATGTTAGATGAAGCAGGGAGACTGGGGTGGGAAACTCTGCAAAAAGGTTTTACTGGGGGGGAGAGGGGATGTGGAACACTTTTGTGTCTCAAGGTACAAACTACATATACCCCCAATGGTACATAAATGTCCCTCAGAGTCAATTTCCTAGAGTTTGGGTACCATTGGCAGGCCCTTGCGGGTATTTCCCCAGTGACTAGTAACTGCATCCTCAAATAAATTGAGGATAAGTACCAACTGCATATATTGGTATTTTTTTTATAGCTATGCAAGAGACTGAAGGGACTACAGCTTTCCTTGGGCTGCACCTTTTCCTTCCATTCCTGTTATTATGACCTTTATATTTCTATAAAACACTGTAGGAAAAACAGAGGGTACCTGGTATTACCTTGAGGTCGAGGAAATGTGTAGAAGATTATACTAAAACACTGTCTTTCAATTTATTTTTATAATCTGGTTTAATAAAGTGTTTTTTCTGCCCTTCTCAACTTTATTGTTTTATTGTAAAATAAATTTTTATTTATGGAACATTTAATCATTTGACTTAAGGAAACTAAAATCTCTTAAAAATTAGATCTGGTGTAGACTTTGCTTTACATTCAGGATTCTATGTGGACTTCATAGGCCCTTGAATATTCATTGAATTGTAAGACAGAATGCTCCCTCAAACATGTTTGCTTCAGGATAGTAAGCATTCTTTATGCTAGAAATCTTTATTGTAACAATAAATGCTTTTCATAAAACATCAAAATCATATGTATTTTAAGTTCCAGTTCACAGATTTTCTTTAAAGATTTTGTTTCATTGGATTGTATTTTGTCTGCAACAAGGTGCATTGAAAACAATTTATGAAAATAAAAATGTAAAAAGTTTTGTATCATTGCAAAAATTATGTAAAATTATCTATACTACAAACATTGCATTTCCACTGATTGCATGTAATAACCTTATTTGTTTAACTAATTGAGATGTACTTATTTTACTACTTTAGAGGGATATTCAAAGTATTTTAAAGGAGTTTTCTAACGGCTTGTATTTACCCTGAATTTGCTGAGAATATAACCTCATGAACTGTCTAATCTGGTTCCTCACCCATGACAGCACAAGGCTGACATGAATTATATACTATATTCAGGTCAGTAAGCAAAAGAACAGAACTGCTATGATGACCATCTTTGTGCATCAGAAGAATGGTTAGATATTGCTCAGAAGCTGCTGGCCCTATAAATTTTAGATCTTCTGCATTCCTCCATTTTCTCCTTATGTTTAAAGGCTGCTGGCAGCTTGGTAATCTGCTCTTGTGTTGTGACGGCATTATGGCTCCACCCTTCATACACCACACTGAGAGCCTGACTGCCCCACACAATCATCAAACATTCTTTCGGAGATTTATGGCACTATGTGAACTAGGCAAAGCCCATTTGTAGCACTGAGAAAATCATGGCTGTAGCGCCACAGAGAGGACAGAAACTTTAGACCAATTTTCTTGTATCATCCTACTTCAGACTTTTTGGAGACAATGTTGTATTGTTTCCAGTGCAAATGTTTTCAATTAATGTTTGCATTGAGTCATTTTGTGGGGGGGGTGGATTATTCCCACACAATCAAGAAAAACAAACTGCTTATGTGTCACATGATCACATCATTCAAACCCTTGATCAACCTAAACCTTACTTTCCTGTTTATGATGCTGCTATGAGAAATCAGCAACTAATGAGCAGGTACCTTTCCTTGTGGGGACCTCAAGCCAAAGATAATGCGACACTCTGCACCAAGTGGCTTGCCAAATACAAACATTCAAAACACTTGTTATAAAAATTTTACTTGGAATGAAACTTGGTAACTAACCAAATTTATTTGAGTTATTCTGCATAAATGATGTAGGAATGTATTACAACACATCCACATAAAACACTGTGGGGTGACACTGGTATGAGAAACACACACAAATCATTCAGTTTCCCCAGCCTTCAATACATTTCATATACAAGACTCCTACTTTTAAAATTCATATTTTTATTGATATCACACAATTTCAAAATTAAATCTATTGCAAGGAAACCAAAATGACTGATGAACTTATCTGACAAGACAAGACTTTGCTAGAGACAAACTATCTTCTCATTTGATCCCATTATAAAAAAAAAACTCATGCAGTATGATCTTATCTTATTCAGTATAGCAAAGCTTCTGGCTGGCTATTTAAAACTGGTCTGAGCCACATTAATATAATTACTCTCCATCATTTAGCTAATCATCAATAACCCAAGCCAGTGATCATTTTCCTTAAAAACCTTCAGGATAGTAAGCATTCTTTATGTTCAGCCTCATCTAATGAAAAAGAACATAAAGATTAACAATATTCTATATATTTTTTCCATATGTTCCATAATCCTTATGTGTAGTTTTTGACCTACAGTGTCCAGATCATTTATGCTTAAACAATTTCTGACAGCAGAAGTGAAATGATTCAGTGCTATGTTAGGATTACAAACTTCTGACCTTTATGCATCATATCGATAGCCTTACCCTTATTAATTATGATATGCATGCAAATATTCATGCAAGATCACATTTCTTATATAGCTGAGATATTCAGTAAATATACTTCACTAATAGTAAATATGCAGGTGCCTTTGTTTGCAGAGTTTTCTGTTGTTTTCTCCTTTGAACGCCTCTGCAGCACCAGTCATTCACATTTCAGCACAAACAGTTTTGACAATATGCAGCTGCAGTACCTCTGTGCTGTATTGTATGCGTAATAAGCACAGCCCCCTCCCCCCCAACGGTAAAAGAAAGTGTTCTTGCAGGTGTATGGACTTGTGCCAAAAGGGGAAGCTGCCTGAATGTACAGTATAAACAAGACAGAGCAAGGCGTTTTTTTCCCCTCATGACGACACAGACGGTACAGAGCACCACATGCTCAATGTTCCATCAGGAAGAACAAAGAGAACTCGCCAAAAAGATAAAGGATCTTGCTGAAACGTTTTATCCTGTTCCACTGGTGCTGACCACAGATTACTACGTAGAGATCATTTAAGGAGTACTTCAAGGATACATGTAATGGCATGTGAATATTTGAACCCCTTGAATGAGTATTCTGTCACCATTTCTATAGCCTATATGTCCGGGTTCTGTAACAATACCTGGGCTCCTAATACGTCAAGCACTGGAGACCTTATTTTCTGTTCATCCGGCTGTTTTGTTGACAGCGTGTGTGACACTCAGTCATCATGAGAATTGTGTGGAAAAGCCATCCAGCTGCCCCACCTCAGCCTTTCATCACCAGATGCATTTAACCTTCACTCTGCAGTAAACGGCATTGATCTGCGACAGCATGAGTCATCTGGGGCTTTGCACTGACCAGACCTCCACCCCCCCCGAAATGGGTAGGTGGATTAAGGGCAGCCTGAGTGATTAGTGAGGACACCAGGCCCACTGCTTGCCTTTACATTTCTTGCAGAGGGGCAGTTTTAACCAGTAAAACAGAGCTCAACAGAGAGGAAGAACTCAGGAGTCATATGACGATGCATAATGAAAGACGAGGAAAAAAGAAATCAAAGACAGGAAGGTCCACATCACAGCTAAGAACTGTTTTAGTAACATTTAAACAAATAGAATGATGTATATAAGATACAGAATGACACAAATACACACATATCAGAATTTAAAGACAAAAGAGTTACTGGTGACTGAAATTCAATATAAAATTAAAATAACTTCACAGAAATATATTTTTATAATAATGATACTTTTCCTTTTTCCATCCATTCATCTTCCAACCACTTTTCCCAGACAGGGCTTCCTGGAGCCCATTCCAGGCAAAAAAGGGTAGGAGTTCATCCTGAATGGGACATCAGCCAGTCACAGGTCACACACACACACTCTGGGCAAGTTAGGGACACCAAGTGGCCTTACAGCATGTTTTTGGACTGTGGGAGGAACCTGCAGGAAACCTGTGCAACTTTCAATTCAATTCAATTCAATTTTTAGTTTATTTTTTGTATAGCACCTTTTACAACAAAAGCACTTTCCATGGGTGTGTTGTGATACATTCCTACATCATTTTTACAGAATAATTCAAAAACGGGAACTCTCAAGCAACTTTCAAGCTGAACAAAGACAGATTTCAAACTCCCAAAGCCTGGAGATCTGAGGTAAGAACATAAGATGCCATTCGGCCCATCAAGCTTGTTTGGGGAGAACTTAACTAATAGCTCAGAGTTGTTAAAATCTTATCCAGCTCTGATTTAAAGGAACCCAGGGTTTTAGCCTGCTACTTGAACAGGAAGACTAGTTGTCATAAAAATATGAAGTATTCCTAAGATAAAGAAATCCAGCGTTATGTGAAATCCACTAGGACATATACAAGTCGCAGGATGTTAGCACCAACATAGCCATCATTAAAACTGCCTTGTTTTAGCATGCAGCAGGGGGGTAACATGCTCCCTGCGCTGGTGCAGGAGTGACGCAGATGCAATTAGTGACAGCAGCAGCTGGGAAACAGGGGAGGGTCTAGGAAGTGGAGGAAACTGAGGGCGACGCCCTCACTGGCCCTTGGGTTCCTCCCTGGCTCCCCTCCCTGCCACCCTTGGGAAAATCCCAGTACAATGGAGAGCGTGTCATACATGTCACAGCAAGGACGGCCAGCCACCTGTAGAGCAGACTGTTACGGGATATGCATTATTTGTTTATGTGAGTATAATCTCAGTCAAGCTAGAGCTTGCATCAGTCACATGCTGTGGGGATCATATAACATTTGAGCTTGACTAACTTTTATGCCTTTATGTATGTAATATAATAAAGAAGGTTTCAAATATAATATAATAAAGAAGAGTTTCAAATGGATCGTCTGCTGTAATATAAACTTTTTGGGCAACAATGAAAAGTAGATCAAAAACTACAAAAAAACTCCTGGCGTGAAGATTTTCTGATGCGAGATATCCACCCCTGGCACCTGGTCTGGGGTTATTTCCTGCCTTGCCCCTGTGATCCTACCTAGAACAAATGGGTATGGAAATTGGATGGATGGATGGACAGATGGACAGAGATATCAACTTTTGTAGTTGAACTGCCAGTGCAGTAATACTGTTTCTTT
>JABFEA020000119.1:12713143-12730220 GCA_019775915.2 Cyphomyrus plagiostoma | reverse complement strand
CATTAGCACATTATTTACATTAAGGCGATATCTGAAAAAATAACAATCTAGAAAGTTCCTAATGTTAACTTACAGTTTTTTGTCGATTGCTTTGGTACGTTTCATGAAACAAACTATAAGAGCATTTCTCAATAGCACAACACTGTGGTTTAGCTGCAAAAGCCTGTCACAAGACTCAAAACAACTGTCATGTCTCAAAAGCAAATTATTCTACCAATGAATTAATCAGTGCCACCAAAATACAATCAACATCTTTTTATCCATGAGAGTCAAAATGCTTAGATATATTGTCAAAATGTCAGGATAAGGATGCTTCTAAGCTCCACAGTCCTGGATGATAGTCGGTTCACACTTTCTCATTGTCACCGAATGATCATTTTTCATTAGCAAACATACTTCATGTCAGACACCAGTTCCAACATTGCAAGGCTCTACATTAGAGCATGTATACTTCACTGGCAAGAGAAAGCACTCACACGCACATGTAACGTCTTCAGATCTCAAGACACAGTACAATAGCAAACAAAAAACGTTACATAAAACTGTATGATACGAAAACAGCAAAATGGCAACAGAAGAACAACAAAATCATGCACTGAAACACAACAGTGCTGTATCACTGCAATTTATGGATTCATTTTTTAAAACATTTTGATGTCTATCAGTTACTATAGCACTATATCTGCAAAAATGCTCTTTACTCAATGCTATTAGACAGCAGGGGTGTTTCAAACCCTGACAGCACTGACATTTCCCTGCTTTACTGTTAAAGTTAATGTAGCAGGACTGCTAATTTGTCAGGGTATTATGAACAAATACTGCCCCTTGGAGCATAAAATTTGTATTTAGAGACAATGTAACTGCAGAGCTGGACAATGGAGGAATGCAGAAAAGGTGCTAATTTTGCCTTCCTTGTCTCTTTCCACATCACTGACCTGCTGGCAGGTATTGACTGCCAGATTAGCATGATACCATGACATCACTTCCAACTCACCTTCAGCTCTCCAGCTTGTTTTTTTCTCTGCTTGTGACTGATTTGATCTAGTGCATCAATACAAGCCATCGAACAAGCAAAGTACAAGCTATGCAGGAATCATGCTAAAGATGCTAAAGAATCCACTCGAGCCACAAATCCATAAGATGGCTCAGCCAGTGAGAGATGGATCAGTCAGTGAGAATGAGGAAGTGGGAACCGACTATCATTCAGAATTGTGGAGCTCAGGAGCAAATGTACACTGCTGATGGTACTTTTCACTTTGGTGTCACTGACTAATCCATTGGCGGAGTTTATTTGCTTTTGAGACATGAATTAATTGTTGTTCTGTGGGTAAGTTACAGGCAGCTAAACCTTAATGTTATGCTGTATGAATGTACTGTTTTGAGAATTGCCTTTATAGTCTTGAGAATGTTAAATATGATTCACAAAATGGGCAAAGCAATTGAGAATTCTCCCAAATTTGTCATTCCCACTGCAGGGCACTAAGCAACTTTCAAAAGCAAATGTTTTTTGGACAAAAGCCAATAAATATGGAAAACTGCATTAAGAAGAATAAGAAAATAATTTATTGCACTGGTAGTTCAAATTAGCTTCACTTAAAACTGAGCTTTACGCTACTGATTTAAATGTATGAATTTCATGAAAGACTCAATTTCCAGTAAACTCTTAAATTTATTCTAATTGCAAGTGAACAGTTTTTCATTTTGTTGCCATCTTGGCCTTGTTTACAGCTAACCTGTTCTGAAAATGTTCTTGTTTTGAGGTGGGAGGTTACAGAGTATCTCAACTCAGTGGTCCAATCTCAAAGAAATGGGTAAACATGACTTGAGGCGCTCATATGGAAAGGATTTAACGCTGACACCAGATTCCACTGACCCAGCCACTAAGAACATGGTGTCACTTGTTTACTGTGAGCCCAATGAAAGGAACGTTCTTGAAATGCACATATAAATGGACAGAATGTGTGGCTACAAGAAAACAACTGTTTTGAAAAATATACTTAACCTTGTTAATAGCATAAGTTCAGCTCAGAGCATTGTGTTTGGATTGTGAAGAATGGGGTTGAATCTACAGGGTACTTTAATAATCCTCTTGTTTCTCCTCACTTAGCATCACTGCTGGTATCTCTAAATCCTGAAAGACTTGTCAGTCACAGTACATGGAACTTTGTGCATTTTTTCTTGGATCAGTTGTCCCATAGCATTATGGGAAATGTAGACAGGAGACTTCTACAGGAATGTGGGAAGCCCTTGTTGATATTACATGAGTTGGATTTGGCAAGTGACTTTATCCTTTTAGTCAATATTGTGAGATAAAAAATGATTATATAAAGAATTACCTTCAACTGTATCAAAATTAAAAGATAATCATGTCCAAGTTTTTAAATGTAAAAGAAAATATTATTTGTGTTTCTTTAAAAAAAAAAAGTAAAAATACAAATTAAATAGGTAAATAGTTAATTACAGAACAGGTGCTTATTGTTAATGTAAAATATAGCTATTGACATCTTTTTCAAATATTTCTAGATTTTAGCTATCCATCCCTGTGACCTTGCAGAGGTTAAGTGGTTAGAAGATGGGTGGGTGGGTGGCTGGATAGATGGATGGATAGTCATGCATAAAGACTTAATGAGCACATATACAACATTCATGCATAATGATAATGTTACGTTACTGTAACCTTCGCTGTGTTTTTACAATCAAGCATATAATGCCAACGTTAGGACAGGCCACACCAAATAAAACAATAACAAAGTGAAGTTACCCTTTACTCTCAGACTAGAAATGGGCCTACCATGTTTACACAAGTTGTTCTCCTGCTGGAAACAGATGGCAGGGGAGGCTGTAAATGGGCTGCTAAGTGTTTTGAGTTTATGAGCGATGTGAGATTCCCACAAGCAGGCTGGGCCCCAGCCACAGCATTCGAAGGGAGTGGGTTAAATGCAACTCCCCCAAAGTGTTAAGACTATGCCAACAAAACCCTCTTCAAGGTAAACTTCACCCTCACAAGTATTTAAAACCAAAGTTCAGGAGGGAGCTCATCTGCCTCCCGGAAAAACACATTTAACCATTAGCAGTTTTACAGAATTAACACAAACTGCGCTACTGTCATTCAATGAAATACTTATACTTGGTCAAAATAGGTGAATGGGAGAAATGTTACACTTTGAATGATAATCCATAATGTTACTAAAACGCCATGCTTTTCAAGAATTTCTAGAACATTCAAATATATGCTGTTCCTGAATTCCAGTGCATGATACTTTATATGAATTGTTTTCTTTAATGTAGTGTGCACAAAGAACTCCATTCTCTGGCAAGGGCTATAGAAATGTTATTAAAGATGGTATCTTAAGTCATTCATGACATGTAAAAGGACATCCCTTTTTAGGTCAATGAAATCATTCTCTGAATTTAAGTGATGTTATTTAAATTTATATATAAAAAACTGGTGTGTTTGAAATGTATTTGTTTATGATTATCTCACTGCGTTTTAAAAAAAATGTAGTGTGTACACCATTAGTGTAATGATGAGATGAATACCAGGCAGTCCTGAAGATGCATGACTTTCGCTCTCCCAGCCATCTCCAGAGGGAGTTAAAAACTGCATGCCGATTCATCTATTCTTCTCCTGCTCCTCGGTCTGTGCTTAGGCACTGTGTCCACTCTGTAAGCACAGTTTATATATAACAGATCTCAACTGACTCTAAAGCATTTTTTGCGGCATTCAAAGCACCCTTGGAGAATGCAGCTATTTGGAAACACTCAGTGCTCCATTCAGCTGCAGAGTCTGAAAGGAGCTACTCTGCATATTTCACCAACCTGTTTATGTAGCCTAAACAGCTGCGTTAACACAATCCATTTAACTACAGGACTAGGATGGTTTCAAAGGGGAATTCCTCACTATGCTCCAACTTCCAGCATCTTGTGTCCTTCTATGAATCAAATCATGGCGTTAAAACAATCCCTGGATGTTCTACAAAGATACCCGAGCATTGTAATGTGAAAGCCATGCAGAATCCTTCCAGATCAAAGCAATGCCTCAGTGCAATTCTAGTCAAAACAAAAACAGACGCCCCAACGAGACGCTGCCAGTTATAAGACCTGCATGACTGACTTCATGTTGCATTGTTCCAGCCAACTGAAGCAGACATGCAGAGTTATTGAGCTGAATATATTTTATGGTCCATTTAGCATCAAGCTAATTGAGAAGATGGTCAATGAGTAGCAGTTATGAGACATCCCCAACTTCCAGACACCTTGTCATAGTACACATAGTATGGTGCGCAGATTTGAATGAGGAACAGGATCTGAGAGGTACCCACTGGATTATACATGTGAAAGCTGTGGTGTAGTGTATAATTTAAATAAACAAAAAGCAAAGAAATAGAGCAGAATTTACTTTGTGGATTAATTCAATTTCAGATTACTTCACACAAGCAGCTTGCAGAGAATCTTGATGAACTCCAACCAACAGATTAAGGTCACTATCAACAGGTGCCAGAGATGTAATATAATTCTACACTTGCTGTCAGAAATTAACTCCCTGGGCGCCAAATAAATGCCAACACTGCAAAAAAACTGTGGCATTATGGTCAGCTCATATAGTATTATTGCTGATGATTAAATAATGATCTGCACAAAATACAAAATCCCTCACATTATTTCCCACTGGCATGTAGGGAAAATTTTACAAGTTAATTATGCCAAATATCACAGCACGAAAGATGAAATATTAAACCTAACACGGAATAGTTCCACAAGTACAGAAAATAACCCGTAAATGATACATGATATTCCAATTATTCAAGACAATAACTTGCAAAGTGACAAAAAAGTGAAGAATGCACGACAGTCTCTCCCTATTATCCATAGCTGTTGTCACAAAAATGTACATCTGTGAAAGCTTTTAATGTAATGTTGGTTGGGGGTGGGGTCATTCCAGCCCCCTCTGGTTGTTTTTATAAATGCACGAGCAAAGAGGTTCTGGGAATAAAAGAAGTACTTCAAAGCCAGCACCTGTTCTTTCTTGATGTTTGTAATACATCAATCTTAAAGCAAGGCCAAGAGGTCATTGTAGCAACTGAAGATCTGCGTGCAAATACTATAACGCGCAAATACAACAACAACTGTATGTAGATTTCCCATACAATTTCAAGTCCTTTTAGTTTGCACCATTTCATCTAAAATTTTGAAGCGCATGGGGTTCTTTCGCACCTCGGTGTAAAAAGGGATTGGTTCAGAAATTAAATTGTTTTAATCATGAGTTTCTACGCATTTCATGAATTGATTTGAACAGTGCAACATGAGAAGATGTTGGTAGTTCAGGCAACCATGAATTTGCTTCACATACATAATACATTTAACTTTCTTTTTCATTTTCTTTTAGATTTTCAACACTATTTTAGGAGTATGTTACATACTTTGTTATGGTGTTATTTATAAAATTTCAGTGTCTCCTTCTACGTAAAATTATATTTAAAAGAGTGTACTTCAGAATATGTTCAAAACTACTATGAACATTTCAAGATATTCCATGAAACGATGTGTTATTATAGATAATTATGCTTTCATTTTTGCATTTATTTCTATTTTGGAACTGTGTTTTAAATAATATGGACTCACTTGTTTGACATTTTCTCTTCACCAAATCCGTGTACAAATATACCGGTAGGCAAAATAACTACCAGTGGACGTTTGCTGGAAACTCTAGTCAGCAATAGCTTATATTGCATTTCTTCCTGCTTTCTTTGTGTTTCTGTTCCGTCACCTGCAGACACCAGGGAGATTCATTAATCTATGCAGGCCACTGGAAAAAATAGTTCAATTGATTTAAATGTAAGAGGCAGCAGTAAAAGTCAATTTAGTAGGATGACAGTTTGTGTAGTTAGTATCCATTTGAGGTCTATCTGGCTTTACCTAATCCCCATACAGCTGTCCATACATTCAGAGAGAAGATAAATCACCAATCAATGCCGAAATGTTCATTGCAACCAAAAATATTACCTGGACTGGTAAATTGTATAGATAATGAGACATTCTAAACTAATTTATATTAAACTTGGTTTTCCTGTAGTTAAACTTTAGTAAAAGTAATGGATTTACACAAAGCTTGCAGGTCACTGGAATTTTGCTAGTTCAAGACAATATAGAAAACAGAAACTGACTTCTCTGTATTTCTGTAACATGCTTTTTTCAGTTTAAAAAACTATTTAGGCAGTATGTATGGTGACACTAAGCCCAGGCATACGGTCTAATTCAATGGGGTTTAAGATCCTCCTTTATTTCTTTTTAAAATGTCTTCATGCTTGTCATGTTGTTTGTATTAACTGTGACACTCCCTCCCAGACTATTTCAGAGCTCTAGATTTACTGCCCACTTATGAAAGCTTCTCAAAACATATTTATTTAATATAGCATACAAAATTAAGTAAATTGTATGTAGCATTACTTTTTCCTTTTTTGTTTCTTTTTGTTGTTGTGTTTTTCTATTCATTGTAATTCTGTTGTATCCTGTTCTGTGATAATTTAATTAAAAAAATGTGTGTAATTTTCCGATGCTATTTGTTGTTTTTTTCATGAGAACAAACAATGAGAAGCAGGCAGTCATGCATTGCCTAGAGCTGGCAGTGTGAATATTCTACACTGGCACAATGACCATTTCACTGCTGCTGTATCCTTTACTTGCTTATAAACCTAGTGCAGCAGTAGGATAGCCCCATAATGCTGTGAATACTGACAGCAGGTGGAGATGGCTGTTTTTTTTTTTTTTTTTTTTTGGCTTGGTTACTTCGTTATACAGGCTGTGTTTCAGTGGCTGTGTGCATCCACGTGCATGTCCCTGTGCGCCTGTGCGTGGGATTATGCATTGGCATGAATATGCGTATCTGCCACCCTGCTGGAGAGACGGAGGTGGATGCGTGGTGGTGGGGGGGGGGGAACAGGCAGATAGTGCCTTTGTCATTGCAGCTCCACCACATTCCCTCATTAGTCATAATGCTGTCAGCCCCCTCTGCCTGCTACACCTGTCCCAACTAAATCCACCCCCTCTGGGACAATTAAAGCACAAGTGCCGGGCCAGGCTGTCTTTGAGACCCCCACCCAAAAAAACAGAATCTTCCCTCATTATTGATAGCCGCCAGTTTTCTTGATGGGAAAACTACTGGCATGGACATAGTCTCAGCTGGACCATGTGTAACTAATTGTCATATTGTCAGACTACCACTTAGAAGCATTTGCAGTGTAAGACCTTACAGAGGGGGCTGACAAGAATTCTAAGAGTTATAATAGTGAATACTAGATAAATGCAATTGCAATATTTTTGTATGAGAAAACATGTTAATTATAAGCCTTGATTTTTTTTGACGGCATACATATTTTTTTCTATTGCAAAATTTAATCGCACATCAACCAAAAACTATAAATGAACTGGAAAAAAAATGTAAATGCTATTTGGCAAAAGCCACAGATTATCCTAAGAAAGTAGGGATTTCCTCAATAGCTGTGCAATTAAATAAACTTATTAAATAACTTATTGTCTAATTGAAACAAGTAGCTAGTTATGTGATACAGCTGGATGGTAAAAATGACTTACAGTGACACACCAGGCCACCCAGAATGCCAAGATTTCTGCCCAATCGTCTCTAAGTCCACTGGGCAGAACACCATAGGAAACAGAGAATCACCATAATTCAGAGTTGCTGATTGGATGAATACAGTAGCTCCGGAATGAGGTGTCCAATAAGGTTCAAGTGCCAATGGCTTGTGGGCCCAGGAAACGGAGAGCAAGACACGAGCACCAGGAGAACCAAACCTAAAAAACAACATTAGCATAACGTCTTGTGCTCCTAAAGAGGCATGACATTAAACTCACCCCTTGGAACAGGAGTTACTGTCTCACCTGTGTTCATGAGGATCTTCCCTGGACAAAACAAGGCATAGAAATATAAACATTATGGCACTTAAACATTTAATTGTAAAAAATAGATGGTAACCTGGAGTAAAATAAAACTACACATATTTAACAAAGAAGGATTCCATTACATCAGTGGTCCTTTACTTGTCTTTATAGCCCAATGACAGAATGTTTAATTCCCCATATTATACTGTATAATGGCTTTTAATGCAGATTGATATTTGACATAAAAAATTTTAAAGTCCATAGTATGAGATATTGACATTCTTTTAAATTTTTCAGTATGGTGGTCATCATGGTTGGCAAGGCATGTATAATTTATTATCTGAATACATTATGTCTTATCTAGGACTATTGCAAACAAAGTGGCTATTAAAATGCAACAGTGTGTGTTCATATTGCACTGTTTAGATTTCTTCCACATGACAGAATCAGGAAAGGACTTTCATGTAAGAAGACAAAAACTAGCCACCCAGAAGCACTTCACTAAATGAGGTCAACCCTGACCCTCCGTGTATGGTATTTCATAAACCCATTTCTCTAGGAAGTACAGCAAACCTGACTGTCACCCCCTCACCACCCCCAAGCTAAGGGAAAGCCCTACTGCAAAGGGTTACACAATGCAGTGCACTCCAGTTACTGAGATAAGCACAATACCAAACGCATACAGTTACACAACAGGAACTTCACCACTTTTCTGATTCAGGTAGAAGACCTGAATGTTGTCACATCAATGATTCAGCCACCTGCTGCTTGCTGAGGAGGCGATGACTAATGAAACACTGAATAACTATGGGTAGAGCATCTGAGAAGTCCAGCTTGGAGTGGGTTGAGTTCCCACACGCCTTATGGAGGAAGCAGCTCATGAGGCAAGTACCTTTTTTAGAAAACTTTTGCTGGAGGACACCTTTTGGAAAACTGAATTCTCTATGAAAGCAACACAATTTTCTATGGAGGTAATTCTTGATGTATGGAGTTAAAAAAGGGATTCTACTTATTTCTGTAGAGGAAACTCCTACTAGAGGATATCTTTAGGAAATTAGCTATTTTGATGCAGAGAACCCCCTGTGTTTATTGCAGGATAACACAGTGATATTCTGACAGTATATATGTAAACACACACACACCTTTGTAATTATATCTTTGTGGGGACCATCCATTCACTTCTATAGGCAAAATCCTAATCCCAACAATGGCAACCTTAACCCCTACCCAGCCCTAACCTTAACCATAAATAACCAAACAAAATAGAAGTATTTTGGCATTTTTAGTTTTTTGATTGCAGTGAGAGATTTTTATAAAACTGAGTTTCCCCTTGTGGAGACCAAAAATGGTTCCCACAACATCAAAATAACAGGTTTATATCAAACTGTGGGGAAATTTGGTCCCCACAATGTAATATGCACCTGGACCAATCACACACACACACATTCACATTGGGTCATCACTCCCCTCCCCCTCCTGATGCCACACTCTGTGTGGCCTGAATCCTTCGGTCTCGTGACACTGCCTGCTTCAGTCCTTCTGTGACTTTGTATAACTCAAAGCTACCGGACCCTGTGTACCCCAATCCTTCTGTAGTGAGTCTATGTGCCTCAGTTCTTCTGTAGTGAATCTATGTGCCTCAATACTTCTATAGTGAGTCTATGGGCCCCAATCCTTCTGTAGTGAGTCTATATGCCTCAATCCTTGTCTAATGACTTTCTCTGCCTCAGTCCTCATGTCGTGACTCTGTGTATTTCTGGCCTTTTGTCATTACTCTGTGAACCTTAGTCCTTCAGTTGTCACTCTTTGTGCCTCAGGCCTTCTGTCATGTCTTTGTGTATCTTGGTCCTTCTGTGGTGATTCTGTATGCTTCAACCCATCTGTTACTCTCTATTCCTCAGTCCTTCTGACTTTGTGTATCTCAGTCCTTCTGCTGCCTTATGACCCTTTTACAAAGTGTGTTGTGGAAAACTTTCCAAGAATGTAAGAGCATATTTTACATAGCAATAGTCAGCCAGCATTACCCAGCCTAGACGAAATATTCATTCCACCACTTTGACTTAGTCACATATGTATTATGTATCACATGCATTGTTCAGGTGGATTGGTGTCTCTCAGTTGCCCATGGTGTGTAGATGTATGCCCTGCGATCGCCCAGCATCCTCTCTTGTGCCTTTTGCATTTTTCCTGGTGCTTGCTGGGATTGGCTCCATGTTCACTGTGGTCCTGCATTGGATAAGTGTTTATGAGAGAAGAGGGTCTGGAAAGTACTCAACAATAAAATATTAAGGTTGTTATGTATGGGCCTTTATTAACATTATAAAGCCAGTTACATAGCTGACTTCATAATGCATGTATACCTGTGTACAATATTTGGAATATAACATTAAGTCAATTAAAGATTTAAATGTCTAGGTTTGGTGAAAATCAGTGCATCTTTATAATTTATTACCATAAAAAATTCAGGTCCAGCCTTCAGGCTTGATGCAGTTGTATAATGTTATTGTATGACAGGTGTAATGTTATTGTAACTGGGGTCATTGTTTACACAGATTCATTATGGAAAGTGCCTTTATGTCCTGGAGTTCATAGTTACCTTTGACATAATGGGCTAGAACATGTATAATATTCGGTTGAGTTTGTGCTAAATTAGTCCTTCAATATAAGGTGTTTCTGTTCTTATTTTAGCTTGTGGGTGCCTGGAAAGCTGTCTTACAGGCTGCTCTGCCAAAGAACTTTCAACTGAAACCTCCCTTTTGTTTCCAAAATGAATAAATAAATGCATTAGGGCTCATGTTACGTTGAGAGATTTTCCAATTACCAATTCATGCTGTGTTTGGGGGAATATTGTCTTTTTCATTTGTGGGGTTTGGGGGACACAGCCTCCAACAGACGGGCCTGTGTTATGCAATACTGCTTACAGAACGCCTCGCATTTGTTCTGACCCCATCATGACTCATATGTAAATTATTCTGCAAAGCAGTTCAAAACTCCATTTTTTATTCGTACAACTTACAATATGTATTTCTTGTGAGCCTTATTGCTGAGATATTGTGATCTTTTTACCACAGGTTAACATGTCTGGTTGAATAAAACAAACAATGTAGCCACGTACGTCAAATGATTTTAGATCAAGGAGTATATGTTTCTCTTGGTTAACATTTAAGATTAGTTGAAGCTTTTTGTTTAAATTGAAATGTAGATGAATACATCCAGTTATTTTTAAGAAAGACTAAAAATAAGGATGTGGATTTAGTAAAATGTATAGTATGTAATAGTTAGATCTTGGTTGTCCAACAATAATTTGCAATAAACAGATGAAAAGTATAATGTAGGAATTATTAGTATAGACGGATTGCTAAAAACAAAGAAGTTATGACTATGATATTTAGAAATTATTTGAAATACTTTATGACAGAATTATTATAAATATTCTCGAACATCATTGCCAAATAGAACGCCACTCATTTTAAAACACGGGCACGCCAGATGTTAAATTTGACTTCATATATTTGTATCTATTTTTAAATTTTATGTGAATGTTTAATGCACACAGATGTCTCAGGCAGTGCCTTTCACAACGCTACATGTCAGCTGAGGACAGCAGACCACGCGTGATAAGGTTCGCATGGATGCCCTAAACTGTGAAACCTCCCAAATTGTCCCTTGACCTAAATGCTCAGCGACACATCAGTCCGAATTAATCAAGGCTGCTAGTCACCTCTGCTCTATGACAGACACACCCCACAGTAGCTGTTGCTCCACTCTGGAAGGACCCATCCTGTGAGAGATTTGCTTGGAGGCTGGTGTACACCACTGGCTCACAAATGAGGCCCGCTCTAAGAATTCATTCAGGACGGCCACAGTCAAATCAGCTTTACTGACATTGTCGCTGGGGGCATAATGCAAACTGGACCTTTTTCCATTTAAGCTAAAGAGCCTTTGATTCCCAGGGACATTGTATAATTAACAACATGATATATTTCATTCTACCAATTAAAGGAAATTAAAATGTAAGAATAAATGAGAGAAAAATATACTCCCACAGTGAAAAACTTGTGATTGTGTGTGTGTGAGTGAGAGAGAGAGAGAGAGAAAGAGAGACTGTGCCCTGCAAGAGACTTGAGCCTCAAGTTATATGCAGTTACAGAAGATGGATGGATGGATGTATTGATGGATAATTTGAATATTTTATTATGAAGGAAATCAGTAGAGGTTTGCAGCCTAGAAAACACCCTTAGTGAGATGCAAACATTAGAAGGTGACACTAATGGTGTTACCACAGCTCAGTGGTTTGTCTGCAGCATGATGTGTGCTGCCTGCCTAATCTGTTTACTGCCTGATGAATATCAGTCTGTGAAATAGATCGGCGACCTTACGTAATATGATACTTCAGGAGGTGCAACAGGACAGCACCAGCATCTGCTGACAAGCAACTTTGGTTCTAAAATCTATACTGAAAATGACTGTACCATTCATTATCGAATGATTTATATACCAATAATCATGACAGACATGATATAACCAATGCATTCCATGAATGAATTTATTTAATTAAATTTTGAGTCAATCGAAAATACAGCTGGATCCAGTCTACTGATTCAAAAGGGATTTTTTTTGTCCCTATTTTTACATTACAAAGCTTTTGGTCATTAGAGGTCAATGAAGGAAAAATCTGTAAAGGTGCCATCTCCCCCCCCCCCCCCATTATGATTATCAGGCCATAAATTAAGCTCACAGAATTGTGTGATACCAGCTGATTGACATGTGCTGTGTTTCTGAGGTGCAGAGGCAGGATGGGATGGCAGTATTCCAGTTTAATATCCACAATATACACACTAAATTCAAATGAACCAAAGCCACTGTGACTGAAGGAAAACCAGTCTTTTATGGTTTCATGATGGACGGACAACCTTTACATCTGTAGCTTTCCATTATTGGAGTGGGATAATTAGTTTAAGCTCCCTGCCAGCTGGCAAACCAGAAAATTCAGTCCCCAGTCAGTTTGGCCATTACTCTAAAAGTGCAGCGAGGCTAATGGCTAACAGCACACCAATTTGCATTGACATTGTTAACGCGGTCAAGCTTTAACTTTGTTTTCTTCTTGTGGGATCATGCAAGACACAACAGGGAAAGTAATAGCTCATTGATTAGTTGTGGTCTTGAACTGAAAAGTGTGGGTTGATTTGAAAAATTTTACTAGTATACAAGAAACCAAAATGCATTCAGGGTCACAAGCTGTGCATCTGTACTGTGTTACCAGTGCTTCTGTGTTTGCATTTTACTCAGAAACAGCAATAGGGTAATAAGCCAGGAGGCTGTGGGTGTGGCAAATAGAAATCCAGACAGTGGGAACAGAAACAGAAGCCAGTAGTTTACCGAATACTTACAAAAAAAAAGAAAACCGGGTCTAAGATACCGGCCACGCAGGACAGGTGGAGCTCTTTAAGAAAACAGTCACTGCACAGTGTGTCTGTTGATCCCGCTGTTAGGTCAGTTAAAGCAGTGGACGCTTCCCCTGTCAGAAAGGATATTGCCAGTTGATGTAACCACAAACACAGTCAGCACTTCCATGGAGACATTTTGTACTGTGGTGCAGTTTGTGCAGTGATGGCTTCCTTCCTCTTTACACCTCGCCAGTTTCCCCTGCACAGAACAAAACGTCTTTTCCCACACCCAGAGACTCCCGAGGGATCGCAAGGGAGCCAGACGTACGCACTGAGTAAATAATGGATCCACCCACTGCAGCTGTCTGTCGTTACAAGCCTGTTGCAAAAACCTGCTAAATGTTTTGTATGTAAGAATAATAGTATTTTGTATGGCTCCCATAGTATTAGGTCCTGGCTATGTCAGGCCACTGTAGCAGTTTCTGCAATCCTGTTTTTCCTATAAAAAGCAATATTTAATTACATTTTAATAATGATTCATATTTCAGCAGAACATAAGTGATAACCTGATGAACAGTAAATTATAAAAATTATATAGCAAATGTATTACTCCAAAAACATAACTAGAATGCATTTTCAAGCACTATTCATTTCTCAACCCTTTCATTACCAAAAAACTTAAAAGCAAACAAAAAAGCACATATGAGATGTTCCAATTATACAAAATCTGAACTATAATATTAATCAAAGTCACTCTATGCTTCCCAAAAAAATACAACAGTTGATATTAATAAGTTAAATTTATGTCTTGAAAGCTGAAGCACCAATTATTTTGAATGTAATAAATAAAAACAGCAACCACTAAACCTATCATCTTCAACTAGAAAAATGATTGCTACCAGTATTCTATTTTCCATTAAAAACGTGTTTGGGCTAAATATAGCTAATTATAATCAGCTCCAGTTTTCAAAAATGCTGGTTCTATGCAGGTTCATATCATGCAAATCGTACTGTTGGCCCACAAACCCTTATTTCAGCACTCAATTAAGAAGTCAAATATGAAAAGAAATTATAGCATGGAAGAAACCGTCTGCATTTACTCAACTAGCCAGGTAGCACAGGATCCAGGTGTGATTTAGTATTGCAAAACATTGTGAAAGGAGATCAGTTAATTACTTAACGTGTTACATTATTTATTTGGTTAAGCACTGGGTCACAGCTGTAGTGATTTACAGAGCAAAAAACTATTTAGCGTACATGTATTCTCCAGGGATATGGGTTCGATTCTGATCCTAACTCTGTGTGTGTAAATAAAGGTTGGACCCAAAACCACTTACACATTTTAAAATCTGCGTAACTCACCTGCGGTGTCTCAAATGACTGCTCATAAATTTCAGATTTTAAATCACCTGTAAGCACCCTTCACAGAAAATCACATCTTAGTGTGTAAGACAATAATGTCACAGCTAATGCAATACAAACACTTTGAAAACCCCCACAATAGCAGTACTTCATGTCAAAGGCAATCAGGATTTGCTATAGGATGTCATTTGGGGTCACAAATGTCACGAAAAATGTAGAACACAGCAATAAACACAGCAATTTTTAACTTATGAACTAGTTATGACTCCTATAAAAACTGCATTAAAGAGTGGGAAATTACTATACTGCTATGTCAATGTAATTAGCTATTGTCATTCAGTTAGTTATTACTAATATGATTGACATCTAACATATAGCAGGTACATTAGGAAACAAATTACGTGCCTAATTTATTAAGTTAAGCATTCTGTGGTACATATGTGTATAATAGAAAGATGAAATAAAATATGCACGAATAAAATAAAAAATAATATGCTCTGCCTACAATTTTAAATGAAAGAAAATTATGAAAAAATGAAAAATTATAATTATCTTTGTATGGCAAATGTTATTGCTTGTTATGTTGCATATTTTCACGTTCCTTTACCTTTCTGGAGAAAACAAAAGAAAGTCACATTACCCTATAAGTATGATGCTGACAGATTTTGAAAGGGAAAAGCCCACTGTTGCTATACATGGCTGTGCATACAAACACTCCCTTACACTGTTACCTTAGGGATCAAATCAATCAATAACATGACAAGTAAGAAGGACATTTCCCCAACCCTGACGTTTGTCAGCTATACAAACACACACACACACACACACTCAGGTTCGTAATTATATCTTTGTGAGGACTCTACATTCATTTCAATGGATAAAACCCTAAAGCCAACAGGATGACCTTAACCCCTACACAGCCCTAACCTTATCCATAAATAACCAAACAAAATATGAGACTTTTGCCATTTTATTTATTGCATTTACAGATCTTTATGGGGAACAGGCAAATGATCCCCATAATGTCTGAATAACAGGTTTTTAATCACACTGTGGGAGGCATTTTGTCCCCACAATGTAATATAAACATAATCCACACACAGTATATTAAAAATTAATATCTCACCAAATTACATTTTAATCTCAGACTTGTATCCAATTTGATTTTTATGTAAAACAGCCAAAACTCCTCTAATAAGAGAATCCTCTTAAATATTTATTTTCAAAAGAAGGTTTGATACTTGTCCTTAAGCAAAGGTATAATTATTTTCTTTTCACTGCTGTTGCATCTCTTTAAAACCCAAAAGTTCATTCATTTTTATTCTTGCATTACTCATGACTGCTTAGTGATCGAAATATAGATAACTTGGAATGAACTGAAGAGATCAGACTAATACTGGAAAGCGATACAGAAGTTTCATTATTGACCATCCATGGGTGATTATGAAAACAATTTATAATGTATTTATTTCAATGACGTCCAAAGCTGTTTGGAAGGTTCAACAGTGCAGTCTAGAAAAAGACTGTATAGAACGAACTGCAGATATTATCACCAATGAAACTTGCGGTGTGGCATTTTTTAATGCAATGTACTTCGTCAGAACAATAATGTCTAACCTACAAACCTATACTGTAAAAATTTCACATCAAACTGATTAAATTCAGACATAGTCCTAAACAAATAAATGAAATTGAACTCTGCAAATCTCTGCCTGACACATTTAAGCCACTATTATTCTTTAATTAGTAATTGCTTCCTTTTTATGTCACTGTTCAGATCAAGGCATGCTTTTACAGGCAACCAGAACAGGTATGCATATGTGGCTGCGTGCTAAAAGATTGTTACACCAGGCAGAAATCTGGATACAGCACACTGGTACACTAAAACAGTTGGATTAGTGGACTGAAAAAGGAAATGGCATTTATGCAGTATTACAATTATGTGAAGACTAATACGACAAACATGAATTATATATGTGAAGAATTAAACTATAAAATTTACGAATACTGAGGTTCCCTTTTTTAATTAATATGCATCTCTGATATGTATTTATGGTTTTCGTATTAGCCAGTTAATTTTAAAAAATGCATGCATAAGGAAATTTATTACATTGCAGGTAAAACACAGCTTTTTATATCATAACCATACATTATCTAAACAGGGATTTAAGTTGGTTTATTATATTCATTGTAGTTTAAGCTTTGAAACTAGGAAATACTATGGCATCTTTTAACTAAACACTTGTAAACATCTGCTTTTGTAACTCGAAAAACGGAACCAATAAATATACAATCCTCTATTTACCTACACTCACCTAAAGGTTTATTAGGAACACCATACTAATACAGTGTTTAACCCCCTTTCGCCTTCACAACTGCCTTAATTCTACGTGGCATTGATTCAACAAGGTGCTGAAAGCATTCTTTAGAAA
>JABFEA020000119.1:12657013-12678293 GCA_019775915.2 Cyphomyrus plagiostoma | reverse complement strand
CTTGTTGAATCAATGCCACGTAGAATTAAGGCAGTTCTGAAGGCGAAAGGGGGTCAAACACCGTATTAGTATGGTGTCCCTAATAATCCTTCAGGTGAGTGTAAATGACCCAATGACTGTAAAACTACATGAGACCGACATGTTCAATAAATTGTGCTTTAAGCAGATTTTGTATTTTCATGCATATTCTTTTCATCTATTATTTTCTTTAATAATACAGAAATCTGGAAAACCAAGGGGTGTGCACATGCATGGGGTGTCCGAAATAGGAGGGAAGGGGAACTACTCCCCCATATCGACAAACACGTTCTCAATATGTAAGTAAATATAAAAAAATAAGACCATGTTCCTTTATTATGAATCAGCGCGTTCGTTGCGCATGCAGAGCGTTAAGAACGAAACAGAGACTCATAGTACTCCAATATCAGACAAAATAATTTTGTCATATGGATTAGTATTTTTTAGCTGTTTAGTTCTAAAACGGCACCATGAAGAGTGTCAGACTTATTTAATATTGTCAAATCTTTATTATAAAATTATTTTAAAAAACCTTTCTTACACCGCATCCCTTCACGATACGACTATTGCATTTGTGCTGTGCATCGCCACCCGCCCACCCCCGAAATCCTCCGATTTAATTGCAAACAAAATTTAGCATAGATAGTTAAAGGGCTCGAACCGCAAGAATGATCAGTGTGCAGGCTCGCCTGTGTACGGGACAACAAACCACTGCGGTTATATGCCGCCTGGAAACTGAATATCGAATAAGAGCTGCGCGAGTTGTCATTCGAAATAATTTTAATTCTCCTTTGCAATAACAGTTGTATAGACATTCATTTGTGAAAAATACCTATTGATTTCCTAGATCATTGTTTTGGTAAATTAATATATTAAACCACGGTAACTTTCCTATAGGCCTACCGGCCCTCCATGATGAGCATGTAGGTTTAAGGTGAATTTTATATTTTTTAAATTACAGATCCATGGCAATAAACAGTATTCATGACCTGTAAAGTGCGACAGAAAATCTTCCCAAGTTGTTTTTGACAGGGGCGTATGGCGTGTATAGCCTACTTATTTCATTTGTCTTCCTTCAGTCCTGAGAAGAGTAACTTTACGATTTAAATGAAGTTGTGCCCCACCACATGGCTTTTAGACACTGAGCCACGTCAACCCTTTTCAACGTCCCCTATTACCGGATCTTCGCAGCCTCAAGCAATGTCCCAACTTACAGGTGCCTTGAAAATATGCATGCGTACATGAGTACGATACGGCCATAGGACCCGTTGGCGTCCTATAGCCTATTATAATATGTAATGAAGTCAGAAAGCGGAGTATATGGGCTACGTTTAAGTCATCTCTCACTAAAGTTTATCTCTTGGTACTGTAAGTAGTGTGTTCACTAAATCCTCCTTACAAAAGCAGAAGGTGTTTGTTATTATTATTATTATTATCATTGTAGTGTCGTTTGTCGTTGTGCTGGTTTTAATCTCCTACGCTACCACTGCTTCTTTAATTCCCAGCGCCTCCAGTCCAATTATGTCACTTCCTTCAGGATTCGCACTTCCTTGTTTGTGCACAAGCGGCTTTGAGCTCCAAATCACAAAGAGACATTTGTGTATGTTACTTAATTGTGCCTTTGGTCTGCTTTCACAATGGGAGAGAACGAGGATGGAGAAATCATTGAGCATCACGTCAACGAGGAGATGGAGAAGAGGCACCTGACAAGACGTGAAGGGTCTTTCTTCGAAGGGGCTAAGCGGCACAGCAGCACGCAGTCTTCGCACCGCTTGCTTGCCTACAGCGATGCGCTTATTTCCATTATCGCTACTGTAATGGTATGGTCAGAGTATTTCTCATATGCACGATTCAGCCGACAGTTCAGTTTGTGCAAGCATGCAACTATGGTCTGAAGAGCGAGTCATTGTCAACACTTTCAGTTTGTTATACTGTAGGTTTGAATCTCATGGGGATTTAACCGTTTGTGCATCAGTTTTTCTTCCGCGAGGACAGCCATCTTTTTTAAAAAAAAAGACTAATGTGTCATGTCACATTCTCATTGCTTTTTATGGGATGTGAAATGATGTATGTGTTGTGCAAAGGAACTCGTGCAGATGTCAGTCATCCTTGTTATATGAACTTGTTCAGCGAAAAATATATTTATCTTTCCAGATATTGCCTGTTGCGCACACAAAGATTCAAGATAATGAGGTAAAATCAATCCCAGACCTAAAACTGTCACCAGTTTAAGCTACTCCAAAGGCATATGAAGATATTAGCACAGCAAGTAAAATAAGGATGTGCACATTGTTCAAACATTTCAGTCACCCCTAACATTATTTCTGTTGCTGAATACTTTTTTTTTATTCAACAGGAATTGAAAGAAAGCTTGCAGCAACTCCTCACAACAAAGATTGCTGTTTACTTGATGACATTTTTAATAGTGACTGTAGCATGGGCTGCTCATATCAGGTACAGAACGTTTACCTCCGGGTGTGTGCCTTTTACGTGGTGGAGTTTACTTCCCAAAATGTTTATATGATGAACTTCAATTGAAGTAAATAGAGGAACAAACGAATGAATAGTTGTATAGTACTGTACATTATTTTTATTAACAGGTTATTCCAAGTGATAGAACGCATAGATGACTGCCTTGCACTCCTAAATCTTGTAAGTTTATTTCCAGTGCATTGACTATATAATTTATAGTAAAAATTATTCATGTTGAATCAGTTTCATATTGGTATAGTGATAACCAGAGTAATTTAATATATTTCATGTAATAATAAAATGCATCACAAACTTTGTATGCTCTTTTTCTGTCAGGCCTGTATGATGCTGATAACATTCCTTCCATATACTGTAAGTACTACCAACTTTGTCTAATGGGTTTGAGATGAGCAATGAACCTTAGGTCCAAATTACTTAGATAGTGGTATCCAGGACACTACAGCCTTGCTGTCTCACAGTGTAAAAAAGGAACAAGTCTTTAGTGTAAATTGTAAAACAGTCAAAGTATATTCACCTAATTTTGGCATATCTGCTAAATCCACTGTACTGTCTATGATAATAAATTCAGAGTACTGAAAAACCTGTTCAATTATTCTATTTTTAGTTCTCATTGATGGCAGCTTTTCCAGAAAACATACTCGGTATTCTCTTCTTTTGTGGCTGTGTTGTAGTTATTGGCCTGATACAGGTAAGTGGCACATTATGGAAAGTGTACTGGTTTCCTTTGAAACTAATCTCCTGTGACAACAGTTTCTTTCCTCCCTGCAGGCTGTCATTGTTCTGTATGGATTTAGCCAGCCTTTCCTGCTGAATGACCAGATACAAGTGTCTGAAAATCTGACCTTTTACAAAAAACACATCTTAAAAGTCATTTTAAGAGTTCCTGTGTTCTGCTTTGTTGCAATAATTTTTTCCTTAATTTTTCCCCCAATGGTGAGTTGTCTTACCCTTTTTGTGGCAAATAGAAATTTAGATGAACTTTTGTATATCTCTAGCTGAAGATTTTTAAATATATGACAGAATTTTTGTCTTGTCTTGTGATTTTAAATGAAATTTGGCAAATATTTAAATAAATATTTACAAACATTTTGATGACGCACCTAGTTTCACCTGAGTATTCCTCCTCTTTCACTTGCAGGCCTACGTTATTCTGGCGTTCGTCATCTTCTTCCCCTATATCTCACAGTCACTGAAGTGGTGTCACAGCAAAGCAGTTGGTAAGGAGTGTAGTCTGGTGACAGCCTGATACATGTTGAATGTACACTCAGTGGCCAGTTTATTAGGTACACCTGCTTGCTAATGCAAACAACTCCACCAGGGCCAGCTGTACCTCAGTTTACTTGGGAGGCTCCCTACTGATTATCATTTAACTTCCTCTGCATCACAGATTATTCAGGTGCCCCAGACAACTGCATATTCTGCCTGTAGCTAAAGCTGGCCCAGGGCTGCTCCTCCAAACAGAGAATCATATGAGTGCGGCTGAATACTTGCAGCAATCAGGCAGGTGTTTCGGCAGCTCTGAGCATACAACCTAGTTACCCTTGAAGTAGCTCTGGCAGAAAATGTGGCTCTTATCCGGTACAACCTGGTATACCAAACAAGGTTGCCACTCTCTGTATATAAGGAAACATTTGCTAACCAGCCCATACAAAGGACAAAGCAACTTGGAAAAAGTGATTGCAATGAAATGATCAGCTCAGAGTCCTCTAATTTATTTGTTCATTTTACAAAGTGCAGTCATCAGTTTGTCATGCGATACGTTTATAAAATAATTTAATTTTTACAATTTATATTATCGCAATATGAACTAGGCCATTTACCTAGTTCATATTTACCTTACTCATTTACAAGTACAAATGAGTGATATTACATGTTTTATGGAGTTAAGAGTTGTACTGTAATAAGTTTTGACCACAGCTTTGCATTATTATTGTAGTGAACCTTATCATTAGCAGTGTATTAGTGAGCAAGTCTGATTGAATTATGAATTAATGTTCGCCCTTGTTTTTCTGTGCTGCTGTTGCGTTTAGTGTCAGTTATGCATTAAAGACAGCAGTGTTTCGTTGCATAACCAGCAGTATCCAAGAGCAGCACTGTACACAAAAATGTCATGTCCATGTGTTTTCAGGGAGGCAAGAGGAAACCCCTGAATCCATGCTATTCTACTCCTATCACCCCAATGAACCTCTCAGCAAAGAGCGCGTAGAAGCCTTCAGTGATGGGGTGTACGCCATCGTAGCCACGCTCCTCATTTTAGACATATGGTAAGTTTTGTTGCTTATTACCTTATTCTGTATTGCTGATCTTGGTGCACATAGAGCATATTGTGCTCCATCATATGTAACTCCTGCCTGTATGTAGCGTAAAGTCCTTCCGAGGGATGTAGCCACTACCTCCCAGTGTGGGGAATTTGCAGAACCAAAAGCTTCACAGCGTGGAGGTTTTGGAACTGATTCACAGACACAGATATGGTTTCTCAGTTGAGTTTCTATCTCAGTATCATGTGACCCTGAAGGGGTACTTCGTTTGGTTAAAGGAGAAGACTTATGGACGATTCCAGCATTATAGATGTGACATTTAGACTCATATTGGCAAAAAAATGACCTCTGAGCATGGACAACCTTAGTATCAATGAGTCACTTTACATATCTTTTCATCTTTTACATATCCTTTCGTTCAAGTTCTGGGGTTGAATATGGTCAAATCCTCAGAATTCATGCATTTATGGGCATGTTAGAAATATATAGCATAATTTTAGTATGTGACATCAAATGAACCTTTGCATGGAATTGCCCTTATACATATTTAGTGGTAAGGTGAACCTATATACTGTGCTGCAGTCTGCTGGGGCCAATATTTTGATGCTTTGTGTGCTTCCTCTGTTGACCCGTGGCGGGCAGTGAGGACAACGTCCCAGACCCTGCGGAGGTGCAGCACAAGTTCAACAGCAGCCTGGTGGTGGCCCTGCAGGAATTCGGCCCTGAGTTTTTGGCTTACTTCGGTTCATTCGCTACAGTGGGCCTGCTGTGGTTCGTCCACCACTCGCTCTTCATGCACGTGACCAAGAGCACCCGGCTGATGGGCATACTCAACACCTTCTCACTGGCCTTTGTGGGGGGCTTGCCACTAGCCTACCAGCTGACTCATGAGTTCACTCACAACTCCCGCAATGAGCTGGAGGCCATCCAGATAAGCTGCGTCATTATATTCTTTGCTGGGATCTTCCAGCTGGCTATCTGGGTGGTGGCGCTCTTCAGCCAGCATGAGACACTGCATCCCTGTGTGCGTTATGGTGGCCAGGACCACGCCTTCATGTTGGCCAAACTTGCCCTCTACCCTGCAGTGGCCCTGGGCACCTTCTTCATTACCTGCGTGCTCAGCGAGTTCAGCGCCCCCGTCTTTCACCTGACGCAGATTGTGGTGCCCGTGGCTTTCCTGCTGCTCCGCCTCCTGGTCCGGGTGGCGTTGGCCGTTCTCCACTGGCTCTTCTGCCCACACCGACCCACCATGCTTGACCTCCAGAGTGAGGAGGACTCCCGCCTGGATTTTAACGATGTGGTGACGTAGCTGTGACAGCGGGGCTGTCACACAGCTGCTGGGGTGGTTTTCACGGCATCGGTGCAGTGTTGAGCACTGGCATAGATCAGGGTTTACACCCATTTTTGAAATAATAGACGCACATCTCCAGCAGTCTGCACCTTGATTTTCCTCTGTTTAACAGCAGGTTCCCTGCTTGCTTCCAGGCATTAAATTAAAATCAAAATGAGGAAGATGTTTCCCCCTTTTGCGATACCTAGATAAGACTTGCTTAAGGTGTTTGTAACATGTTTTAGGGAAGCTGCATTGTCGATCATGCACTGCAAGGCCATGTTGTCATGGCCAGAAAAGCATTGCCAGTCATGTGACAAATTTGTTCTTTTGGTCTAATAATCTCTTGCCTGCTGTCTCATTCTATAAGGCAGAGGTTATGTCAGCATTTATGATTCATTGTTGTTTCTTTAAGAGGCATCTTCTGGAACCATTCAGACAGTTGGAAAAGGCAAATAACTAGTACCATGTGAGAAGTCAAAATTGAAATATTACAGATTTGTTTCAAGCACAGGAAGTAATATGGAAACTTCACTGATCCAGAGTAAATCTCAGGTGACAGACAAAGAGTTTGTGCGCAAAAATGTGGGAAACACCAAGACTGTGGAAGGTGGGGCAAACAGCCAGTCTGATGAGTGACTAGCTCTTTCCACCACTAGAGGGCCACAGCAGAAGCCAAGCAGGTCCAAGTAATATAGGAGTGCAGGTTTTAGGAAAGATGTTAGAGAATGAAGAGGGATTCCAGGCAGGTAGGGGGCGCCACAGCTTACTCCGCCACCAAGTCCCACTGAAGTGTAACATGGATAAGGTCCTTTGTACCTACACATGTAAGGAATGTAATATGAACAATATGGGTCAATACAGTTCTAGCCTATAATTTTGTTAAATATGAAGTAAAACAGTAATTTTTGCTGTAGGGTATATTTACGCATAATCTTCTGCACTGTATTCCGCTTTCAGATGGGAATGTTTGCTGAATATTCATTGAGTTCACTGTTATGTGTACTGCAGGATATGATCCCACCTTCTGCCCATAGTCTCTGGGATAGGCTCCTGACCCCCTGCAACTCTAAATAGGTCTAGGGGTTTCATGAAATGAGTGGATGGATGGATTACATTTTCTAGTGGTGTACAGCTGTTAATTTCAGATATCCATACTCTAATTGACATGATATTGTCCAAATGCCCCTTCAATATAATACATTTTTGGCAATCATTAACATTTCTTTTAATTTTTATAGCATAACCCACAACTAAGTTAGTAGTTAGTTATTTTGGCCAGGAAGCAGATCTCTTGATTTGGTGGGAGGGTAATTTCATGAATCTTAGATATGGTGTTAAATGCACCTGGTCAAAAGCTGCGCACTTTAAAGCATGACCAAGTGGATTATAAAAGAAAACAAAGCTTCAGCTACACCACCTCTGATGTTTGCATGGGATGACTGGAAACTGATAAAAGTTAAAAAAAAGTTAAATTGAATTATTCTATACCTGTACTTTAAAGTGGAGACACCATCCCTACACAGGTATTTCCACAAATTGCTCTCCCACCTAATTTTGCTTAGGCTCAGACCACCTTGACACACCAGCCCGATATTCTAGGGATAGTTTTATGCAGTGGCTGATCCCATGCAGTTGGAAGATGGTAAATTCCACTGGCATTTCGGTGCTGACCCTGACAAAGTCTCATAGTTGCAAAGTCAAAATAGATCCTCAAAACACAAATTACATTTCAGTTTTAGCAGTTCACAGCACATACTGTAGAAGAAAGGATTTTGCAAAAGTAAATGACACAAGTATTCACTAGGGTCCTTTTGGCACAGGATTTCTGTGTGTATGCTAAAATAAATCTGTATGAGGGGGTCAAGCACAGATTTGGACATACCGAACACAGTATTTTTCAAATCTTAATAAAGAGTCCATTTGCTTTGGAGCTAAACAAAGATGCAAAAATTTGTGTTGGCCACTCCCTTTTAAATTTCTTCTATTGCCTGTCCAATAACTGTGCTCCCTGTGAATAAATTATTTGTCTGTTATTAGGAAATAATGTATAGACCAATTCTCTTTTTATTACATTACAAACATCCTATGAATGAATAGTAAGTGATTTAGAAATATAGCTAAAATACCATTTATTGCCACACCACCTGTCAGCCTGTTGACACTGAGGCACCCAGGTAGCTTTGATTTTGCACTTCAAAAGAAACTTTTATGTATGAATGATAGTGAGCAGTGGGAAATTATCTATTTAAAGTTCTGGTGAGTGTATGATGATGACAGAATGTCTATGTTCAATACAGTGAAGAAGCTGAAAGAAGATTGCATGAAATGAATAAGACATCTAATATAGTGTGCGAGTGTGCCGGGTGATGGGTTGGGGCCCCATCCTGCATTGTACCCAGCTTTGTGACTTTTGGGATACACTCTGGGCCCGCATGACCTTGAATAGGACAAGAAGATGGATGGACCAACCTTATATTAGATTTTATAATGGCCTTATATCTCTGATGTTCAAGATGAGTGTATTGAAGTTGCACCTACTGAATGGTGTTTGGAGAGAATTTTGTCATTTTTAGCACTGCATTCAAAACAATTTAAATTGTTGCAGCTAATATACTTTGATTTTCATATTAATGTACGAAACTGTTGCGCAGATATTTTTTGTTAGTATATTTGAATAATGGTGATTATTATGCACTAAGCGGCTCTGTTGGTTAATGGTCTCAAACTGGTGACCATTGGCTTGGCTTTCCATCTCTGGTATTTTTGATTGCTTAAAGCAACCATGACTTATCATTTCCTACAAAAGGAGTTTCACAACATACTTTCAGATCTATACAGATTGCTATATGTTTGCTGTTTTCTGTTGTGAATAAACATATACAGACTATAGCTTGCTGTTCATTTGTACATCAATATAACGTGGCAGGATTTTTACACTATGAAGACGACTTAGTTGGGGGATCTGAAGAAAGCTTTACGTGTCCTTGACAATGGGGAACACACACCTCAGCCTCTTTGGAAATGTATTGCCAGAGCACTGGAGAGAAAGCTCCACCCAGTGGTCAAACCTAGGATACAGGAGGAACAATTCAGATTCAAGCCTGGCTGTGGACCAGTGGACCAGCTCTTCTTTCACTTGCAGTTGTATGAGGGTTTGTGGGAATATGTTAACAAATCTACATGTGATTTATAGACTTCAGGAAAACATATGAAAGCGGTACATACCAGAATATCAAGGCTCAGCCATGGGTATGGGGGCATGAAGTGACATCTTTGCTACTTGCAGATAATGTGCTTTTGGTTTCAGGTCCTCCAGCATGAATGTAAGTGTTTTGATGCTGAGTGTGAATTGGCACCTCCAAATGGTACTTTCTCAGAATAGAATACAATTTGCCTTTCACATGAGACTGGAGAGTCTGCCGTAAGTGATGGGGCCAAGTGCCTCGGGATCTTGTTGATGAGCAGTGGTAAGAGGTAGGGCTCTGCGATATATACCAATAGAACATCATATCATGAACATGAACATTCATATCTTCACTAATTTGAATATAAACACTTGTTACCTTGTATAACTGACAATTATAATGCATTCATTTTTAAATGAATTCCATCAAAATATTAGTGTATTGGTGAAATTTATCATCATACATATCACACGCTCAGTAACTATTAGTGAAACAAATTGGTCATCATAGCCAAAACTTAAAAATACCTGTCATAATTTACTGATTTCTACATAAGAAGTTAGAATATTGTGATAAATAACAATATTGTGAAAATCTGGAAAAAAAAAAAAAACGCCCAGTCCTAGTCAAACCCCTTTTTCTGGAGTTAACAAGGCAGTCAGAGAAAAAAAAAAAAACTTAGCAACAAAACTCCAGTAGTAAGTTTTCTAGTTTTATGCCCTACAAGAAAAATAAATTATATAAAAATAAACTATTAAAATTATGTATTAAGTTTTTTATTTTGATACAAAAAAAAAAATCAACATGATATATTTTGCCATATTGCCCAGCCTTAATAAGAGGGAGATTAACCGGAGGACATTTGCAGGTACTGTGAATGTGTGTGGTGGTGTAGGGGGAGTTAGGTCACCAGAGAAGGCTTGCGGTTTACCGTTCAATCTACATCCCTTTCGGAAAGGCCCGGCCTGTCAAAAGGGCCTTTCCTCACCTTTGTTCATGAGCTGTGGGCATTGACCCTCCAGGTGGAGGCGTTGGGGAAGATTCAAAGCGCATGAAAGGGACTTGATCTCTCAGCTGGCTTAGGACTGTACAGGGTTCGCCTACAAAATGCTAGACACTGTGACCCTCACCAGGAAAACAGACTGAAAGACGAGATGATGCAAAGCCGTCAAAACATCAGGGTTTGTATGACAAAGAGTCACTAGTACAGGTAATACATGAACTCAACAGTATTAAAATAAATTTTATTTGTAAAGAAAAATATGTCAACAAATCACATAACCATTACCCCATGTCAATAAAATAGCAATAATGCTAATACAGTAATGTTTTGTACAAAATATTTCGCTGCAACAGATTTTATGACAGGCATTTGTTTCTAGACAAGGTCCTTGTATAGAAAATGGTAATTAAATTTTAAGAGTAATTGAGTTTAATTGATAAAGTCCTTGCACAACTGAAACTGTAAAACAGGCAAAATAGATTGATGCCTCCCAAGTGTTAGTGATACAAACCAGAACTCATCTATTCTCCATCTGTCAGCTTGTTTTCAAAAGCAGCTTATAATGGGCATAGATTTGGATATGTACAAAGCATGATGGGACACACACAGGCATAGATTTGGATATGTACAAAGCATGATGGGATACACTCACAGGCATACAGGATCTCTGCAGCTGTGTGTTGCATCATCATCTGAGATTTGTTTACTCTAAAGTCAGTACGTGCATAGAATACCTCATTGCTTTTAAGTCTCTGTACAGAACAAATACAAGTCTGTGTATATTACAAACCTGACGATATTAATGGGTTCCAATATTTTCACACGCTGCTTCTCTTCAATCTCATAAAAAACAATACATTTGTGTTAAATATCTTTAAAAAAAATAACTTGAATTATGAATTATGCATTGAGTAATGCATCTAACTCTACTGGCTATTATACCTCTCCATTATATATCTCTACATTACCTTGAAGCCATAATGCACAACCAGTTAAAAAAATCAATTTGTAACTATAGGCTTTTTAAATTCATAACATTCAGTAGGAATGTTAAATATTGCAAAATAAAATACTACAGATCCCAGTTATTGCTTACATTACTGTATTATTATTTTAATAACATTATTTAAATACTAGTGTGTGTGTATATATCTGCGATAGGCTGGCTCCCCATCCAAGGTTGTTCCCTGCCTCATGCCCGTTGCTTCCGGGATAGGCTCCGGACCCCCCGCGACCCAGTAGGATAAGCGGTTTGGAAAATGGATGTATATATGTGTGTGTGTGTGTGTGTAAATCAGTATATGTACACATCATTGTGTGATGCAGTTTCAGAATTGTGTGCAAACTACAGGTTACCTTGTCTGCTACATTCAATATCAATTAACTATTCACACAATTTGGAAGAAGGCTGAGACATTACAAGGGTGCCACTGATTACCTGATTCTGCAGTTAAAACTATCTCAGCAATGTAATAATCACTTAAGTTTACATATTTACTCACTGCTTCAAACATATATTTGAGGAATATAGAATAATTCCTATACATCATATATGAATAGTATTAAATTAGCTATAAGAGCTGGAGATTGCCAGTGCTTGTTACAATTTTTCATCATGAGGCAAACCATCTCAGCATAGTATTCACACAGATATGTGGATCTGCTGGATCCTGTAGCCTCCCTGTGGTCTACGATCAAGTGCTCAAAGCCTGATATTGCAGAAGATGCTGTATTCTTGCCACAGCAATTAATGCACTAGAATACTTGTTCTTGCATCAGCATTGGCGCACTTGTTTGCATTGTCCCAAGGCACTGTCCAGATGTTGCTACAGTGTCTCCTGGGGTGAAGATTCACACTGAGGGTGGACAGGACCTGGTCCAGGTCAGTGTGGGGAGTGCTATGTCAAAGCGATTGTTAGTCTTCACCTCCAGTGGCTAGTAGGATGCCCTTCTCCTTTAGATGGGCACCCAGTGAGTAGAAAATGCTCAGCTGTTGCTCAGGGTGCAGGGCCAGTAACTGCTGCAGCACTTTGCTGGGGTTGGGACCCCTGGAGGACAATCGGGAGATAGCACATATGACACTCAGTACAGCGATTGACCTTCAGCTACACCGTGCTATACATATGCATGGAAGCCGGTCCCCTCTTCCCCTACTAAACAATCATGCATATTAAACTAACCTGAACCACACACAACTTATTAATTCACTGCTATTTCCTTAAGGCAAAAAAGCTCAAGAACAAAGTGATGCTTTTGAAGCTGGATAAGCACTTTGTAGTGGAAGTACCTGATAAAGCTGGTCAAGTAAACATGAACAAAGGTGGCCATTAGGTACTGGCAGTCAAAGCGATCCATGATGCCTCCATGTCCAGGAATGGTGTCTGCGAAATCCTGTAAGAGACCAGATTTGAGATGCACAGTAGCTCATAGTCAACTTAAGAATCTCAGACTCATCTCAATCAGCGTGTGCTTACTTTTATTTTGAAAGCTCTCTTAAACCCGCTGGCAAAGAAGCCACCAAATGGGCCTATCAGAGAAGCAAAGGTGGAGAGCGCGATGCTGTGGACTTGGAATGGATACAGAGTCACCGTTTCCTGAAAAAAGGGAACAAAAATGGATTTATTGCTCGGTCTCCCCCAGCCCTGAGTTCAATATCATGCTCCTCTATACTGTCACCAATAAAATGTCATTCTACTTCCATTTCTATTGACTACAGCCTTCAGGGATGGGTATAATAAACAATGACGCATCAATGCCTCTGTGGGACAACAAAGAGGATCCAACTGGCACTATAATTGTAGAATATCTAAGCACCACCTCACAAAGTCTTACCAGCTTGCAACATTTTAATTGGAGAGATTTGTGTCACGAATGGTGTCGCTCTCTGAAATTGGAATGGAATCCAGTGGAATTCAAGGTTGTCCTTACCAGTACCATGGAAAAACTTTAAGGGATGGAAGCTAGAGGGGGGGGGTGGGGGGTCCCCCTCAGTTCATTTTTCAGGGAATGGGGTGATCAAAAAGGGGCACTTGGACGCTCAAGAAAGGGGGTAGGGGGCATTTTCAATTGTTCTCAGACATGCTCAACCCCCCTCTGCCCCTGCAAGTCCTTACCCATCCAAGGACGCTCTGCACCATGGGGTGGAGGCTGTACTCTTGCAGCATGAAAAGATCTGAGCGCTGACACTCCATGGTAAAACGGTTCATCTCACTGTCGTACTCAACAGGACAAATGAAGTACTGGAGCTGAGCCACGAGGTAAGAGAACTGCAGCGATACAGTGAGCAGGATATTATCAAGAAGGAGAAGTTGTATTCTTAAAATGACATCATAATATGCCAATTCACATAACATTTAAATGTTGGTACAAAGCACCAACACACAGTCACGACCAAAAGGATGTTATTTTTTATTAGTCAGTATCAAAGCTTTATCCAAATGACTGACTGCACCTGTGCCAATGTCAAATGTGCATTATCATTCTGTGTGCCATTACTAAGTAGAGTGTTATTCTACTCACAATGAACCCAAAGACAAGCGTGCCAAAGAATCCTCCAATGAAACCCTCCCAGGTTTTCTTTGGGGAGAGCTGCAGTGTCACAAACAAACCATTATAGATGAATAAGGCTGACATGGAACTGCAACTGCTCACTTTATAAACAGTTCCTCTATGGCATTAGTATCAAATACATTTTCTAGCTGTAGGTTGCCGTTGGCATAATTAATTACTTAATCACATTATTTTGAAAAAAGTAAACATCTTAAAAATCATAAACTAAGATTGGCACATTGATTAATATCCCTTTATTTTAGAAAGAATTCTTTTAGTTTAATGAATAAGTACAGTATTCATTTACAATAACCAAAATTAGCACCATTCAGACCAATATATTTTCACTTGTTCTCATGAAAAATATGCATTTTCAAAGCCTAATGCCAGTTACAATGATTATACAACCTTAATCAAAGGTGTTCTTCCAAAGAAGAAACCAAACAGGTAAGCCATGATGTCATTGCAAATCACAATAGATGCTGGAATAAGAAACCTATGGAAGAATGATACTTTTAAAAAAAAAATATCCATTTGTTACACATTTCCACAGCATTCCAAGACAAATTTAAGGACTGTGTCACAAAGCAAACATTTTTTGTTACTCTTGTATTATTTATCTATGTCCAATTTTTTTAGGTAATAAAGTACTTTTTAGTATCAAAGAATCAGGCAGACTGCAAGCACATTTTTTATATTAGACAAGTCAAATCAGACTACTTTATGTTTAAGTGCTGAGTATATGTTGCTCTTACCAGGCTAATCCTTCAAAAAGGTTCTGAATGACCAGATGGGACTGGGTTACCACAATGAGCAGTGTCACATGGGTCCAGGCAAACTGAAATGACATGCAGCGCACAGGGCTTTCACCATGGTCTATGCAATTCTCTGATATTGAATACATTTTCAGATGATTCATTTTTGAAATATTGATAGACACAGAAAACCCTATGTGATCAAAAAGTTATGGGTGGCAGAAGTGTGTAGTGGATAGCAATATTGCATCATCCTCCAGGACTGGCGGATAGAGTCCCACCTTAGTATGTGGATTTTGCATGTTTTCTCTGTCTTACATTAGTTTCCTCCCTTGAAGGTAGGCAAATCAACATCTCCAAATGGATCATGATGTGACTGTGTAAGCTACAATGTACTGGCATCCTATCCAGGGTGCCCCCGTACCCTGTATCTTATATTGCCAGCCACAGGCTTTAAACCCTCTGATAGTGGTGAAGCTAGAATGTCGATCGCTGACAGATATTTGCAAATCCCAGTATGGATAAATAGTGAGGCATTTGGCACTAGTCCTCTGCCACCAAGAATGAAGCCGTACCCAAGCCATACTGAGAGGAGACGGGTGTTTTTCCTCCATTGTATATTATTATGCGAGCCGTACCTGACTAGTACCCGCATTGACATGGCCCTGATTTCTATCAGGGCCAAAAGGGTGACTATACTGAGCTGATTGTGTCACCACCATCTGACTGGTCAAAATTCATGGAGATGCCTATAATCTGTACTGATATGCATAGATTATTTGAAGCAAAAAAGGGCATATTCCATATATTATTAATAGTATCATACATCACGATGTATGATACCTATTACTAACTTGGAGCCTGAAAATTTCATGGACGAATGGAACGGATTCATAATGTAAATTTACACAAGCTAATGCTAATTCATGCTAACATAACACTGCAATTCTCTCACACATGCTAACAAAAATTAGCGCATAGTAAATTATAATGTATACGGTGGTAACAGTAAATAAAGTAAAACAGGTTTTATGTCACTGTCTCTCCAAACCCGGCAACGCCTTTATCAGCCCTTCTGCAGTGGAAAATTGAAGCAAGTTGGAACCGACCTGTAACTACTGTCTCTTTGTGGTATAACTCTGGTATGGCCTGGTTCCTGTAAGCCAGTGGAAAAGCGCCAATAAACTAGTAACTTATACAACACTACAGATGTGTAAATTGTCAGTTAAAAATTCCTGTGATTCTGCAGATTTGCTTTGTATTATTTGATTTCAGTATTCTTTCACCCTGATGAATGCAGGTGAATAATTATTGGCTTTACCATTCTTTTGACCGTAAGTAGCATGTACTATGAAGCAAGCACATTAGCCTGAAAAGGTGCTGGCAGTTACATAGCATGTAGGCATTGTAAGGTTGTATCTGGTTCAAAATCTCTTGTCATTCACGTCCTTTCATGTCAGGAATGGGTGGTGGAACTGGCTCTGGTCCACAATGGCAGACTCATACCATGTAAAACTGCAGTCGGTAATGTTTCTTCACTAAACTCAGCACAAACATGCAGAAACCTGAAAAAAAGCAAATGATTTCCAGTTAGTTGCACTTGAAAAGAATAAAACCTGAACAACGTGTGTGTTAGCAAACTGTATGTGAGCCGCTATAATTTTTACAATTCAACCTAACATAGCATAGGCATATGAAGAAAATCCATTCAAACCCTAATTATTTAAGATTTTACTTATTTAGGAGATGTTTTTTATCTTTCATATAAGTAAAATACATTTATTTTTAAACTATACAAATGGTATAAAGTTTTTTTAATTAAGTTAAGTAATTAAAGTACATATTTTACAGCAGTGTTTCCCAATCCAGTGCTTGGGGACCCAAAGATAGTCCACATTTTTGCACCTTCTAGGCAATCAAGAAAATCAAATACCTGGTACAGGTGTGTTTGAAGCCAGGAGAGAACAAAAAACAATAGTACTGTCTGGGGGACTGAGGACTGGTTTAGGAAACACTGTTTATACTGAGTTGTAAGCACTAAGATGGTGTGTATGGGTGGTCTTTCATATTACAGTCTGCCCTGCAGACAGACTTTGTGCAGAGTAGGTAAGTTATTAACCTTCAGATTGATAAGAAGAGCAGGGTTATAAATGAGCTCTTAATGCAGTGTGACAAAATTTGTCCATGTAAGGCTGACAGCCAATTAGCAGTATTTCTCAGCTATAAAAAAGGTCTGGCAATAAACAAATGTTAACTTTCAAAGCAACACAAGACAAAAGAGCTCCCAAGTGACAAAACATTCCATGACTGAACTTGAGGTGTATCAGTCACAAAAGCTGCAAGAGTAATGGAAAATTAATACTATGAAAGTATATGTTAAACACAGACGTTTTGCACTGGCAGAAAACATGCTAAACACTGCAAAGCCAAGGCCTCATAAATGACCACAGGACCCAGTATCAATGAGAACTTCACAAATCTGGCACAGGCAGGGCTGCCATCCTTAACCTGCTTGTATCCAAAGCCAATGTACAAAGACACAGGTGTAAGGAGGACCTTGGACACCTGCGCCATGGAAAAAAAAGTAATATCATCTGATTAATCATTTTCTTCTACTTCCAGATGGCTTCATGTGTGCAGAAAGTCAGAGGATTCCGTCAATCACGTTGCCAAACTGTTAATCATGCTGGGGATCCATAATGGCATGGAACCCAAAACGATTCCATCTCATTATTGCTCTCTCTGGTTGCATAATGGATAAAGAATATGCCAATATGCAGGACCTGATGCATCCTATGTTCTAAAAGCCCTAGATTTCCCATACACAGAGCTGAACAAATTCAAGAGTGGTTTCATGGAGCACAGCATGAGAAGCAATGGTACTTTATACTTCCTCATCCTGCAAATAACTTGAGGCTTTCCTTCCTGAAGACTGCTTGTATGGCAGGAGGACTGAAACTGTCATTAAAGCAAAGGATGGCCCTAGTCCTTATATACCCTTGAAATTAATATCATAATATGACATTATGTTATGCATTTCCATTATTGTCTCTCTGTATGCATGTGTATTACTTGCAATCTTAAAAGCATGTTTTAGCACTGTACATCATATACAGTATATTTGATTTGTTTGCATGGAAAAATTAAATAAGAAATATACATAAGAATACAGTTTTATTAGGTTTAGTTTGTGATCAAAAGCAGTATCTGCCTTACTGCAGGGGATCCACAATTCATGTATAGGCACAGAGGCACAAACCGCTACCTACCGGCCAGATACATGGTGAAGGAGATGAAGCGATGGTATCGCACCAGGAACTGCAGAAGCTCCTTCCTCCTCACCAATACGCCAAAATAGTCAGCTACTGTTTCACCATAGAAGAAGTAGTTCACACAGATCAGGAAATACCTGCAGTTTAAAAAAGACCATCTCAGTTCTATTCACCTGCACTTAGCATATACAGAAGCAGAATGCAATTAGTGAAATTGTTGGTGCCATACCAGTAAAGAACCTATCGTTTGTCTGGCAGTATGTAAAAATAAAAACACATACAAGGCAGTGGTCAGCATAACCAATGCATCTGCCCTGTTATCTTACCATACACACTTACCAGCTTAGTGTCCTGAACCATGGGAGCTCATAGGAATGGTAAACTCTGTATCCAATGGTAATTATTTCCTGAAAGCACTTAATCTGAATGGTCATGACCTAAATTGAATGAAACATAAAAAACTAATAGTTTTCAGTGTAAGTAAAAACATATAAAACAAATTCATGCTAATTTTCTGACATGCAGTTCTTATAGTTAAATGCATTCTGTGAGGTTCTTCCACTGTATCTTCATTTACTGTTCTTCTCAGAGGGCTGACTCTGTAACAACAGCTGAAGTATTCCCTGGCACTTACTAGTGGTATTAGCATGATGGGTCCAGCCCAGATCATTAAGCAGAACCCAGTGATCATTGTTAGAGACAAAATGACACGTATCCAGCAATTCTTCCATCTGCAAAATAATAACAATATGAAAATCGGACAGATTTCTTCCCCTTTTATAATAAAAAGATGTCTTCCACTGCAGTGCTGCTGCTGACCTGGAGGAGAGGCCGTCTAAAGCTTTGTTGAGACATTCTGGAGTGTTGTCTACTGATGCCGGGACCTCTGTCGTGTCAGGTTTGGAGAATCCCTCCACTTCCACCTCTCCATCTGCCTCTCCCTCACCTGAGAAGGCCAGTCTGTCATCACCATCTTTCTCCTGCACACAGAATGAGCAAATTTAAGAATTTGCTTGATCAAAATCTGGGATGAATGGACAGAGTGGAACATTTATGAAGACCTTAATGATGGGAAACAAAGTTAACCATGTCAGTGAAATGCTGCACATAATAATATTAATGTTTAAGATTAAAGTTAAGTTATATAATCATTTCTATATCATATGAAAGCTTCAGAACTGCAGAGAAAAATTAGAAAAGTTGTAACAAAAATAAAATAAACCACAATATTGTATAAGGAAGGTGGATGTACAATGAAATATCTGTGGATTAAAATTCTCAGACGGCTACACTTTTTATGGTGGAGCCTCCTCAGCTGGCTGAGAAGATGCACCACCTTGACAGGATGTAATTCTTTCATGAGATTTACAGTTACAGAATTATAACTATAGTTACAGGATTATAATGTATACTTCAGAGTCTTCTGTAATTTGCACTGAATATCTGCATGAAAGACCTAATTAATTATAGGAAGTTCAGAGGCCTATATTTAGAAACTCCTTCATTGACTTGGACAGGCATCCCATCCAGGGTGTCCACCTGCTTTGTGCCCTGTGTTTGCTGGGTGCTGAAAATACATGCCTGGATGGCAGGATTGATTCATTTACTCAAATAAGAATACATTATTGTACCATAAATTATTTAACGTAATCAAAATTGACCATTATAGTGGAACGTTATTTGATGAAAGCATCTTTGTGTATTAACTAATAATGTTTAGAAAATGTTTCAAAATTTTGGAAAACCTGAAGTCACCTACTAAAAACAATGACCTAAAAGAAACTGATACTATCACCAAAAAACTAACATACCTTTATGTGTGCATTACAAATGCATTATTGTTAAAAAAAATGTTTTTATTGATCTAATGACAATTTCATCAGTTTTGAAAGCCTGTGCAAGGTCTAGTTCATCTTGGTGTTAAAATCTGGTATGCAAAACTCAAAAGCACAACCAGTGACATGCAGAAAGATGAGTCATCAGTGAAGGGCATTGTGAAAGAAAATGTGTATATAGTGCACTGCCTAAATAGATAAGATCTGAGGCCTTACTATACTGATTTCTCCTATTTAAATTTTTAGATTGTACTACAAAAGTCAGATATCATCTCCAAGGTAAATACATGGGTTATACATGGGTTATACACATTTTAGGAGTGGTTTATAAAATACCTGTCATTTGATATATAAATTCCAAGGGAAAAAAGCTGGACATTGTTCTGGTAGTTTAGCATGGCCGTGGAGGCGTACATAGAATGCTAGTTTTTAGATATGCGACTGAAATATGTAATGAATGCTGGATATGTGGCATTGCAGGGAAATTTGTTGTCAGAAACACCGGCGACATTTCTCTTACTGTTCCATGTACTGTACTCATTAAATAAGGCTCCTCTTCAGTGAGGCATTAATGTTTAAAATTAACACAGGTCTCCCTCGACAGTATCCAGCAGGGACATTAACTGAGAGTAAGCTGGTTGTGAACAGGGAAATGGGTGAGATTTAGGTGTAGTCCCTTGGACATTGTGGAAGTCATTGTCCCATTACTTTCAATGGGCAAAGGACACATTTGTTTTTGTTTTAAATGACACATTAGTGCTATTTTGCTATCTTAAATGAAAAACGACAATGAGATGGAACTACTGGAATAAGAAGGGTAATTATTAACTGGGGGGTGGGAGGCACACCCTGCTCTTCCAGCCTAATTCAGTGTGCAGTCAACCTCACAGAACTCAATGCTCCAGGCTGGGTGATGGCCAGAGGACACATCTGATAAGCACACCTTGGGTAACAGGACGTTATAAAAAGCCCTGCCCAACCTCGTCTGGTGCTTAGGCCGTGCCAGACAATTATGTTAACAAAAGGCTCCTTGTTTTGACTGATAAGTGTATTCAAGTAAAGTCGCACACTCTTAGGCAACAGCTCTAAATATTGCATTGTTGAACCATTATCTACTCAAAGAGGACATGTTTTTACAAATAAAAATAAAAAAAAAAAACTCTATATAAAACTAGCCCATCCTGCTTTTATTTCCACCTATTTTCCTACTTACAGAGACCAAGGTATAGTAGGGTTTTTGTCCATGCCATTTTCTGTTAATTATATGAATCACTAATCTAAATCAATGTCTGATTTGTGTTACATATGGAATAAGCAATAAGGAATGCCATTAAACTTTTGTCAGTTTCTAGTTCTCAGACACAGTTGTGTTTTTTGTGGAAGAATACCAACAAATTTGTCCACATCTGTACATATTAAGCAACTTCAGATTTTCCAAAATTTTGAAACATTCAAATTTTCTCGGTCATGATTAGTTATCACTAGTGTTGTAGTCAAGACCGCCTAAACCAAGACCAAGACATTTCCGAGACCGGAGGGTATCAAGACCAAGACACTGCCGAGACTTGAGGGTACCAAG
>JABFEA020000119.1:12608523-12630667 GCA_019775915.2 Cyphomyrus plagiostoma | reverse complement strand
GGGGGGGGGGGGTGAGGGGCACCAAAAAGCACAAACACAGCATAAGGACAAAATTCCACAAAAGCAGATGAACCATTTGCTCCTCGATTCAAATCATTAAACAGTATATTAGTACGTCATGGTGCCTGTACCTCTGAATCATAGTCTGCAAGGATCCAGGGGAAGACAGGGTATTGCATCAAGTCATTGTAGGATCTGCCTGCCAGTGTGTTCAGGTGCATGAGGTACTGGAAATTACTGATCTCCCCTCTCTGTGTGGAAAAAGACAGGAATTCCCCCGTGAGGTACATGCATATTCTTGTCTGATGTATAGAAAGTTAAACAAAAATGGTCTTCAGGAAAGCCTACCTCCCAACGTTGTGTTACGGACCTCTCTCCCACCAGAGTACTCAGCAATCCAGACCTTTATGTGACAAGAGAAAGAAACCCCTATTAAACTTCAGTGTGATGATGATCCATGGAATCTCTCCCATGGGATAGGTTACTTACCCTTGTTCAACACTGGTGTTGGGCCGCTGGCCGGAGACGGACTCTGAGCTATCAGCTAGAGAGGGCACCACTGCTAGGAACCTGCAATGAGATCATAAGATGTTTACAGGCTCATATACTGCAGAATGGAGGTGTATTTATGTATCAGAAGAGATGTTTGTGTGGCTAAAAGGGGACCCCATCCTGTGGTCTGTGTGGGTCCCCATGCCCCAGTGAAGGGGACACAGTTCTGTAGAAATGGTGCCATCCTTGGATGGATGGATGGATGGATGGATGAACGAGCGAAAGGACTTTGGATAGGTGTACACGTACCTTTGGTAGACTTTGTTCCGGACCCCTTTCTGGAATGCCAGCAGATAATTTCTTCCGTCTCCTGAAAAGACTTCAACTGCTATTGGCTGGAACCAAACAGGGAAGGTGTTAATTGAACCGATTCTGAAAGTGATTTTGTGACCGAAGTCAAAGCAAAGACCCATGTTCTATGTCAACAGCTGAGTGACAGATACCAGTCTCCCCTTTTGGCTGAAAAAAATTGAAGTGCTCTGACCTGCAGCAGGTACCGTCGCTTGTGCACCTCCTTGATGTCTTCATAGGCGAAGATGCTGTAGGTCCGCTTCAGCTGGTTCTGGCCCTGCCTCGCTCCCCTGGGTATGATTGCCTCATGCATGCTGGAAAACCCCAGATAAAATGGCCAAGTGTTTTACCATCGCACCGCAGCAGACGTGGAGTCACAGCACGTGGGCCAAGTGCTTCACCATAACCTCCCCACACACATCCAGCAGAAATCACAAGACAGGGGCCAAATGATTCAGCAGGAGCCCTCACACATATGAAGCGGAAACGGAGACGGAATCTAGGTCAGCCGCTCTGCGGCAGTTTAGTGAGGGAGGCGCTGTGAGATAGACCGAGACCAGCATTCATTCAGTGTTTTCAGCTACACTTACAATAAATGCTAATAATAATAAAAACAAGAAAGTGAGCACAATCTGAAGAACTACGCAGATGTTAAAATATTAGATCCAAGTTAAAAAATGATATGAGAGGGGAGGAGCAGAGAAAAGCATACTGCAGTCTGCCGACAGTGCAAATTATACATGCAACTTCTATCTTCAGAGGAGATGAATGAAAGGGAATGGCAAGCTATGCATAAATGCAGAATTCCTTCTTTACGTGGGACAGTATGTATATTTTATTTCTTCCTGTAGGCAATTTCTGAAAATAACTTTCAATAAAATCTGCAGCAAATGGAAAGCAGCGAGAAAGTAGCTAACTATGGACACTTAAAAACAATACAAGAAGAAATATAAATTATACATACATATTCACGCAAAGTTATCCCAACTGGAGGTCACCATTGCAAGGAAGCCACTGTTTTTATTTTCTTGCCGACTTACTTTGGTGGAAGCGTCTCGATGTCGCGGATCTCCCTGTTCATCGTCATGGTGAAGCCGTCGATCACGTAGAAGTGCTCCTTCCCGAACAGCAGCAGACCCTCGCTGGTGTCTAGGCCTTGGACCCGAGCGCTTCGGTACATGTGCTGAATCTGTGTTTGGAAGACAGAATGAAAAGGCGCTCAAAGGGACGTCCCATAATGTAATCAAGTTGCAGCAAAAAGTTCTGGCCCATCCTCATATCAATACTGAATGACTATAATGATTTAGAAAAAGGCTTCCTTCCAAAGAGTGAGAAAATACACAGCGGTATATGAACACCATCATGCATATATCAGAATTTATTATTCTTAGACCATATTCAGATTGCGACGAAAAATGGCGCATTGCTACAGTGAGTAAAACATGATTAATTCACTCTGTAATGGAAGCCAAAACCAAAATTACATAGGATGGGGGCTACATTCTGTAAACGTATAATCTTGGCTTTTTGTAGTTTATTTATGCAGTTTTAATTGAAATGCCACATATAATTTGACGATCAAAATACCCCCCAGCGGATCACCCTCCCCAGCGGATCACCCTCCCCAGCGGATCACCCTCCCCAGCGGATCACCCTCCCCAGAAGTGCCTCCTCACTTTCTCCCCCTCCTCCAGGAGTCTCAAAAGGGTAGTGTTGTCCGTCTTCTCCTCTTCATCCACGGCTCCAGACTCCAGCAGTTGGTCCTGCAGCTGCTCTGCTCCGTCCTCGTCTCCCCCGTCCGCCGTAGAGCGCGAGCGTTTCAGCGGCGGCTTCACCAGACCTACGGACCACAGAGAAGCCGCACGGAAAGCGGACCCAGAGGCCCCGGGGTCACCATACATGACCCGGTGTTCAGCATCAGGAAGCGGTCAAGGCAAGGTGTCTGCTGAACGTGGCTGTGGCGTTAATCCCCAAAAGCTGGTACAGCAGAGACAGGTGCGTGTCCCAAGGTGCTATATCTCATTTGACAAAATTTGCCAACTGGTGGGGGGTGGATTTACCATAATCCTCAGTGATGAAAAAGAAACGCTCTATAAAATTTCTCGGATGGGGGATAGATCCCCTTGGTTAAATTTCCTGACCTGGGAGGTGGTAAAACTTGGTGGGTGAAAATGGGTAGATAGTCAGGCACCCCCAATACCTGAACTGATTCAGGAATTGATTGTAAAACTTGCAAGCTGTGAATTTTGAAGGTTTTGATATACTATGAGCAAGCAGCAGAAGCACAGATGCATCACAGAAAATGAAACTTAGAAACCCTTATATTTTGAGAAGGAATCACATTCTCTGACATGGCCAGTACCGGTATCCATATGACCTTTGACCCCGAGATGCGCCCACCTTTGACTCTGGCGATGGTGTCCTCTCCATGCTCGGGTTCGTGCTGCGTGGTCACCCCCTCTGAGCTCTGCTCGATGGAGTGCTGGTACATGCCGGGGTTGCCTGACAGCACACGCATGTAGTACTCCTTGCTGTCGTAGCTGATGGCCCTCCGGTATCGAATAGGTTTCTGGATGGAAGAAGAGAGCGAGAGGAAGACATTAACCAGGAACCATGCCCACAGCATCCGTGGAAAAAAATAATAAATGTATTCTGCTGTAAGACAGATGACACAGTATAAAACTAATAGTAAAAAAGTCTGTCAAGTGCTATGAGAAACTGAAGAGGATCTCTGAAGGGAACCCCCTGACAGGTTCTGGCATTTCATCATTCTCTAGGAACTAAAGAATGTTAAAGAAAAAGTCCATATATGAAACAGAAAAATAGAACCTGTCAGCGTTACGTGTCGCTATGGAAGACCTGCAACGCTCAAGTGCCGTTTTTCTGCAAAACGACATTTTACAGCATTTAGATGATCTCCTTAGCCTGCATATACCTTGAAGGTTAAAAAATGCACTGAATCCAAAATGTATTAACTACATATTGTTTGGAATCACCACTGGAACTCTAGAAAAAACAGATGTGCTTTGCTCTGTTAAATCGGCAAACATTGTTGAAGCTGTATATATATACACATATATACTTATATATGTACCGAAAGGATTAGGAGAATAACCGAGGTACCATGCAAGGCTAAATCAGAGCTCTTCACCAGCTGGAAAAAAACTGCCATATGGAAGGTGTGCTATGGCAGAGAGAAAGCTGGGAAACACTGGGCTCAATGGCGGTGCCTAAATGCATATTAATCGCTGGTTATGGATAGTTTGTAAGATGGGGGTGTTTACTGGAGGCCTAGAGTTCATTCCACCATGGGGTGGCGTATGTTACCAGCCCCCGCTAAGCCAAACCCTGGCAAAATGCTAAAGCCACTCCACAGAGGTGCTCCTAGCCACAAAACCTCCAATGCAGACTTGAGGCCATGCCAGCCAAACTGTCATCATTTCAGCACCCGGGGAGTGAAGTAGCTCTGTAATATGCAAATGTCGACAGATAAATGGGGGAAAGGAACAACCTCTAATGCACAAGAGCTTCTGCTGAAGCAAGCCTAATAAAGCAGTCAAAGGATTATTTCTTTTGAAATTGTGGAGCAATAATTGGTAGTGCTTCCTTTGACAGTCTATTCTTTCTTTAATGGGGGAGTAAGACAGCGCGGATGATCCGTCAATAAAGATTTGCGGCTCAGAAACTTAAAAGAACTTTCAGAGTATGGTTATCCTGTGAGGTGCATTTTGTCTCTCTATTTGGGTCAAACAAATGAGAAAATGCAACATGATACTTATGCACAAAGCGAACAAAAAATACATCCATGTTTGACAGCTCCAATGCTCCACCACAGCCTGAAGAGAGTGCGGTCTCTGACGCAGTGAGATATTCATAAGAAGCTCAAAGCAGTAGGAAACAAAGGCCACTGGCATTTCTCACAAATCGTGTTTGTTTACGTTCAAGGTGTATCAAAAATGATTTTAGGGTCACTGCTTATGGCCAGCTCACTCATCCAATCACGTTCTGCACATTAATTATATATAGCAGCTAGTCAAAATGCATTAAAATGGTCTACCCAAGGGGTAGCAAGGGTCAAGCTGTCTAATCTGTATTCCACCACTGCCATTATGTTAAACATTGAGCATATCCCTGTCATCTAGCTGCACGTTTTCCATATTAAGCGCTCAAAGGCACTTACAACCCAAACCCCGCCCCCCCCAACTGTTTTAAAGTGGTGGCATTACAAAATTTTTAATTATACTTTGAGCTGCTAAGCTGTCAGAATGACCATTTGGCTGGTACCATCACAGGAGCAAGAGCCGGGTCAGGAAACAGGGGTAATTGAGGGTGGCTTTGAGTGGAGGCAAGCTGGATTATAACTAACAGGACACACAGACCTGGTCTCATTGGCCATTTCAGCACCATCTACTTCTTAGCGTGTACAGATATTGTCATACTACCTACAGTTAAGATTAGGCGACAATACTAAAATGACAGCAAAACAAGGTCATGCCTAACCAAAAGAAATTAATCAACTGGTATACAGAGAAAAAAAACACTGAGGTACACTCTAGATAATAAAATAATATGTAATAAACCATTACACTTAAAGTTAGCATACAGTATTAAGCTAACAAAATATTTCTGTAATTTAGCAAAATACTAAATACAAAAATATCTTTACAAAAAAATACCTTCTAAAAACTGGATTATCATTCTCTTGAAAATATAACCGATTACAAATATTTTGACCTCTCAAAAATACATTTTCCATTGTACAAAGGATGCACTTTACATTCATATATACACTTGTATTCCTGCAATCCTACTGTCAACTGTGGGTAGTGGTGGCTTAATGTTTAGGGAAGCGCACAGGTAATTGAAAGATTGTTCGAATCCCCGACCAGCAAGGCACCCCTGAGGTACCCTGACCACTGCTCCCCGGGCGCTGAATTAGCTGCCCCCTGCTATGTCACATATGCAGAGGATACATTTTGCTGTTGTGCACTGTGCTGTGGTGTGTCAACAATGACCACCGATCAGTAAATTCTAATTCTAAACATCCAGCATAGAGCATATTGAGTAAACAATATTCTTATAATATTAACGCAGGAATCCCTCTAACTGAATTAGGACGGGCCAAATAACAGAAAAAAGCCTCCATCTCCATTTAATTACTAAAAAATGAGCAACTATTGCTATTTTCATGTAACAGTAAACATGACAACATACAAAAATGGGTTTTGGATTCATGAAAGTGGAGGGAACTCATAATTTTTTTTATTTTCATTTTGAGAGTTTCTTCCAGTCAAGCGTCAAATGATCAGGCACCATTTAGGCCGACTTCCTGGAAAGGGGCCAGATAGAAATCCAAAGAGCAGGTAGAGAATAAAATAAAATTAACACACTTTCAGAGAGAGACTTCCAATTCCCTCTAGTTCATTCAAGTGTCAATCCAAGCTTTCAGATATAAATGTCAGCTAGACTGACCCACTGCAGCCACGTTTAATCACATACTGAAAATACTACTCCAATTAACTGAGGCTACAGTTAATTTCTTTGGGGGCTTGAAGAGAGACAGCTGAACTGTTGATTAAGCCTGTGAAAGTAATACTCTGAAACGGGAGTTACTGAGAGATCACAGCAAGCTAACAAAAAATGTTGCTTCCACAAGAAAGTTTTGTTCTTCAAATTCTGTTGTGCACATGATGTAAATGTTTCGTAGTATTTTAAGGGTCAAAATGTTTCGTGAAAAATTATTTTCATTATTAAAATGCTTCAGATTTGTGATCTTACTGGACTTTACTATGAAATCAATAACTTCCCACCAAATGTAACCCTGTGCCCAACGTGTTCATATACTGTACAAAACTCAGACATAATGAAAGTGGATTCTGGCCAAACTCACAGGGGCCCAATTTCATTTCATGTGCGCTGCTACTGCAGTATGTTTAACCATAACGGCCCAGAGTATCAGAACCAATAACAGCTTGTAGTTTCTTCTTCACTTGCAGAGGCTCTGCTTTTAGCTATATGACATGGAGCTGCCACTGTACCTGGGAGCTGACGTCAGGCTCGGTGTCTGCCATGTAGGGGTAGTGGATGTAGAACATGTCGTTACGGACCATCTTCTTGCGCATCCGGCAGGGCCCCTCTGTCATCTCCAGCAGGAACTTATCCAGGTGAGAGCCGATGGGCGGGCCCCAGAGGCCCCTCTCCCGCAGCAACTCATACTCGATGCCCGCCCACTCCTCTGTCACGTACTTCAGGGCGTTCTGCTGCCTCTGCGGGTGTCGTGGAGAGGAGAAGATGGTTCTTGGGGCCATTGTGAAGATTTTATTCTGAAGTGTTTTAGGCAGAGATGGATCTAAGGCAGGGGCGCTGTTTCATGGAGGGCCGTTGAGGGTGTCACTTTTTTGGGACCCTGTGTTCCTGGCTGATTGAGAGGTCATCCCAAAAAGCGACACCCTCAGCGGCCCTCCATGGAACGTTCCCCACCCTTGATTTAAGGAGTGGCCATGCCTCCCCCAGTAAATACGTGGGCACCCCAGGTCACACCCCTCACCAATGTATGGAGGTGGGGCCCCCCGCCACTGTCAGTAAAATATACCAAGCCCCCTCACTCAGGTTGCCAAAATATTGCTCCATTGCCACTCAGGTAAAATCTTTAAGTCTAGCCCAGCCTCTGGTTTTAAACTAAACTAATCCTTGTCCTTTAACAACAAGGAGAAAGTGTTTTCAAAGCTCATTCTGTTTAAGTATTAGAATTTAAAGGTTGATAAAATTAAGTACAAGTAAGAAGGATGTAAATACACTGCTTGGCCAAAAAAATAAAAAAAGTGAACCACTGCATAAAGTCTTCTTCAGCACATCTCAAAGACTTTCAGTGGGGTTACGGTCAAGGTACTGTGACCAATTCATGTGTGAAAATGATTCCTCTGCTCCCTGAACCACGCTTCGGGGAAAAAAATCAAGCATGATAAATCTTGGCATTACCATCCTGGAATACGCCCATTCAATTAAGACAGAAAAAAATCCACTGCTGGGATAACCTGGACATCCAAGAGATTCAGGTACTCAGCTGACTTCATTCAATTGCTCATAACGTTGCTGAACTGTAATAATGATCCAATCATTGGCTCTTAAATACTGTGCTGATTTAAATTCGAAGGGTAACCCTTTTTTTTTTTTTGGCCGGGCAATATTCTCAATATAAAAATATGGCAGAACCGCATCCAAACCTCTTGGTACTCTTTGTACTGCATGGTGACCAGGTCCCGAACCACTGCAATGTGTGTAAACATCCACTGGAAGGTCTCCTGCAGACAAACAGCACGTTCACATTCAGACAGGAGCCACCCTAAGGGAGAGCAGTGGTTCCTGTGCCAGCGCTGGGCGTACCTGTGCCGACAGATTGTTCTTGTTGATGCCACTCTCCTTCCTGCTACGCCGGGCCCCCGTCAGCTTGGACAGGCCAAAGCCGCTGCTGACTCTGGACAGTTTGGACTGGGCGACGGGGGCAGCCGCCTCCCCGCGACTGATGCATTTCTTCTCATGCGCTGGAATGCAGAAGTGGCAGAGTTAACCCCCCCCACCACTGCAGACCACAGACCCTAATCTGATCATGCCCGTGGTGCCATGACTTGCAATTGCATCATCCAGCACAATAACTTTAATTTTGCAGCTACTATTAATAAAGTTAATTTTGCTGTGATGCTTCCACAGCACATACTCGCCGTTGATAAAAATTGGAATATGTGATGCTTTTGAAAAGTTTGCCAACAGCTGCAAAACTCTCTACGCCTCACAGGAGGATCGAGATACAAGCAGTCTGCCTGAGAACCTGAGATATTAATTTCAAACGCATTCAGTCTGAATGGAAAATGTTCCGCAGGACTAAATCTCATATTCGAAAGAGACAGATATATTTCTTTACAATGATGATACTTTTTATTTATAGTCAATGGGCAATAAAAGGCAAATCTAACCCCTTATGAAAGACATCACTCAAAAGACTATCCACTAGAGTCTGGCTCCTTCGTAAAATCTGCTTAATGCTACATCCGTATTCAGACCTCGTACTGAACCGTTGCAGATGAAGTCCCTGCTGGGCTTAAGCCTCGCTCACCAAGGTGGTTCAGCCAATTCTTCGCTGCCAGCTCCTCGATGTGTGCCCGGGCAGAGACTATGTCCACATGGCCGCGCTCGTTAGTTGGCAGGGGCACCTTGAAGATCTCCTCTAGTGCTTGCTTCTTGCTGTGTATGAGCTCGGTCCAGACGCGGTTCACTGCTTTCAGCAGGAGGTGGCGACCTGGAGCAATCATGGGAACACGGGACACTCTTACATAAGCATAAGCTAGGCCTCAGTGGTGCCCTCTGCATAAAAGATCTCTGTCGCTAAAGCTACTGAAAATGCAAACGTAGGTCAAATAAAGGTAATTTCTGTTTATATATTAAAGTACTAAGCTAGCTAATATCTACAATAGGAAAAGTACAAAGGAAAAGTACTACTTGACATCAAAGGCTTTTAGCTTGGAATACAGAGGCTCAAGAGCAGATCACAACTAATGTTTTAGATGTTTTAAAGTAACTCTTGGAGGAACAGAAACAGGTATGGTGCAGCTAAGTGATCCGTAGGGGCTGCTTCACCTTCGCTAACGTCCTGGTTGTGTGAGGCATCAGTCTCTGTCTCCGACGGTATCATAACGTGCCAGGTGGTCATGCGGGCTTCAGCTTCCAGGCCAAAACCATCCACGCAGCTGGCAGGGAGGGACAGCGGTCGCCAAAAGATGGTTAGCTATCTTAAACTATGACCTATAGAGCTGTTAAATATGTATTTTTCTCAGGAACATCTTGGCAGAGCAGTACGTTACAAAAAAGTGGCTGCCAAAGAAACTGAGCTAGGAGGGCTGAAGCGACTAAGCGGGTATCTCTGGTACTGAACAGTGCTGACTGCAAGTTGGTGCCAGCAGAGTGTGAGGAACTGGTGGACTTTTCTCCCCCACCTTCCCGTATAATAAGGCTGTAGCTGGTAAGCATAGTGCCTTGCGACACAAAACCCTTTTCAGATAAAACCCTCCAGACTGGCTCTGCAAACCCTCCAGACTGGCTCTGCTGTTGCACAACTGAACAAGTGATTTAATTGGAAGTGCCACAAAAAAAAAAACACCATCTACTGCAAAAATTCCCCGACCAGCTATGTCTCCTACCTCCCCGTGTGTAGGTTTATGAAACAATGGGCCAGGCATGCGATGAACTCCTGGTCATGGTTGCCGGGGCCCAAAACCAGGTTGCGGTTGACCGTGAGTATGCGCAATGCGTCCAGCAGCGCCACCTGCTGGGGAACGGTTTTTTGAGGCCGTGACAGCTGGTAGAGGATGGTCCGGTTCAAACAGTGGTATATGGAGTCCAGAGAGAAGGACTGGGATCTCCTTTTGGACTGTTAATCGGGGGGGAAAAAAACACAACGAGAATTACACTGAACAATCTGGAACAGGTTAAAATATTCAGACAAATTAATACCATCTGTGGATAATTGACGATAACAGCCCGTTGAAGTACAATTGTATCCTAAAAATGCCTTGTTAAATCACATAGGGCATTTTTATTTTTAGATGAAACACTGGTTTATCCAGGATGTGCCCAAACAATTCAGAATCCGTCTGATAAAAACACATGTTTGGGATCAGAGTCAAATGACACTGGTTCTGCTTCAGAGAGCCGTCACAGGCCAACAGGCAGCGACCTACGAAAATGCCCCCCGATGCCAGCTACAGACGTGAGGGGTCTCCCGGCTTTGCCAGGTCAGGATCACGGCTTCACTGCTGCATATGTGACCAGGTGATAATCTCTCAAAGAGATGCAGGATGCCATTATGTCCAGTAGCTCTTCCATCTCCCTGATGACAGCCCATTCCAAAGTCCCCCATCCAGAACACCTCACCAAAGCCAGCCAATGGGATGTTCTGAATGGGTGAGTGACAGGTGAGAGGGCACTTTGAGGGCTAACCCATGGCATGCATTTCCACCTGGGAGTGCAGATTTGCTCATCAGTCTATTAATTCTTCCACAGTATCCCAACATTTTAATGATTAATTAGTATAACAAGTCACTGCTATGACAGAAACTGGTTTTTATTCACCACTTTTCAGCTAACATCTGTTTTTTTTTTTTTTTTTACCTGACAATCCCAAGTGATATTAATGTACTGCATGAATAAAATTTACCCTAACAGGTAATTAGGTCAGATCAAAGGCTTACATATTGTCACACATGACTAGACAACTTGATACAAGCATTTTAAATAATACATGTGTGATATTTTGTGTTCTAACAGACATAGCAGCCCCCAATTTATCAGTAATTTCATGTTAAATTTAGTCAGCAAAATTAAAACTTTAACGAGTTAGAAAAGGCAGCTAAAAATTGCTGGTAGATGTTAATGCTTTGCACTTCTGCAGTTCCAGTCTTTTGCTGGAAAAAAAATAGCAGGGAGGATTTGGGGAAATCTTTCCATAAGATGGTGATGCTGAGTTTATTAAGAACATTGCCTGGGGGCTCCTGCGAAACCCAGCAGCTTTGTGGCCTTATACCATTGAGATCGGCAGCTGCAAAAATGAAAACTAAGGGGACAGACGCACATGGATGACCTTTTAAAGGTCTTTTCTGTTTTACAAAAATATGAATGCAAATGCCGAAAGACGGGAGATTATGGCTTTCAATTATCACCAAGGTCATTTGCTACTACTGCATAGCCAAAAGTTAATTCAAGAATTTGTAATTATGGATTAACCTTAATAGCTCTTTTTGAACAGATTAGCATAATAGCAGCCATAGGTCTATATGCCCATGCTGGGGGTTCAGAGCCTTTGTCCCCAACTCCCAGTCAACAACTAACAATCCAAGTACCTGGAAAATGACTAAAATGATTTAAGATGTTTGTCCAATAGCTTATGTAAAACAGCTCTCCCGACGTAAAGTCCAAAGACATAAACATAAAATTTTATATAAAGGGAAAAAAAAACTATAAAATGGGAAAATAAAAAAAAAAGAATAAAAATATATACAGTACTGAAAACCTTGGGCAGGTTTATCATGAAGACGTAAGTACTAGTTGTCGCGCAGCAGCGTCGGTCTGCCCGGAAGAGGCGGCAGGGGTTCAGGAAAAGATGGCTCTCCCACCTGGCCAATGAGCTGCACGATGAAATCCACCACCAGCTTGGAGTCCTTGTTGAACATGCCCTGCCACAGTTTGTCCACCACCCGCTGGGTGAAGTAGAACACATTATTGACCAGGACCGTGTAGCTCCCTCCGCTGGCGATGGGCAGCGACGCTTCCTCACCTGGTGCAGAGACACACCCGGGTATCAGGAGAGCACGGCAAAGACAACGGGGGGTTCAACAGCATGTCCTGCAGCATGCCTTTCAGAAGACTGAGTAAGACACATTGGAAACGAAACCTGAAAGCCCAGCTTCTAACCACTTGGTTTGGGTTACAAGAAGGTTTGGAATCTCAGGTAGCAATGGGCTGGCAGGAACCCTGGGCAGGGTCCTATTTCATTGCAGGGAACATGCAGGCACATGCATGCGCACACACACAACTCACATACACAATGGGCAGCTTTGAGACACAAATTAGCCTAACTGCACGCCTTTGGACTGCAAGAAAAAAAAACCCACAGTACCCAGTGGAAACCTGCAAAATATAGGAAGAACAAACTGCACACACACAGTGTAGATGAAATTTTAACTCTCACCAGGCTGGGTTAATGTTAAAATGAATAATCTTATATGCTTTTATAAGCAGAAGACCATCAAACACTCACCTAGAAGGACATCGGCAGCCAGTAGGTGTTCCATCACACTGTCAAGGATGTAGGACTGAAACTCCTTCTGCTGGGTTCGAGTTGAGCGCTCTGGAGAGGACTGGGAATAGGAGGAGGAAGAAAATTAAAATCTGTTTCATTTTTATTTGGGATCAGTACACAACTCAAATTAAATTGCTCCATATTCCAGCCATATACACAACCAGTGTTACAACAGCCCTTTCAGGAAGCCACCAGTAGGGGGTGATCATCACCGGCAGTAACTGTGGTTTCTTCACTGGCGGGCTCAAGAAATGCATCAGGAAATGGCAGGCAACTGATGACTGCTCCAATGAGGGGGCGGGACAGTCTGCCCTAGTTGGGCATAAAGCCCACGCTGGGACCAGGCCAGGGAGAAGGCAGAGAGATGCCAGTCACGCGTGCGTGCCTCACGCTGGCACAAACAGGAGAACGATCACCCTTAACGGAGCCGCCACATCACAGACCCCCTTTCTGTAGTGTTCCTTTCATATACTTTTGCCCCTTGAGGGACCTTCGTCTAGAGCAGAGTTTCTCCGTCCAGGACTCGGCGACCTGCAGACAGTCCACGTTTTTATTGGGAGGTGGGAGGAAGAAAAACACATGGGTTGTCTGGCACGGAGCTGGGAGGGACCAAATACCTCGACGGTCTGTTGCTCTCCGATGACTGGGCTTAAAAACGCCACAGTTTCCTGACACCATTTATATATTAACAAATCATGAACATATCCTCAGGTTTCTAGTCCAGATAACCGTGAATCCCTACTACTACAAAAGGGCAAAGGCTGCTCTAAATTAAGAAACACTTGCCTGACATTCTGCTAAACATTTAGCAAGCACATGGACTAAACACCATGTAGCAAAAACAGAAGAAGCTAAATGACCAATGTGAGGTATAGATTCATAGCCAACGGCTTCAAAAACAACACAAGAAATGATTCAGTACTTGACAGACAGCATTCTTAATATTTAAACACAAAACCTCACCTCCAACAAGATGTCAATGATGGGCACCTGCTTGGTGGCTGGGGTCATGCAGAGGTTGTCCATGATCAGCACCCTCATGAAGTCAAAGACGTACTTCTTGGCCGGGTGGTTGGTCAGGTAGGTCTTGGAGCCAACATTGCAGTACTCTGATTGGCTGCGGTTCATGCCTGTATCACTTGTGAAGGCCTTGAACTCCTCAGCAGGGGAGCCAACCTCATCATCTAAGTCACTGACCTAAGACCACGACAGAAGAAGTACCCAATATACTCTTTACTATCATTCTTCCCAAACTGTAATCACACTGAATACTCAAAATGCAAATCGTATGACATTCAAATAACTACTGATCTTCTACATATCGAAATATGCTTTGTTACATTTATGATATACATTAATGTCAGTAAGGAAAAGGTTAAATATATTTTTTTTTAAATTAAATAAAGTGTACGGAGAGCACCGAATGGTCAGACTATAGTTAACAAAAAATACTAATAAAATATAACTGGCATTGCAATTGTGATTGCTATGCTGTTTGTGAGCCAGTGAAGATGAATGAAGTAACAAATGAAAAATTCTAGACAAAATTCTACACTTCAACCCATAATCTCTCCAAATTCTACCTCTAGTATTCATCATTCAGCTTTAATTTTAGTCTTAATTGGCACTCTTTCACCAGTTCACATATAGGCCCCGCCCGCCCGCCCGGCCGCCCGTACCATCTCTGAGTATGGCCTGATGTTAAAGGGGAACACCGTAGCCGCCAGGGCGCAGAGAAAGTCAGGGCTGACCCACAGGTGAGCCAGGTCGGGCACGTTGTGGTAGAGGTAACGGAAGAACTGCATGAGGGTGAGTGGGTACTCTCGCACCCAGGACCCTTCCTCTTCTGACTGCCAGGGCTGGAAGCAGACAACCCGAAATTCACCATCATCAGCATCAGCAGCAGCCCCAGCATCAGCCCCACCTCCATCAGGGCCCCCAGCACCCAAGACCCCCTCACCAGGTTGAGCATGCTGCGTAGCATGGCCAGCAGCAGGAAGGCGGCCTCTGTACACATGGTGCTGATAGAGCCCACCAGAGCACCACTGGAGGCGGGCACGCCGAAGATGAACGTCCAGATGGAGTCCAGGTCAAACTGCAGGAGATTTTGGGGAGGGGGGGTATGGTCAGTCAGCATTCGGGGGCTTTGACCTTTCAGCCATGTCACAGACTCATTTACATCAGTCTCTTTCACAACATGCAACACAGTTAGTCAAGGGCTATTAAACCAGCCATTCCATCCTAAGGCCATCATTTACACAGACAGCATGTTGAAAATGAAGAGCAAGTAATATTTATGTGTAATTAATCCACCCTCATTAGAGTGCTGCTACTACTACTACTGGTACTACTACTGATAATAAGAATAAGAAGAATTAGAAGAAGAACAAGAAAAAAGGACAACATGAATAATAATCCTGACCAGAGGAGAACATTAGTCAGTTAGATATCATCAGGTAAGTTTTAAAGATCTTAAAAGTTTTGGCAGAACCAGCAGAACTTGCCCAAAGTACGCAAGCCAGCTGCAGACTTGCGTGCGCCTGAGCAGGCGGGAAAGGAGAGATGTCACGCTGACATGTACCTGCAGGTTCTCGGGGTGCTCCGTAACGGGCTGCTGCAGGAAGAGCGCCATCAGCAGGAAGTACAGCTCGGGCACATTGGTGTGCTTGGGGAGAAAGGTCTGGAGAACGGGGAACCCTGGGAAATGGCAGGCCTCCCTGTTGATTTCGCGGAGCGTGGACCTGCCGCCTGCGTTCCTGCCCACGTTGAAACCTGACAAGAGAGGACAAGACGAGGCGTCTATACCGAACCCCGCAGAGTCTCCATCACGTCCTAGACACCTCAAAGCCCGGAGACGAGGCTTAAAATCAGACGCCACTCTGCTGCGGCTCACCCAGCACGGTGCCAATCTTGTTAGTGATGACAGAGTCGGTGTGGTCCAGCCAACCGCCTCCGCACATCCCCTCCCTGAAGCGGGCCAGGATGGACTGGTTACTCAGCAGGACCACCAGAATCCGTAGGGCCGACGTCACCGTGCTGGAGTGCAGGTGCTCCTCCATGAACATGAGCAGCCAGTCGAAGCCCAGTGTGCGCACCAGTTCCTCGCATGCCCTGCAGGGGGCAGAAGCGAGCAGCTGCAGTTGAGACTGCGGCATATGTGCCTCCCATCCCCCAAACACATACCTATAATGACAGCGCATTTAAAGCAGGAAAAAGGTGGGGAGTTAATCAGGCCTTAATCTTCCTTCAAGGTGGCAGGGAGCAAATGACAGCCCACAGAACCCCGTAATACACAACATTAAGAGAGACTGGCTGCCAGTAAATGAGATCCCCACTGCAAACACTTACTGTGCATTCACGGTGCACTTCTCCTTGCAGGTGAAGAGCAACTTCAGCAAAATGTCCAGGAGTCGGTTCCTCAGGAGGATGAGATTGGCAGATAGGTGGCCGGCAAAATCGTCCTCATTTGCTGGAGATGTTGGAGAACAGGAATCAGAACCGTTCTAACGTACGCTCACGTGCTAATGCTTTTTCAGTGCAGTCTGTGGCTTACTTCCATCTATTTTTTCTTCGCTGTTGGCTTCCATGATGACAAATTTTTCACAGACCGCAAACGTGGGCAGAGTGGAGGCAATGAACTGGCCAAAACTGCATAAATAGAAATAATGTACAATAATTTCACTAGCCACAAAACAAACCTTCGAAGTGAAATGACCATTAAATGACATTTGGTGAAGTCCAAGTCAGACAGCTAACAGTGAGGTATTACTTGTTGGGAAGGTGACTGACTAAAGTTTCTGTAAGGTTACTGTACTATGAATAACTGAGGAATGAACCCGCGTAACTTGTTGACACTGGTATAAGCTAAATGAACCCGCAGTCCAATTACAGGAGCCCATGGGTAAGGTCATCCAGGCAGCGTACCGGAGTAGGTCGCAGCTTTTGGGAAAGCCTTGAAGCAGGAGGCTGAGGACATTGCTGATGGCGGCGATGGTGGGCTGGGACAGGGACGTGTCCCGCAGCGTCAGCAGCAGTTTGGGAATCAGCTGGAAGTCCCTCAGGAGTTTAGCATTCTTCGCCGCCTCGCTGAAGGTGAACAGACCCAAAGAAGATCATGCTCTAACTATCGCTCGAAATTCATCACTTCATAATTGGAGGTATCATCTTCAATTTCATCGAGGAATACCAAAAATATGAACAACATGAAAAACATTCTGCGCGATTATATAATAGGACATGCCAGCTCAGATTTAGGTGACAAACAGCCCAATTTTACGAAGCATTTGACTAGTAGTTAAAAATCATGGAGTAATACACTCACCTGGATTCAGTCAAGAGCTCAATAAAATGCTCAAACAGAGACAGGTGCAGTTCATAAGGTGCATGGAGCCAAACCTGAGAGAAGCAAAGGCAGAAGGCAGATGTACGCTGCAGCCTGAGATGGTCACGACAGATGCTAACTCTAATCAGAGGGATATGCAAGAATAATATCAGCCCTGTCAGGCACGGAAAGCTCTCCCTGATGCATAACTGAGATGGAGCTCTTACATCAAAATCACAAAGCAGGTCCTGAAATGCAGTGGAGTTGGGGATGATGGAGGTCTCATGGCCACTGTCAACCGTGCCCACTAGGGAGAAGGTCAAGTGAAGGATATGACTGTTCAGCAAAGGGCGCTTCTTCTTCAGCAGCATGGCCAGGAGCTGGAAGAGAGGGCCGAGGGCTTATGGTACGCCCAGGCACTGATGCGACGCGAGTCTGAGGACACACAGCTACTCACATCAAACGCAGGTATGTGCAGGCTGTTATATAGAACACATAGCAAAAAAGATGCCAGAGTACAGTGGGGAGGGACTAGGCACAGATAACATTTTTTTTCCCCCATCATAATTGGCAGACAAAAAGTATGTAAATCATAATGCATGCAATTAGCTTTGAGTACTGACAGCAAATCAAGTCTTGGAGTGAGTGCAGAAAATGACAACAGAAAATATGCATGCAATTCAAATAAGTTATGTATGAAAATATGTACGAGGCATGAGCTGGGCAGCTAAACCAAAACGATGTGCGCTCGGGGTCCAAAGGCTTAAGAGACTGGACTCAGACTCAAGAGGATGCTCAAGGAGACCTGGTGGTCTCGTCCAAAATAGGATCCAAAGCTAATTTGCATCTGTCCGCCTGTCCATCCGGCTGCCCACCAAGCATTAGGTCATAGTAAACCTAGAGCCTATACCAGAATGTACAGGGCACAAGGAAGTGTGACACTGAGCAGATGTCAGTCTACTGCGGGGCGTGTACCTGCACTGGATCACTGCTTTTCAGCTGGTGCGTCATGACCCAAAAGTGGGTCGCATGGTGTTTAGTAAAAAAAATATATATATTTTCTTTTTCTAATGTCGAATTTTCCTGCTTAACAGTGCATGAACACATTGTGCTACTGTTACAAAACTAACTTTGGGTTGAATATGGTGTGGTTGAGCCTTCCTCAAATTTATGTTGGTCCCTTAACGGCCCAGCAAATACTTTGGTCTTGAGGCTACAGCAATTGAGAAGTGCTGCACTACATCACATCCTCTGGCAATTTAGCCACAAATTAACCTCGCTGCATGTTTTTGGACTTCTGGATGATGGAGAGAGCATAGAAACTCCATCAATACAGTGACTGGGGGTTTCATTCCTGCTCCTAATACAAAGATGAGAGTTCTCAGTGATACCCAGGGAACCACATCTGCCGCTTCACGTCTCCCATAACTGCTTATCCAGTAACGCCTCACAGTGAGCTTGGAGTCTATCCAGCCAGCTATTACAAGGCCATGAAACAAGGGACACCCTGGCTAGCATGTGGATAAATACACATTCTTCTTTTAGGCCACATGCGCAGTGGCACAGCTGAACTTGGGCCTGCATCGCATGACATCACAGACCTACCTGGTAGCCTTTGATACGCTCCATCTCCTTGCTGGCCAAAGGGTTACTCTTGACAACACACACCAACGCCTTGACCGCGGCGTACAGCCCCTCCACATCTGAGGCCATGGCCACCAAGCCCAGGATGGCGGCCGCACCCCCAATGTACTGGAGGTTTGTCGCCACAGGCTTCGGCACAAACGCTCGGACCCCTGGGCAAACATTAGGAGGTGAAGTGACATTGTGTCTCCACTGATAGAAGGTGGATCCCTTTGGACAGACAATTGTAGTATTAACTGTGTCACATATCGAGGGAGACAACACATGAAAAATGACTCTGAGGCAACCTAATGAAACAGCTACGAAGGTGGCTGAATGCCGACTGGCAGTATGCGAGCTTGATGTTTGAGTTTTCAAAGCAACCTGAGTAAGATTATTTCAAAGAGGTCAAACAGTTGGTGCCTGAATTGCATGTGCATCAGTATAAAAACTACAAAATTATGTAATAAGTGAAGGACAACCAGTTAGCAGGCAACAATTAAGTTAAGCAGATCAATAAGAGGGACAGACGGACACAGGATACCTGCTAAACATCACAGAAATACAGCATCAAACAACCACAGAACTCAATCATCACTTCTATGACCTGGCTTCAAGGGAAAGTGAACATCATGATCTTCATATCACTGGAATTCATGGCTATGGCTAAGAGTGAAGCATAAAGACCCATGTAAAGGTCACAAAACCTGAATCCCACACCAAAACAAAAATTAATACGGTCTGATGAACCATCTATTCTTTTTCTTGCACTCTCCCATGCTGAAGTTAGGAGGTGCTTTTAAAGTCAAGTCAAATCAAATAGGACTTTATGTTTTATGCTAGCCAGTCACACACAAATATACAGTGATACAAGACATCATAAGACACATGGGGGGGGGGGTGTATGTTTACAATTACAGAGTTACAGTGCAGATTAACACATAGCGCACATGACACGATTGGAGGGCAGACACAATATACATATGAATATAGCGTGCATAATATTGCAGCAGGATAGGATGGAATAGAATGATGTGACTATCCATGCAATACATAACTGAATATAAACTTTCTGTACATTATATACATAATGTAAACTATAAAGAAAAATGTGGTATATAAGCTATCCGTACATAACATAGCATGGTATAGTGCAGTAGAGCAGGTAATGTAATGTTGCAGCAGATAAGAAGTGCAACCTATAATGTCTGTTGCCAACTGTCAAACATGGAGGAGATCCATAATGGCATCTCATGGGAGTGTTTCAGTCCAACAATTGTTCTGCATGGTCATATGATGGCCCAGGAATGTGAGCTCCTTTTACAGGACCAGGAGTACCCTACGATGCAAACCCTGTTTCTTCATAATGTTCCCATAATCCACTATGCAATACACACTGCTAAACAATTTGAAGAGTGATTCCATGAACTTCCAGGAAGTCAAGCCCTTCATGGCTTCCCCTATCACCAGATCTAAACATCACTGAACCTGGTACAGTGCCGTGTGCAAAGCAGCTTACCACCTTGTTCATCCCTCAAAGAACTTTACATTGGGTCTGATGTCCCACTACTCAAAGTTGAGGATTTACAAGTGAGCTTTCCGAGGTGAACTGAGGCTATTACATCCTTCATATTATTACATTGTTAAGTGTTTCCAATGTAATGTAAGAGCACACTTACTTGGCCCTAAACTCGACGCTATTCTTTCTCAACACCTTCTTTGTGATGTGATATATATATATATATATATTTTTTTTTTTTACATAAGACCATTCGCCTTTCATATCTAACAGAGCTGTCTGTATTCCAGAAGAAAGCGTTTCAACCACCATGCGTTACAAAAACTAAAACCAATGTTTATCCTTGTTCAAAAAGGGCAGACAGAGAAACACATCAAAACCTTCCTTTCATTTATTAAATCACCTGTAGGTGGCTTTAAAGCGCAGAATTGTAGTCTTGGAATACAAACATTTCTCATTCTCCCAGAGCTACTTCATGCTTAAAATCACAACAAAAGAAGGCCTGATAAACCCAAAAACAATTTACATTACAAGAGATGAATGCAGAGTAAATCACCAATGACTGTTCTGAATTACGATATTAACCAATCAGAATGCAAGGCTCTTACCCAGGTAGCCAATGACGGCAGCACCTACGGTCCTAGCAGGGCCATTGAGGTGGCCAGCAGCGTTGTGGATGAGCTTGACTGGGGTGGCATTCTCATGAGAGGAAACCGCCAACTGGAGGTCAGTAGACACACAGAAGTGAGAAAAGAGTAGAGACTTCAGGAAGTCCCTTCCTTCACCTGGAAGAACTTTCTCTCAAACTCAAAATGGTTTAAATAGAAACAATGCGACAATAGGGAAAATCGTCGGTCTTAATGACAAGCATAATCCCTGTTGTTTTTCTTCATTCGTACAGCTGGAGTAGATGCAGCACTGCTGCATTCTGAGGCTAAGGGAAGAACAGGGGGGTACAGGGTGGGGGGAGACCTGTGGGCCACACAGAAATAATTTACCCAGACTGCACAGCAAGACCGGAGAGGCCAACAGTTTTGGATCTTCCGGCTGAGCCTAAGTGCTGAACAGGCACACAAACGGACTGGCAGACACCCCACTGCTGCCGCTGCACCATCGGAACTGCAGGCTCTGCGCTTTCCGGGGCGCCCGTGACCAGCAGCGATTCCAGCACGTTTACACGGGGAATTACAGAGGGGAGCAAGTGCAGCACAGGATTTATGCTTGACCCCCCCCCCCCCATCTGAGAGGTAGACCTGCCACCCAGCGGCAGCCCACCTGCTTGGCGATGGCCTTGCTGTCCAGCTTGTTGTAGACCTTCCTGATTTTGGCCACGGTGAGGGTAGACACAGAGAGTGCATACAAGCTGAAGGACACCTTCTCCTCAGGGACGAGTGACACGGGGGACGGGGGGGCTGCCTCTCCTTTGGGGTCTTTACCTAGCAGAGGATGTGATACGGGCAAAGCAGGAGCACATCAATAACTGAGAAATTTGTTTTACGAGCTGTGTATCTCTTTCAAAACTGTAGCCCTTCTGTTAGATATTTGTGTAACAATTTTATGTTATCTAAAGAACAACACACCTACATTTTCCTATTTTATACTGCAGGGTAATTCAACAGAAGAAAATACTGCCAAGTAACCAAGTGTCTACAGTGGACAAAAGAAATAGTTCCTCCTGGTTCCTCTGTTGGAAGAGCAGCTCGTCAATCATCCCGCTATCAAATGCTGCACAGACAGACAATCAGACACAGATGCAGACACACGCAGACAGACAGAGATACAGACAGACAGATACAGACAGACACAGATGCAGACACACGCAGAAAGACAGATACAAACAGACACAGATGCAGACACACGCAGACAGACAGATACAGACAGACACAGATGCAGACACACGCAGACAGACAGATAGACAGACACAGACACACGCAGACAGACAGATACAGACAGACACAGACAGACAGATACAGACAGACAGACACAGACA
>JABFEA020000119.1:12590723-12600935 GCA_019775915.2 Cyphomyrus plagiostoma | reverse complement strand
GACCAATCACTCCCAGGCTCGGCAGACCAATCACTCCCAGGCACGGCAGACCAATCACTCTATGGCTCTTACTGCCATCATGCAAGTGAGCTCTTACTTCTCATCTCTGCCTCATAACTGAGAGAACTTGGCTTATGGACACGGTACTGCTTCAGTAGCTTCTTGTCCCAGGCACCGCAGTTCAGCGGGTTCCCCAGACGCAGAAATTCCCTAAAATAAAAAAAGATGTGCAACTCTCAGAAGATGCACTGCTACTGTATGCAACACAGCAGGCATCCAGAGGTGACAGTCTATGATCTAATGTGAGAAATCCTGGAAGCAGCACTGCCCTCCCAGCTAACTTCATATTAAAAGTATCTCATGCAGTTTATATAACCAGCTCATCACACTACATCCTGCTAACACAAAAATGTTCTTTAAAGTACTCAGTTTACCCATGAATGAGCAGACACTCATCTAGCACATACATTTGAAAATTACACTACTATCTAAAGTTGTTAAAGACAGAATGCACTAAGTGCATTGCATCAATTTCCATCATTCAAAGCAGACAAAGGAAAATCTGCATTTAATGATTGGGGGGGGTAGGGGGGCTGCTGCTCTTCTATGGTGAGTGTAAATAATCAGCAGCACATTAACGCAAATGGCTTATGAGCAATTACAACAGTTATAGTGTTTGTGGTGAGGGGGGACAATGTCTCCTGAGTCTGGACTACACACAGCTGTGCCATCAAGGTTATTTGTAGGTCAGGATGAGTCAGTACATTTATATATCAGCATATAGCATATATCATACCCTACACTGTCACACTGATGCACTAAGCTGTGTTTAGCGAAGGCGTCAACTAAGTACATAAACAAGAATTTCGAAAGAGGTGACTTTTAGGAGCTATCGGTATGTATCAGCAGAGGGCAGGAGATTCTGTAAATTAAAGGGCAATGCAAATATCCCAAGGACATTCAACTATTCAAACTATTCAGTAAATTGACTGATTCGCTGCTTTGACCGCAGGTCATTTTCAAATACTTTGGATCGTAGTAGTGAGCAACACTACTATCAGACTGAGTGAGATGTAGGGGTGCTCACCTGAGTGCCATGGGCTGCAGGGCCTGTGAGGCCAGCCTCTCGAACATCCTCTGCAGGGGCTGATGCAGCGGATGCTCCTCGTCGCCCAGAGCACAGCTGCATCGCTGCAGCAGCCGGGCATGCAGGCCGGCCTCGCACAGCACCTGCTGGTTCCTCTCCGAGTGCACGAGCGTCTGCAGCAGGTTGGCCACTGCCAGCTGCAAGTCCAGAGCATGCTGGGGGGGGGGACAAATTCTGTTAGGTAGAACAACGGTGTATGATACAACAGCAAAAAAATACCCCCAGTAGCAAGCAAACCCTCCCTAGCAAAATGATTTAGGAAAAACCAGCTACAATGAATCTGCAAACTGTATTAAAATGGACTCCTTTGCTCATATCTTAAAAAAAATGCAGAAGCAACAATTCAACAGCATAAAATATACTATAAAAACATACAGAAGACAAAAAAACGCGTTTTGTTAGGGGTTCTTTTATGCTTCAAAAAAAGAATAATCTCAGTTTAGCACAATATTTCCACTAAATCCTTACTGATTGTACTGACTGAAAAATAACGGCTGTCAAAAGTTTAAAATAAGCAGTTCCTCTTGGCATGAGACTCACATCAAACGTTATCAGAAAAAAAAAAAAGTGTGTAAATTTGATGTGAAACCAACCAGGACTGATAAAACAAGATCCGCAAGTGATCCGTGCAACACATATAATCATTATTGGGCTATCGCCTCTTTTACAGATATTCAGAGTCAGAGTCATGAATTTGGAGCTATTTTCTTGAAAGGCCATATAATCACAGCTGCCTTACTGTCTGCTATCTCTGCATTTCAAGGGAGTCACATAACTGAAACCTTCCGCCTTCTTCTGCTTTTTAACATGGTGCTGTAAGTAGCACCTTCGAATTCTCATGCAGCGATTGTCTTCATAAAAACATGTTACAAAGACAAAGACAAAATAACAATAACAGCAAGTCCCCCCTTAAAGTCGTGCAAATAACTTTTAGAGACTAAAATTGTGGACATTTCCTTTAGCGCAGCAGCAACACCAGACAGGAAGTACTGGCGGTCGGTCTGCTGATACCACACTGCCCATAAGTTCCCGGGCTTCACAGGCTCGCAGACGCACATTGCTGTGGGCACCGCCAGCAGCCAGTGCCGCCGGCTGGTCCTACCTCAGGCTGGCTCTCCGAGCTGACCGAGGCCAGCAGGTCCAGCATGGCCAGCGCCCCCCCGGGGTGGATAATCACCACGTCGGAGGAGGGCTGCGCGGCATTTCCCAGCTGAAACTTCAGGTCGGTCACCACCTTAGAGGCAGGGGGGGCGGCGGCCGACACACCATAGCCGTGCCTGAGGGGACAAATAGTCCAGGGCACCAGCGACAATTAGAAACTGCAGATAACCCCAAGAGGAGACTGTGTTGTCTTCTCCAAGACAACAGAGGCTGAACAAAGCTTGAAACTTAAATAACTTTTTACTGAAAACTACACGAGCAATACAATATGAAAAACATGAAACCGTGGTGAAGAAGCAGTACACACAAGAGAAACACTCAATTAATCCACACACATCTCAAAAATGAGAGAAGATAATGGAGAAGATAAAGAATCTTGAAAAGGCCTCATTGTATGGATTGTCTCCTAAGTCCGGCAGTAGGTGCTCAAAACTCCATCTTCAGCATTGACTTTGTAACGCGCAATTTATGGCCAAATTATTTATTTTTATGTAATGAAAGAAGATGATATTCATTACTTAAATCAGTGGATCTGAACCGGTTTATCCTCAGGATCCAGATTTCTCCTGGGTCATTAAGCTACAACGCAAATTTTGATAAATATTAAAAATAAATTTAAGTTTGAAATAATGCAGTAGTAAATGGAATGTTATCTAAAAAAAAAAAAGAGAAATTACCTTTTGGGGGGTGCAAGGTAAGATTCGGTGATCGGGGGGGGCTGGAATTTGTCACGCAAAAAAAAAAAAAATGCCATTGGAAAAAAATGGAAATAATAATTTATCACACGCTACCACCCAGTTCTGGGTCACCCAGCAGAAAACAGTGATTTCACTGGCTCTTCCAGTACAAACACAAAGCACAATATGAATTCCGGGTGACTCGCAGGTTCAGTTCCACCAGAACATATTGAGCGCTTCATTTGTCCTCAGAACTCGGATTCTGAGTCGGATTCCGGGTTCTGAAGCCAGAAGTGACGACATGTGCGTTCCCGTTTTCCGTAGATCTGAGAAATATCTCGGAGCAGCACAGAGGATCCTGACTTCAGAATCCAAGATGGCTGCGCCCCTTTATCGACAGAAGGGAAAGTTGTAATTTTATCCTGTTTAAGCACTACTACTCATTTGTGACTCATTAAATTGGTCGCACACACGATACCGTCCGACTTATCTGTGGACATGTTTTATTCATAAAGCACCCAAGTGTAATGTTATCAACTGATATTGAACCTGAACACCATCGGCATCACAAAGAAAGCCTTCACTTCCTTGGAAAGCTGAAGGCGGCCAGCCTCCCCCCTCCTCATGTCATTCTACCAGGGGACCACTGAGACTGTCTTTTGCTGCTACATCACAGTCTGGAACGGAAACTGCACTGCCACTAAAAAGAAGCCCCTGCAGTGGACAGTGAGGACAGCAGAGAGCATCATCAGGGTCCCTCCCCCTGCCATCTCCCACCTGTACCAAAAGCACATCATCCGTCGTGCGAACAGCATAGCGAAGGACTCTTCCCACCCCTCACATGCACCGTTGTCTCTCCTTCCGTCTGCATCAGACCTGTAACTGCCGGACACTGCAAAAGCTGCCTTCCTCAAGCAGTCAGAGCTCTCAGCTTACTGCCATCAAAGGGATGTTAAACCCACAACACAGAAACACTACAAACTGGACTTATACGTTATGCTTATTTGCACACCTCAATTGAAAATTTGCTCAAATATGTCCTCATACCAAACTGCCACCTCTTTGTCTGTCAACAATATCCTGACCATAACTTGAACCTGGTATTTTAAATACTACCTGCACATTTCACTTGAACTCTATTTGCATATGACCACTTTGTATTGTCTCTGTCTTGTTTACTGTACGTACTAATTCATTTCTATTCATAAAAATTTTGTTAGATTTATTATTTATGTGAAATTTGTGTTTTATTTTTTTTTGGTATATTTTATATCTTTATAATGCACCATAGAGGACCTGTGTGGAACGACATTTCAATACACTGTATACTTGTTGTATTGACAATAAACCAATCTTGAATCTTGAATAGTGCTAACAATGGCTAATAATTAACCGGGCTAGAACTATATTTCATGATTAGTCTGATTATTTGTCGGATTTAAGGTAGTTTGGGGTAATTGTAAGTGAACAAAGATAAAAGCCATTTAAACTGAGGTACCTTAAGTCCAACAAGTTGCCCGCCTAAGGGTCCACGGTATTGCTGCTATGGCGAATGGAACGCATGAGACTTGGTTTTCCCTGAGTTTTTAGCGGATGTGACATAATCTTGCCAACCGAAACTCGGATCCGAAAGCAAATGGAACGCACCAATAATTCACATCGTTCCTCCATGGGACGAGAAGCAGCCTTTCGGTTAAGAAGGCCCTCTCAGTTTGACTCACGCTTTAGTCCCCTGCAGATATGCCAGGCACTATGTATACACACACCACACTGCACAGCCCAGCCTGCACTGCGTAAGGATAGCTGGAGGCTCTGCTAAATGTATCCCGAAAGGAAGCAGCCAAATAAGTAAACAAATACACAAGTCAGGCAGGCTCATGCAGTGATACAGCTGCCAGATTAAATCAACTGCTTCCAATGACATGAGGAAAAAACTGGGAAAAAACTCTTATTATTAAAACTATCATCATGACTCTCGCTATCACCGCCAAATACAGGGTCCTGGTGAGTCTGGCACCTATCACAAGCCTGTCAAAGCAAAGGACAACCGGAGCAAGATTATCATCGTCAATAATTGGTTCTGGAATATTGAATTAGGCCTGTGATGCACTGGGGCAGCAATCAAAAAATTTCATCCCTCTTTTGTCAGAAAAAAGAAATGGATATTAGACGCATTATCACACGCAGTTTAGTCTCGGGGTTGCTCACTGCGGCGACACTACCACGGACCCAGAGGAAGTGTTTTGTGTCAGCTGACAGTTATCGAGATGAGCAATAACATGAAGTCTGATTTGACAAAGCGTGAACCTTGCTGCAGCAGCTGCTGATTTCTGCATGTACGCATTTGTGAAACGCAGGCAAATTCATGAAAATTGATCCAGGTGCTGGGAACTACATAGCAATGTTCACCCCCACCACATGTCTGATGTTGAATAAACAATTGTTCATGAAAGATTAATTCAAGATTAAGTTATTGTACATCATGCCTGGATATAAGTGTCTGCTAAATTAAATACATGAAATCAAAGACATTTCCATGTATCATTTTCTTATGAACCAGTCTGGGAACATAAGGACTGTGAATGTATCTAGTCACATCTAAATAAACATACTATTAACCCGTGACAGTTTTCCGTACATTTGCGTGTTGTTCTTAAAAAACTAATACACATTAAGTTGCTAAAGTAACAAGAGATGCTATACTGTATCAAAAGAATAAAAATGTATGTGTACTGTAACTAGCTGAAACTTAATACTTTTCATCATGTTAAGACACATTGTAGATGTTTGTAATACTCCCACATCTAAATAGACCCAACAGAAAAAAACAGTATGTAATAACTTGACTGACGTTAACATCAAGCATTAATGTCAAAAAACGTAAGAGAAATTTAGAAACTGTCCATTTTTTTTAAGCTAAGCTCACCAATGACTTACAGACAGGCTTCCACACTGTATGTTACTGTACTTGGAACCAAAACTCACTCCACAGAAATTTTCTTGAAAATGTATTCTGTTGATTGACTGAGTTTTGTTAATATACCCTTCGATTATAAATGCAGACGGGAAAAGGAAAGTAGCAGAACAGCACTTGAGAGAAGTACACAGATTCACCTTCCAAAATAACAGAAGTCAGTAAGTGACAGGTCCCAGACTGTTCTGCATAAAGCAAAAGCAAGAAAAATTCAATAAGAAAGTAGAAGCAGGGAAGTTTTATCTTTATGCAAAGTACGAAGCGGACTATCAGCATACTTAAGCACAAACTGGCAGACGGGGAGAGGAAAAAAAAAATGCAACTGCAAGCTTTGCATGGGAGGGAGGCAAGAATGGAATTTAAAAATGGTGAAGAGGCTGTAACTCGCCAATGCAGAAGAGACAGCAGAGTGATGGAGGAAAAAAGGAAGGACTGGCAAATGTGAGTGGAAGAGAAAACTGCAGAGTGCGGTACCTCTTCCGGGTGAGCGCTGGCGTTCCCCAGGGGGAGGGCAGGGAGCTCTCATGCGTCAGGCAGGGGGGCACCTGCTCAGCACGGCTACACACACACAGCAGGCGACAGCCAGGCAACGCCGGGGGGGCGGCGGGGTTAGAGAGAGAGGAGAGAACAGGGACGGAAGCAGTTAGTGTCTGGTGGAGAATGGTGATCCGAGAGGAGAGCCATAGGAGGAGAGCAGGAGAGACATGCATGTTCCATATCCGCACACGCACGCGCGCACGCGCACACACACACGCGCACACACACACACACACACACACACACACACACACACACACACACACACACACACACACACACACACACACACACACAATAAGGCACTGCAGCATATTCATTTCAAAACCTTGTGTGTAGCACATTAGAGTGGACGTACAGACTGTGCCTCAGCCTGACTACCCTCCCTACACACTAACACATGCCGCTGAGATAAGTCTGCACTCTCATCTTCTCTCTCATCTCCAGTTTCCCCAATCGGAAAACAGCGCAGCCTTTTTGCAAAAGACACAACATCTGGAGAACTTCAAAATTCAGCTAACAGCTAATATTTGCAATTTAAATGTACAAATATTTAACAAAGAAATAAATCACGTTTTCTTTTAAATTAAACCAACATTAGAAATGCCACATACATATACAAAACAGTCAGATTTAGTCCTTCCCCAACATCATTCCCATAACTGAACCTGAGTAAATCACTCCATTACCTGATAATCATCTGGGACAGGGTTGTTGGTAGGTACTCTCAGTAGGTAAGATCTCACAATCAAAATGAAAGTAGTACAATAAACAAATAAATACTTAATTTAATTTAGCCAGCGGAAAAACACACACCTTACCAAAGGAAAAAATGTATGACTACTGGTTATCATCAAATTTATATTTTTCTCAGTATGTAAGAATGCTTGTATGTATGTGTGTGCGTTTATACACATGCACACACAATATGGACAAAAGTACTGGGACACAGATCTTAAATCACTCTTGGCACCAGGTATATAAAATTAAGCACCTAGCCATGCAGCCAGGTTTCAAAGACATGAAAGAATGGGTTGCTCTGAAGAGCTCAGTGAATTCAAGTGTGGTACAGTCATAGGATGCCACCTTTGCAATAAGTCAGTTTGTGAAATTTCTTCCCTGATAGATATTCTACAGTCAGCAAAGTGTTTTGGAACAACAGAAACTGAGCCACGAAATAGCAGACCACGGAAAGTAACAAAGCGCGGTCACCAAGCGCCAAGGGGCATAGTCACCAGCACATTAACTCCAGCACAAAAACTGCACTGGGAGCTTCATGGAACTTCCATGGCCAAGCATCTGCATGTAAGCCTCACATCACCGAGCTCAATGGCAAACATCAGATGGAGTGGTGTACAGCTCACCGCCGCTGGACTCTGGAGCAGTGGAAACGTGTTCTGTGGAGTGACGAATCAGGCTTCTCTGTCTGGCAGTTTGATGGATGAATGAGGGTTTGGTGGATGCCAGGAGGACGTTACCTGTTTGACTGCACTGTGCCAACTGTAAAGTTTGGTGGAGGAAGGATAATTGTATGGGGATGTTTTTCAGGGGTTGGGCTAAGCCTCTTGGTTCCAGTGAACGTTTTAGCATACCAAGGCATTTTGGACAATTCTATGTTTCCAACTTTGTGGGAACAGTTTGGCAAAGGCCCTTTTCTGTTCTAGCATGACTCGGTGCACAAAACAAAGTCCATAAAGACATGGTGAGGTGAGTTTGGTGTGGAGGAACTTGACTAGCTCACTGGGCACAGAGCCCTGACCTCAACTCCATCAAAAATCTTTGGGATAGACTAGACCAGAGACTGTGAACCAGGCCTTCACACCCAACATCAGTGCCTGACCTCTTCTGGATGAATGGGCAAAAATTCCCACAGACACTCTCCCAAATCTTGCGGAAAGCCTTCCCAGAAGAACGGCAGCTGTTATAGCTGCAAAGGGGGGGCCAACAACACATTGAAGCCTATGGATTTAGAATGGGATGCCCTGTAGGTGTAATGGGCAGTGTCCCAACATTTTTGTCAATATAGTGTCCGTGTGTGTAGCATGTCACACAGACACACACTCACATTCTGGTTGTTTATACCATCACACAGAACACAGTTAAAACTTGCGGCAGCTGATCGTGTCGCAGGGCCTCTTCCGTTTCAGCACCATGTTACAAGCTGAGCGAAGCATGTTACACATTGATAAGGACAATGGAGGTCTAAGAAATACATTAAATAAAGCTTAAACATTAATGACAGCATGGAGAGGTACCACACATCCGTGTCTCTCTTTCAGAATTGGCATTTAAGCAATTTTCTGGAACATTTTTGTTAGTTATTGTTTATACGACCAATGTTTTTAGGAAAAAAAAACTAAAAGGTCATTGCAGCATGAACTACGAAATAATTATGCCTTAAGTAAAATGCACACACGTGCAGGAGTGCGCGTGCACACACACACACACACACACACACACACACACACACACACACACACACACACACACACACACACACACACACACACGGTTATTATAGTGAAAAACTGGCACTAATGGAAATAAACCACTTACATTTAGTACAAAATAAGTACATTTACATTTGTACATTCCATCCCCTCGTCTTTTCGTCTAATACCCCAACTCAGTATTTTTCAACCCAGTCCTCAGGGACCCACAAACAGTCCACATTTTTGTTCCCTCCCAGCTCCCAACACACTTGTACCAGATATTTTGTGTTCCTGATTGGCTGAGAGCTGGGAGGGAGAGAAAATGTGGACTGTCTGTCCGTGCAGATTGGACTGAGAGTTACTGCTCTTTCTTAATGGTAGAACAAGCTGCACAAATATGACTTTTCTGTCACATCTGCTCTCAGCTACGCTTCATCATCATATTTCTGTATCTAACCAAGCTTCTCTCAGCAGGACTGAGCAGCACATTCACAAAATAATAGACTTAATAGGGTATAAAATGCTGAGCCTCAACTGTACCAGGTAACCCACCAGTCTCGCTGCCACTGCATTCCCGTATCACACTGCCACAAGCTCCAGAGAGAACAAACCTCGGCTGCTCAGACTAATCTAACATGGTGAACTTTATCAATTTACATGCTTAAATCCCTGCAACGTGAAAAGCCCTCTACTGCTTAACTGGCTAAGCCAATGACCAGGAGCATCCCAAAGTCAGCAGAATGGTACAATTGCAACGTGAAAAGCAACACCCAAATCATCAGAAAGGTGACTGTGAGAAGGAGAGGACCAGCTCCGACTTGCGCTGGAACACATTCCGCTTCCAAATGGGATTTTATAAAAAGTCTGCACGCATTTTTTCCACTAAGATCAAGCCCTCCATCCTCTTCAGTGTTTCTAACTTTGTCATACACCCAGAAAACTTGCCATAAGCAGAGCAGCGGTTACGTGAAAGCCTCCAAAGTGTTGTCAGGAATGACAATTCTCTTAAATCTGCCCAAATAGCTGTATGACTAATACTGAGGCGGATCAGCGGAGAAACACAACAATGCGGAGACGCATTCGCTCACTTAATGCGGACAAAGGAGCCTTTGTTCAAACCTCATTCAAAAAACGTAGAGCGCATTTATTTTGCTTGGCTTACGTGAACCAGTGTCCGCATCTCTCGCTTAATTGCACACTTTGATGTTAACAGAATCCTGAAAATAAATAAGTAGGTGGGGGGGGGGGGTAAACATAGCCACAATAAAAAAAAGGAAAAAAAAG
>JABFEA020000119.1:12530126-12563904 GCA_019775915.2 Cyphomyrus plagiostoma | reverse complement strand
GCTTTCAGCACCTTGTTGAATCAATGCCACGTAGAATTAAGGCAGTTCTGAAGGCGAAAGGGGGTCAAACACCATATGAGTATGGTGTTCCTAATAATCCTTTAGGTAAGTGGCCCATAAAACAGGTAAGAAGGTGACGGGAACCAACCCCCACCAGTGAAAGAACGATGGGCCACTTCACACTGATTGCTGACTTTAGCTTTGGCTTTCACTTCCACCACAAGGCTGAAATAGTTATATGAGAATAATCAACTTCAGCTTGGTTAGCGACCCTCCGCTCAGCGTCAGGCTGCATTGCAACAAGTTGAAGATTATTCTCATAATAAATTTTCAAGTGGCTTATTGCTTACGTGTGATATATATCAAAGCTTCTAACAAAGCACTCTAAAATCTGTTTTCTTTCTTATGGACAGTTCCCCCTCTATGGGCCAGCTACTTGCATACTTTATAACTTCGCTTCTGCATAGATTCATCCCTGTGTCCTAGCTTCATCCTATGCTTATTAAAAAAACAAACCACAGATGATCTTCCCTTTCAAGCCATTCCATAATTTCCAGGTTTGGGCATCCAGTTCTGCTAGTCTCTCAAAGTCCCTCCGTTGACCACAGCGCAAACCTGGCAAGTACCACCAAGTTAGGCCTGGGCGATGTCATATCGATATAATATCGCGCATACGTGATAATCACCAGGGCTTCAGATGACAGATGAAGCATTTGGCCGGACGCCAGCTTTTTGGTGCTATACGTTAATGTATTTACATCCATAATTTGGTAAGAAGATTAGTAGTATTGCTTAAATATTAATGAAATGCGTTTTGTGATACCCAAAAGTTAATAATCTGTATAAACATCATCTCAACTCACCTCAGTGCAACATGCACTGAAGTCACGGTGAAGAAGAGCAGCCACATCATCTTTTAAAAGAGGAGATCTTGTGGATAAACAAGGTAAAAAAGACGTCGCTGGTGTGGTGGTACTTTTTGCAGTTCAAAGTCTGACACATTTATTAAACATAAGGACACGCCGTATTTATACTAATAATGACTTTTGGCCATCATATACAAAAGCCTCATTAATATTTTAGCCATACTACTAATCTGCTTCACAAATTATTGGCGTAAATAAATGTCCGTATAGCACCGAAAAGCTGGCGTCTGGCCAAATGTTTCGTCTGTCATCTGAAGCCCTGGTGATTATTGCGCATGCGCGATGCAATATCGATATGATATCGCCCAGCCCAGTTATATATTTGTAGCACAAGCATTGATATATATTCATAAGTACTGGGCACATCTAGCAACTGTAAGCAGATACGATTTTCCACTCCCCAATTCAACAAGTAATAAACTAGTGATTTTATAATATACATGATTCTCTTGTTACAAGAGTCAAACGCATTTTATATCATGAATTAGTCACTTAGAAGTCGTGTTTTCAGACTTTTAAGTTCAACTACACAAAAAACAGCATACATGCTGTGAAGTATGAAGATAAGCTGTTGTTCTCTCGGACATGGACATCAGTCCCCTTTCGCCTACTTGCCTGTTTTATGTCCCATTACATGCATGCACTTGTCGCCATTGGAGTGTCATTTAAAGGCTCATCTACGATGCTATATGCTTCAGGCTTTAAATTATTAGATCAAAGTTAGCCATTTACCAAACAGAAACGCTTCACTAAATTTGACACAGGGTTGATGGGATATGGTAGGATCTGGAAAAGAAAGACCGCCCAAACACTTTCTGTCACTGGTGACGGGATTAGGTGTGCTGGTGAACTGGCTATTAGGGTTGGGGTTTAAAGTTGTTCTCTTCACTCAAGTTCTGACGGTTTCCTCCAGGTACTCCTTTCGTTCCAAGTTTCCTCACAGTCATAATATAAGCAGTTAGTTGAACTGACATTACTTCTAGAGAGTTCTTCAGTGAAGCCTAGGATCTAGATGGGTTCTAGTCCCCAGCAACTTTGATAGTTGCTGATGAAAGAATGGATTGATGGTTTATTGTTGAGCTTTCACCAGTCCAAGATGCTTCTCTATAGTAACTATACTATTGATTACTAAAAATAATCTGTAAAAAAAAAAAGTTTACATCCTTTTGTAAGCAAAAAAGATATAATCAATTTAAGTTGTCGTACCAATGGTTATTAAATTGCCCTTGATCTGAGTAACCCACGTTATATTTACCTTACGCAAGGGCATCTCTAAGCATGATGCTGTATTCTGACACACTCAACTCTGCGTGTGTTGTACAGGGGGGTATTTCGCGAAGCAGGATTTCTTGCTTAGCCAGAAAACTTGTTGTAATGCCATGAGAGCTCTTGTTCTGTTACCTAATCGTGCATCAGAGTTACCAAATTAAAGAAAGGTTAAGGAGAATCCACCATTTTCCACAGTGATGTTTTATTAATTCATCTACTTGAGTCCATCCATTTTACAAAATGACTAAATCTAATGGAGAAACACGTATACATTAGTACATGAATTTAGTGTAGTGCAGTTCACACATCAGCTAACACTGCAATATCATCTCTAGCTTTGTTAGAGGAGGGGGAAAAGGTGCTAACAAAATTAAAATGGCTGCCATTGTGTTGCTCTGATGTAGAAGCTTTTCGTGACCAAAAGCACATGTAACCCTTTGGGGCCGTACCAGGACACACCAAGTGACACTGCAGGAAGCTTCTGGTCCTGATCCATATGAAAACACACTGGGGGGGGGGGCACTTTTAACCTGACCTGATCGGCATCATGTTATGCAGCTTGTGACGGCCGTGGAGTCATAACGAGACTCTGCCCTTCATGATGCCAACTATGGATGAACCAGGATGAACGCCAGTCATCTAGGATAATGATCTGCTTTTTACGTTATGACCAGTAAAATCTTCCAAAACAATCATAAGGTGTGATTATGTTAAAATTGCTTTTTAAATGAATAGGGGGGGGAGATACCACTTTACAATAAGACTACTCTTCCAAAGGGCCTATGAATGGTTTATGATCAGGGTTTTACACTTTGTAGATCATTAATACACAATTATAAACAAGTTATAAGTTTTATTTTTTATTAATGTGCTACTACCATTTGTAAGTGCCAAAAAGGAGCCTTATTGTAAAGTGGTACTGGTGGGGAAAACTACAGACATGGAGCTATTATAGCTACCATTGTATGAACATGTGGTTTTTCCAAATTATTAAATTAAATAATAAAATTAAGAAATCTCTCTTCACCACCGAAATGAACAGCCACTCATTGATAGCTGTGAAGCCAGAGGTGGGGTACCTAATCCATGTGGGTTTTTGGGATGACCTCACCATCACCCAATAATGAAGGAGTGGTTCAGTCTTAAGTCTATATACATTTTATGAAATGTAAATTCTTAATTCCAATATCAAATTATGAAGTGATGAGACCATGTTTATTGACACACATTAAAACATAAAAATATTTAACCTATCGAATTATGTGATTTAAATCCTGCTGTTCACTTCATTATCTCAATCATGCATTATTAAGAGCCCGGCTGGAATGAAAACATGCATAGAACCTGAACTGAAAAAAATAATCCTAAGGTATATCATCCAAATACAGTAAGATGAATCAATAAACAACAGGTAGGTTTGGCAGTGGTTGAACTGAGCTGCATTTAGACAAGCTTGATTTTTATAGCCTGTAGGGGAGTAGGGCACTAGTCTAAAAACACAAAAATATTAGGGCTAATGACGCTCTCTGAGGGAAGAGCTAAACAAAGATAAATGATTGTATGAGTCTAATCTACATGGTTATTTCCGGTTTTGCAATATTATTTGTATTACTACTCTTGTAGACCTTAGGCATCACAGAGTCTAACTGATTAAGCAGAAACACCACATGATTGGAACTAGGCTTGGATGGAGTCTATTGTTTCATACTGTCACAGCTTCCAGACATTTCTCCCCAGCATATGGTATATGACAGTATTTATGTTTTTAAGAAAAAAAAAAAACCCTACACCATGTAAACTCTGGAATCAGAGATAGTGTAATCAGGCTTATCAGTGTGGAAGTTCAGCACTAGTAAAACAAGGAGGCAGCTCCTTTGAGTGTTTTAAAGATCACCTTTCATTTATTGACACCACTGTCACTGCCTGAATTACAGCACGTATGTTAAAAAGAAGTACACTTTGAAAACTTGTGAAACCAACCATTCAGCTCTCTTATCAGTTAGACTGAGGAGTGTCTGTATTATTTTAATTAATTCCTTCAGTATTTCTATATATCGGCTATACTGTAAGACCACCCAAGCCTAGCTGGAGGCCAGCTACAGGCGTTATTAATACAGAGCAGAAGGACTTTGCACTTAGTCATGTGAAAGATGGTGACAGGAACACAGACCTTCACAGAATGTCACCCTAAGTAAGAGTCCAGGTTTTAGCTGGGAGCAGACTTTAGAGAAGCACCTCCTCTCCCCGCTCCTCATAACCACTCTCACGCACACATGCTCTTACACTGCCCAGCTGACCTCTTTCTTCGGCTTCACTTACCACTGAATCGGCTGCATCTTTAATTATTAGAATTGAAATTCTAGGCAATGTTATCTTTATTCACACCTTTATTTTCCATGTATGGTAAACCAAAATGCACACAGACAGACAGAGACTGTGGGTTTGCCCCTTTAAATATATTATACTGACATATTCAATCAGTGACTATTGTGTTAGGGACAGTACAGTGGCCCCATGAGTACTGCTACTGCCTCACACCTCCAGGGTCAGAGGTTTCAGTCTCAATCTAAGTGAGGGTGACTTTGCATTTCCTCCCACGGTTAATAGTTCTCTAAATTGCCTAGAATATTGTGTGCATGGTTGTACCCAGCGCTGCCAAAGATAAGTGCCCCCAAAGTTAAATACTGCACTGTACATAAGCAACTGTGTAAAATGTTGGTCTGTATTTAGATGCTGAAAAATGAAGATTATACTTATATGAAAAAACTTCTTGGAGATAAATGAGTTACTTCAGCTACCATCATCAGTGTTGTCTTTTGAGATCATAGGTGCTACATAACTTTACCATGATAATTTAAGGCTAAGTTTTTGATGTCCTGTTCATGTCTCAAACAATCATTATAATGTTTAATGATGATGTGCATAAATAAACAAACAAATATAAATAAATACAAACATACAAGCATACATTTATTGATTAAATAAACAAATAGTTTCAGTGAGGATGTTTTTTTAAGGGTACCTGTTAAGATATCTGCAGAACTATTAACTATTAACAGGAAGTGACAGCGTCAACAAGTACCTTATATAATAAAATACATAGGGCTTATAAGAAAAATGGTCACATTACGAGCCAAATGCAAGTCATACAGCGAAAGAGAGCATTTCCACCGGCACAGCCCGGAAGCTAACCTCACAAATTGCCAACAAACCAGGCACTACCAAGCAATAAATAGCGAGTACAGTTACCTGCAGGTAGCTAAGCTGTTTGCAACCAATAAGGTACTGGAACTGTAACAGTTTTCGTTTTGCCATAAAAATAAATGTTAATGTCTCTCTATACACATTTCCTCCCCATCAGCAAAGAAATATGTCTATCACATTCTAACTCAGAAAATCACATTCTACGATTTTCCCTTTATAATAAAAAAAAAAGCTGTGCAAAAGCTTGTGTCTTTCGTTCGGTGTACATGAACCTGTTTCACTTATTAGGCCAAATACACAGCAAAACAACGTCATACACTTGTTAAACAAGTTTCCCAGTGCTCCAACATGGTTTATAGCTACAAAATGGTATCAAACATACCATCTATAATATATCAAATATTCAACAAAACAAGGAACTCAAACGATAGTTAGATCATATTAAATTTTACATTGTAAAGTCATGAGCTAAAGCCTGAATCATCCAATTCATAAAAATAATATGCAAATATACTCAGCATAAGTCACATGCTGCATCAGAAGCCAAGGGATGGAGAGTCATTTCAATTGAGGACAAAAAAGAAGCGGCCCCACGGAATAAACTGGGGGAAAAACACGAAGAACATTCCCGGATCATGTTTCATACCTGTTTTTGTTTTCCAGTCGTCCTGCCAGCATTTTTAAATACCTTCACCACGGCTACTAGCCGAGACAGAAGCACTGCTCAACAAAGCCTGCGCTTTAAGTTCACATCCTGGGAGAAGAGCAGCCAGTGAACCTTCAGCTTTGTTGTTTTTTTTCCTGTTTTTTTCTTCTGGGAGGATACCAGGAGACTATTGTGCCAGCGTACCGAGCGGCTCGCAGGGGCTGGCACAGCTGATCCCTCTGTCCCCAGCTCCAGCACGGGAGCCGGGGGGAGCCTCAGTCACACCAGGAGATACCATCTGAGCTAAAACAGGGGAGCCGATTCTACCAACAAAAATACTCAGTGTAGAAATAATTCCAGCTGCTGAGAAGTTCAGCTGAACTATTCAGTGGAAAAATCTGCATTTTATAAAACAACCACATGAAATTAAACATAAATTAGACTAAATATTGCTAAATCTCCCTATTATCTTTGTTTCCTTGTATTATATATGACTCATTTATTACCTAAATAATATTTTAAAGTACTGTTTTTGTATATTACAATGATACAAGTATAAAATGGGATCAATGTTTCTGCGACAAAAACACCCCCACTAAACAGACGACACTTTGATATTTTAAGTATCACCCACACAAGACACGAGTGATATTAGTTACAAAAAAATCAATCAGACTTAAATATAAAATAAATATATCTGAAAGGCTCAAAACTGGCATCCAGACTTTGAAACATGATCCAGGATAAACACAAGTCCGGATAAAAAGTATATTGTATAGTATAATTTTATTTTAATTGGCTAGTCAACCATGTACTGTACATGCCCCATCAATAGAGACCCTGCTGGAAAATGAAAGCATGGATGGATGACATTGGCTTGATTTGACCCTCGATTTGCTAATCCATAAACACTGGAATAAAAAAAATGTATCTACATCACTTAATATTTGCAGCAATAATCCCAGCTTGAACTACTACAATAGATTCATGTTCAAACAGAAGCAGTCATTAGATTTAATGCAATGTGTTCAAAAGTGAATAAAAATAGTTTAAGTTCCTTAATTTTAAATCAAGCATCAAGCAAATTTTTTTGCTTGTTTTTTTTTTTAACAATATATCTAATATGTCATTTAAAAATAGTTTTAAACACGATATCTTTTTGATACATTCTTTGCATTCTCTTAAATATTAAGTTTTCCTTTTGGAATTTTATATGGAATATAGCTCTGCCAGGATCTACGTGTGCACTAAAAAAAATTAAACAATTATTGTAGTACTGCTAAAAAGGGATGGGGATTTCAACATAAAAATAGTATGAAGGGAAGCTGACTGGCAACACATTTTGAACAAGTATCAAACTGGGCTTAATGAGGATGTTAATTTGACTTGATTTCTGAAAAAGTATTTATATAAGTTGTATTATTTGACTCCTGTATTTGCTTTAGCGACTGGGGTTCTCCTGAATCATTCGTTGACAATCAAGATATTGAAGGTAGCCAATTGTTTAACACTAATGATAATTGCAGGGACTGAGAACAGGTGGTCAAATTCCTTTCTATTATATAAGAGCTAATTTGTGAATACTTGGCTTATAGACATTGAGGAAGACATTTGTCTAAACATGTCTGCTATTGATTCTGCAGTAATAAAAAGACAACATCAGGGTCAGTCTGACCCTATTAGTAATTCAATAATTCGGTAAAATTTTTATTTATTTTTTTATATTAGTTTTTTTGGTAGATAGTTCATAGAATGTTGGTTGGTAGCTATGCCTGCTAAAGAGTATTCTTACTGAGTGTGGTTTTACTTTTTGGAAAATACCTCTGGAAAAATGTATGCAGACTACTATCTAGCAATTGTTATGAGGTGAAGAATTCAAAAACAGTTTGTGTTTAGCACCTACTTACCATGCAATTCAGACAAAAGACACATTCAGCCACCCTGAGCCAAGGGGTAGCAGCACTGCTTCATACTTTCAGGGCTGGACACAGAAATCCCACCTCTGCTCTGTCTGCAAAGTTCTGTTAGCTTCAAAGTCCTTATGGTGGCCCACTCATGCCTTTTTCACCAAGTGCCCTCCATATCACAGAGTTGCAGACACTAAAAATATCCACCCTGGACCCACTACTAGAGACCACTAGCACTGCAGACTATGCCTGTAGCATTATTAAAATTAAAAATGCAGAAGGCGACCGATCTGGTTGGTAGCTATAGGTTTAGTAAAATGCTTAACAATTAGGAAAATTAAAACTATAGAAGTTTCCTTCTCCCTAATGCCAATATACTGGTCAAGAATTATGAATATCACTAAATACCAACTAATGCCATTTCTCTAATGGGGACACTACCGTTAATTAATAACAACAACATTGCTGATCACCACAGCCCAGTGCACATACTTCAGTGACTGCAGATCAGCTACAACTACCCCAATGGATCAAAGAACCAAGTCAATCAAAACTGCATCCGTTAACCAGTAAAGCTACAAAACATCTATGCTATGCCTCATCATTCATGTTATTTTCTGCCTTTGCTCAGTGACATGAATGTATTACTAATGCATAGTAAAAATACTTAAAGTACCTGGCACTGCTTGCAATTCCCTCCAAACTAAAACAGCATAGACAATGCCTGTAATGGCAGACAAACGGCAGCAGCCCAAACACAGCGAAACTGATTATTTCTAGTTACTTCCACATTACAGTCAGGCAAGACAGAAGTTTCCCAACATGTGACTCCGGCCCTTCCTCACCTTCATTACCAGGGAGTAAAATGCAGATGGCTTTTTGCGAGCGTGAAAGCAGCAACAGAACACAGAGTCATTTCCTAAAAATCACTAGGCTGATACTCGCGGGGATGTCTCATGCTGATGCAGCCTGTCTTTGCTCTTTTGGTGTCACTTGATACATTACAGCCTCCACAAAAATGTAACTTAAGGTGACAGAATTTATAAATCTGCCAGAAGATAAATGCATAGAGGAAAAAAAAAACTGCTTCTGAAAATAAAACGTAAGTCAAGTTATTCAAAATGTATGCATGTTATAGCAAGCAAAATAATTTAAAAAGCTACTACTAGATATCAACAAATACATTATTTGTGAGAAAATGATCCAACCATCAAACCAATGTCAGTTCTATCATATCCAACATAATCATTCAGGTATGACGTCCATAACAGTATCATGTTTACAACACATATGACAACAGATTAAATTATGATTTTGATATGTTGTAATATTGACAATTAGGTACTAGCATATTATGTAAATCGTTCATTTAAAAATGTATAACATATTTAATAAAGATTTGTTACTGCACAGTTTCATATCTGACTATGTTAAGATTTCAATTCATGTGTGACAATTTTTTAATGGAAACACTTCAAATCTATAAACCTTAAACTCAAAGGTAGTTTAAATTTTTTTCTGAAAAATATTTCAAGTTAAAATTATGAGGGGAAACGTGGGCCAATCACTCAATCGATCATCAAATGGATGTATTTGATAAACTGTGTTCAGAAGAAGAGGCTACAGTGTATGACAATGTCTACATTGCAGAAAGGTGACAATTGTGTAATTAAATCAAACACAGAAAGAGGATCACGGGCCAACAAGGTTTTTGACACGCAGGTCATACTGACAGACCTGAAATATCTTAAACTTAAATTATAAACTATGAGAACCATAGTTTCATATGCAGAAGGATGGTGCAGGTGAATGTGACCCACACTATGTACAATAAAGATGCCTTTTACATGCCCTGGGCAGTATGGGCCAAAACTGTGAGAGCAGTTTAAGGAACCTTCCTTTGGACAAGAGACACACCAACTCCTGCAGCTGAAAAACTGAAGAGCTGTTGCCTCTCACCTCCTCAGGACAGCAGTGAAAGCAGATACGCACCCCCTTAGTCTTAGGTTATCTGCCCCTACACTGGCAGAGTCATGCTCCTGCTACATGGATGGCAAGCATATGAATGGCAAATGCGGTTCGATTCCACACTACCAAAACGCAATGAATCTACACTAACAGACAGCAAACATGTGGAAAACAGTTAATGAAATCAGGCCAAAGCTCACCGCCGCTGGACAGCTTGTCACTGCCGTGATTTACTCTCAGGACAAACTTTAAAAAAACACGGAATGGAATTTGCCGGTTTAGAAAAAAATCCTTAACGCTCATGCACTCTTTTTCACGTGGCTTTAACAAGAATATTCCAGTTTTGGGAACTAGGGAGAGCCATTGGGATTAACACACTGAACAAAAATGAAAACATTTCAAGCTACAAACAACTAAAATTTCAAACTCCATTCTTTAAAGGTTACTATGCTTTATTCTCCAGGACAACTACATTTCCAGAACGTCATAAAGCTTGGTTATTTCAATTTTCAATAAACCAGCATGCAGTTCAATGGCCTACCTATGAAAAAGTATTATTTGGTTCATGTTTTAAATATTCTTTTAACATTTACAAAACATTTCAGACCTGAGAGCCATATAACAAATGGCTAATCCAACATGGGTAGGATTTTCTTCCCTTACTGACTAATAAGTCAGATGAAGAAATAGGTTTTGTGAAGGACTACCATTTAAACTTGCCCTTACATTGTATACCATACTGTACATAAAGTTCCATATTTAATTCGTTTCAAATATTCCAATACAATTTCAGTTTTGTGATGTGTTGTATATGAGAGGTCACCCTCCCACTCGGAAAGTGATAAGCCAAACCCCGGTATCATTAAGGAAGTTTTACGTGACATTCCGTCATCAATTTTACCATTAGTATTCAGTCACCTAAAGTTCACTGTTATCAAGGGCCAAACTGAAGAACTGAAATGAATTAACAGTATTAAAAATAAAATGAAAACCAGTGCAACCAGAGCAGAGTACAATAAAGCACATATGACACAGTGTTCAATAAATAATTGGGAATCTCACAGAATAGGGCTCTGGGAACATTCTACTGCCAATAATGGCTGCAGACCTGCTACAGAAAGACTGCGATGATGAAGATGCGGGGAGACGTTACCCAAAACAGCTGTTTAGAAGGCAAACAGATAACGGATTTCTAAAAAGAGAGAAAATTATACTGGCTGGCAGATAGTAAGGCAAAAGAGTATAATGCATTATTTTGGGTGCAATTACACCTATGATTGTAAAAAATTACTAATGAATCTTTGATGGACAACATTCTATTCATTTCATTTAGCGAAGGGGTCACCAAGTCAGGCAAGTGCTCCACTAAACACACACTTTACACTGTGAATAGATCTCGCAGCTACCAGTTTTCCATATTCAACAAGCATAGTCCCCCATAATGTCTGTTAACCTTGACGGCATAAGCAGCTTAACAGCAGTTCCTAAATTAGAGGACACCACACCAATAACCTAGAGTACAAAGAGAAGACTCCAGCAATACAGGCTCAAATAAAAAGGAATTGTGATATTTTTCTGCCATCCAATTGCAAGTTACACACATTCTGAAAAAGGTTACTTGTATAGCTGTCCAAGGCCACTTCAGTTTATCTGAAAATAGCAGACAAAGGTCTGAGTTATTGCCAGACATCAGACTGGTCACATCATATTGGGCGAAAAAGGCTATTTAAGTTACTTAGAACTAAAGCAGAATGTCACTTACATAAATTACTACTACTTTTATTTACTTGAAAGTAATGAAGGTACCAGTCACAAGGCAGCAGTAAAACGCCAGTGGCATTGCGTTTACTGTGGTGCAACATTCAGTATTAATAATAAGTTACGTGCACCAAAAACAAGATTGCACTGACGGATCTGAAAAACGTAGCATGCAAATCAAAGGTCTTTCTAAGCAACCTTTAACCACATACAAAGAAAAATTTACCCTAGAGTAAAGTATTAAAAACAAGCCTATTTTAATAATCCCAAAATAACCACTTTTCTATACCTGTGTATTATCTGCGTACAGTACATATTATTTTTATATAATCATTACAAGAAACAGGCCATTACGGATAACCCAAAGTGCAACACTACATATATTATAAAATAATCTTTATATTAAGGCGGCTTTCAGTTACTGGAGTCAAATGAAGCCTTCTTTTCAAAACATAAAAGGAGAAGTCATCGCTTGCACTATTAGGAAATAACCATTCCACTAAGCCAACGCCATATTAAAATCAAAGTCAAGTGTTCCAATGCAATTCTCATAAAATTATTTCATATGGGTTGCGGGGAGCTTAATACATGAAAATCCGTACCTGTGACTTGCTCAGGAATTAGTCATTCGGTCTACTTATGATTAATCCTACATTTCAAGAAGCGCATTTGGTGATGATTTAAGTGCAACACGCAGGCATAAAAATAAAAACTGCGGGCTGTGACAGCGGGCATTATCGTGATATCCACGAAAGCACTGTCACTGTAATGTTATGTATATTTTCGACGCACCTCTGCGAGAACATTACAGCACGGCTTTGAGGTCATCACATTTCGGCGATCATGCTGCAGTTTTTAAATATCCGTAACGAAAGTGAGGAGCCGCTGCGTTTTTCCATCAGCCCGCAATGCACTGGCAGCGCACGCCTGAAATATCAAGCGATAAGCCGGTATCCAGCAGCAATGCTACGCACATTAATAGCCACTTCCTGGTAAAAATAAATAAATAAATAAAAATTTAAAGCATCTGCCAATATAGCCAGCTAACCAGAGCCAGCTAACGTAGCTTGTCATAGAAAGAGATCAAAGCGTTGACGATCACTTTTGTCCTTCGTTAACTGTGTCCGCCGAGCATAGCAGCATACAAACGAAACAACTTAAATGCATTATGCCGCATTTCTGCGTTTCCATTTCGCGATCAGCAGCGGCTGTTGGCATTATTGTCACTCTCAGATTTAGCTGGCTGGCTAACTGCAAACTATATTAAATATACAACTCACCAATGAATCGGTGCATATATCGTCAGGGAGCGGGGTCGAGGAAAGGAATGTGTATTTGCAAAAAATGTCGATGGCGCCTTTCTTGACCTCTTATTATTATTATTGTTATTATTCATACATGATAAATAATGCCGTAATTCCGAAGTGGTTACTATCCCCGCTCCTCCTGCTGGTGGCCATCTTTAATCCTCAACATCCAACAAACACAGGCATCTCCAGCGCCGTCGCTTCGCTGCATTGTGGGTAACGGAGCGCAGCCCTTTTCCAGCGGTAATAGGGAAGGAGTGTATGAGGGGGGGGGAGTACAGGGCATTGGAATGTACCTAAGCAAGAGAAACAGCGACATCTACCGGGCACGTAACACGCACCGAACCAAAATTCAAGAACAGCGTTTTCGAACTGGATTTTACGCCCCACAAACGATAAACAATACGTCGTTGCTACTGTCCTTCTACATACCTGTTCTTATATTGCCAAAATATTTTTGCACATTTTCCCCCATATATACAATGTCAGTTTTTAATACGGAATAAATAATTTTAAATGTCCTAGAATTTCAGTGCTAAAATCCATTACAGTTATGTAACCATTTCTTTTTACCCTTTAGTAATAAACGAATTAACAATAAACAATTTTATAATTTTCAGTAGACAGTTGCAGGGAAATAGAAGATTAGTAAAACAGTCAGACTTTATAAATAAGCGATTTTCAGAATTATATAGGAGAAGGGACAGGAAGAAAATAAAGAGGACTGGATATCAATTGGTTAGGTTGATTCATATGCAAAGGGACCTTGTCTCATCTTTGCACCTTGATCAGAATAAGTTGTCCTTCACCACGTTGATTCTTCGCTTATTGCTCTGATGCACGCAGATAAAAAGATAGTTACAAATAATGATTCCTGCCTCGTACATATAATTTGGGGTCACTTTACATAACGTGATAAACAAGGTATATATTCTTAACAGATGGATTAGCATTTACAGGATTAAATATCAGGAAACCTTTGTAGCCCTTTTTAAAGAGACATAAGTGTGTTTCCCACTTTCATCAGACCGTGTATCTTCTTGTGGAACAGTTACAAACTGTTGCTAATTCTATGCTGTAATGTATTTATTTAAAACTAAAAAAGTCTAGTTTACTGGCTGACTTATTTGACATATTTAATAAAAAGTAAGGGTTGAAAGTAAAATTACACATGAAAAAGATTTTGCTCTTCAACAGATAAAAGTTTATGGAGGTTGAGAAATTATTTTACAGCAGAAGCACCTTGCCGAATGTCATCTATCTTATTTGTGACGTTACAGCGGCTGTTTAGCAACATGTATGTGCATGTAGGTCTCATATGTATCTAACATTTGATTTAATTGAAACAAAGGACAGTGGTACCTCAGTTCTCCAACTAAATTCGTTCCGCACTCCGGAACGAATCCTAAAAAGTTCGAGTGATGATCGAATTTTTCCCATAAGAAATCATGGAAAACTGATTAATTGGTTTCCAGCCCCCCAAAATTACACCTAGATATGTTAAAAAAAAAATAAAAAATTAGCATTTAAACACAAAATTAACAGGATAAAACAAGAAAAGCATCTTTTTCTTAATGGCTTCCAAAACGATAAAGATCTTATCCCAGCATTGCCCCTGTCCTGGCCCGATTGTCCGCTCGTTCCGTGTGCCACGCCCCCTCGTTAACCTCGTGTGGGATTCCCATGTAATCAGCTGTTTCTGGTTGTTGTCATTAGCCCTCCGTATTAAGTCCGCGTTTCAGTTTGTTTCGCCAGTCCGGTCATTGGGTGCGTTGGACTTGCTTACAACGCTGGCTTAAAGCAACGCATTCTGATCCTGACGCAATGCATTATGGTTAGATGCATTGCGACCTCTCACCCGGCTGCACAAACTGGAACCGCCTCCGTGACGACACACCTTTGCCCTTATTAGCTGAAGAGTTTAGTTACATGCATGACGTTTGTATCCCAGGCAGTTCCGATGCGTAATCTGCTATTTCTAGCGAATATCACGTAAAGCAATGAGAAGTGGTTTTCAGTTAATTTACCTGGTAAAATAAAGTTTAAATAAATAAATGCTCTAATAGTACACGTAAGTTAGTGGTTTATTTATTATTAGTTACTGTAATGTTGCGCTGCTTTATTTGGTTAATCGTCCAGTTTGTGAAGAAGCCATCCAAGTGAATTGCATTGTTGTATGACTCATTTCCTGGCGCGTACAATTTATATTAGCTCAGCGTTCAGATGTTCAGATCGAGTTCCAGATCAAACTGGTTTGTTCGACTTTCAAGAAATTCGAATTCTAGTGAGTTAGAGAACCGAGGTACCACTATATTTCATTTAAGTCTTCTAAGCTACATTGATACCATTTTAATAATGCCATTACTGTAATGTAAGTTACTGGTAAATCCATGGTTTTGTGCTACATATAAGTATTTCCGTATATAGATGACTGATGAGTACAGAAAAAGAAACTTAAACAAATAGGTTGAATCAAGTATTTGCTACAATGAACACTGTGGTAAGATACATGTAGACAATTTTTATCAAAATAAGTTTATAAATTTCAATCAGGAACTACTTCACCAAATATAGCATACAATTGTACACATGTTGGGGCGGTGGGGGGTGGCACATGTCATGCAATAAGTGCCTTTTTAATTTTTTTGTCCCTTCCCTCAAACTAACCGAATCACCAAGTAACTTATCATCCAACATGTCACATAACATGTACCTTAAAACGAGTAACAGGCATGTCAGTACTTCATTGCATCATCTTTTGGTGCAAAAATGTATCCAATGAGAGACAAAAAGTTATGATACATTCGTGATCAGTAAATAATTAAATATTTATTTTTAATTCCATCTATTTAAAAATTCCCCATTTTGAATAATTTCTCAACAGGCAATTAATATGCTGTCAGAACTCGATTTCTAATTCGGTTTGGGGTTCAGGGTTGAAGAAGAGCACGCACCACCCTCCAGTGTGCAGTCAGTCTCTGCCTGCTGCTGGTGCGCCCTCCCACAAGACAGAGGTATTTTACTCAGGACTATGTGCAGCCTTGATGGCGCTCAGCCAGCATTTGACATCATCGCTGAGCGAAACTGAGTATAAACTCAATCTAAACAAACAAAATATAACAGGATTGCGTAATGTGACTGCAGTTCGAGGGGTAGAAATGCTTCCAACGCGTCAGACAATGCGTTTTCTGCTCACTTGTCACTTTTCCTGAAATACCTCCACAGCTTTAAAACACGTAAAAAAATACTTTTTGACATTTTTCACGTATATTAATAAAAGGTATACTTTTAAAATGTGGACCACTTTAAAGATTTTAAGAGGAATTCCAGGTTAAATTCAGTATGAAGGCGGAGTTAAACATGCGCCCCTCTGACGCTCTTCAGCGTGATTTGGACGTTAGTCTGAACAGTGATTTGAGAATGGAGAGAAGAGGCTTTCTGTCGCTCTTTTCGAGAGTAAAGTTGTAATATCTGTGGTCTTTTGCAGTTGTAAGAGCAGGTGGATTGAGAATAGCGAAAAGTAACAAGGCAGAAGATGGACTTTGTGAAGCGTCCCGACGGAGCTTTGTGGAGCGGACTGCTGCTGCTCCTGTCGCTCATGAGCGGGCGATCACTCGGAGGTACGGCGCTGAGCACTTTTTAGCACAAGAAGTTTCATGCTTTTAAAGTTGTATGATGTTGCGATCAAAAAGGCTTCCCGCTTAATGCAAACATAACAATTATACCTAACTCATTAAAGTAATGTAGCACTGAAAAAAGCAGGAATGTTTTAGACATGTTATTTTCTGAACTGCACTTTTTCCGTAGCAAAGACCCCCGACTTCCACACTGTACGTTAAATGTTATCTTGTATTTTTTGTAGGAGAAATGTTGTCAAAGTGGTGAAACACATGAAAACGTAATTATACAACAATGAAAAATCTGGACCTTTCAGAAGTAGTTTACATTTTTTTGTTCATGTTCCGCTCCCCTGTACTTATTTTTATTACACTAATTTGGCTCAGCATGTAGGGTAACGTGGGATGGTATACAACTGCAATCCACGAACACGTTTCCTTTAATTAATCTGTTTGTGGTTTAAAATGAATTTGTTCAGCTCTGATTCATTATGATTGCTGTTCCCCCTGTTTTCAATATCATTATCCACTTTAGTTTTAAATTAACTAAAGGCTACCTGTACTATATATAAATAACTTCGTTAATTATATATTTATCAGATTTATATTGTTAATATATTACTGAATTACAGTATGAATATTCTCCGTTAGACTTTAATTTTTAAATGATCTTAAATTTTTAAACTTGAAAATGAACATTCTGTCAGTGTGAAAGCTTACGTTTTAATATTAAGATATTAAGAGAATAATATACATGTATTGCTCAGTTATAGACTTTCTGTGGCCTGTTTAAAGATATTTCAATAGTGGTGCAGTACCTATATTCATTGTGTACCTCCTGTGTGAATTAATTGCCAGTTCGCTTTTTTAAGCCAAGAATTAGATTCTTTATTGATCTAAATGAATAATTCGATGTTGTCCCAAATAATTAATGGAATGAACATTCATGGCTGATGCATGCTTTGCTCATTATCGTCCAGCGCAATAAGCAGGTTCAGCAAAGCCATCAATGCAGTGGAGTACTACTTTGCACTTTTAGGAAGTACTTTGAGCTGCTCATGCATTTCTGGGCATTTTGGGAATTCTAAATGACGTTTTGGGAGTCTGGCCTAAAGAGCAGAAGTGAAATTACTTGCTGTCTGAACAGGTTGACCAAGAGAAACCACACATAATGTGAGCCTTTTTCTGGTGGATAATGAGGGAAAAGGCTATCTTGCTTTAATCACCACTGTCCAGCTTCGTTTGACTGTTCTGCATGTCTTTCCAGAGTTGTGTTTCCTGTATACCTCTGTGGGAGAACTAATTTCACTTATACACTCTGCACTTATTTGTGTTTAGCAAGCCTACAGAAAAGTTGCAGGATGACTATATAGTGAAGTTCAGTTTTAACCAAGTATATTTTGGTTAATTTTATGTGTATTACGCTATCTTATATTAAATTTTGAATATGCATATGGAAATATAAAAACTTTAGTTTAAGGAAAAACTGCTAAAGATTAGAACTGAAAGATAAAAGCACAATATAGGCTGACATTCTAGTGCAGTTTGAAGTGATGCCTTAATAAATATGTAAAACCTTTTTGGTCCAAACAACTTTTTTTGTGATCTATTTCATAGTGAAGTTTTTTTTATTATTATTATGAAGCAGCAAATCAGATTGCATTAGAGACAGTTTATTAGAAGTAGAAGGTAGATTTGATTCACATAATTCACATAAGATTCATCTGAATTTATCTAGACTGCAGTGTCAGCTGTACAAACTTCTAGCTACTTCTGCTACAAAAGTCATGTAAAGATTTTTTCTGCTTGTAGAAACCAACACACAATTATGCAAAGCTGTAGGACTGGCCTACTTGATAAATGTTCCAGTTAATTCTGTTATTCCAATTTTATTATTTATTTATTATTTTAAATGGATGCTTAAGTTATTAAAGGAAATGCAGGCACACATTCCCCTGAGCCTCTCAAGGAGTATTTGTGTCTATGGTTTCCGTATACAGAGAACTGGCAGACTGCCCTCCCTCTGAAGTCATCAAAAGAGGCTTATACTGCCCCCCAGGTCACGTTCCTGTGGCCGCAAACAAAGAATTATAGCTTTTGAGTTTACACTGAATTTAGCATTTGCTTTTGCTATTGCTTTGAATAGGTTTCTCAATATTGTTATCATGATCTTATGAATGAATAATATAATAATAATTAATAAAAAAACTAATGAATGAATGAGTGAATGGATATTTGAAATGATAAAGTACTTACGCGAAAATTTCCCCCATTTTCAAATCAATTTAGCTTGTTTGATAGTTGTTTGTTTCCAGATTGTCTGTTTCTTTGTTGTCAGTAAAGGAGAAATAATTCTTGATGTTTATTGGCAAATTTAGTTCCAAACTGGAAGTTAATTTTGGGTCTGAGCGCAGTCACTGTCAGTATGAATTTTGTTAAATTTAGTTGATGCCAATTAAATTGAGATTTTTAAATGTTTATATTTATATCGCATATTTACATACAAATCTGCATTTAATTTTATATTGAGTAGGACTGAAGTTGCATTCTATAATGGTAGATGTTACAGTTGTATTTACTTTCATTTGCTTTATATTTCATACAGAATCTAGTGAATGGTTTGTCTTTAATGTCAGTGGTCATAATAGCTGACCCCCATTATTCTGTGTACCCATTTCAATTGCCATAGTGTTCAAAATGTTTTAGTGGAAGCTCCCTTTTAGTGCTTTTAAGAGCATTTACTCTATTAGCATACATTAATTGAATTCAGATAAAGCAATGAGAATGACAGAAGTCCTGAGTTAATGCCTCAGAAATGGCCTCCAGCAGTTAATGGATGTTTCTGTTTGCCATTGTTTGGAGAATATTGTATATTTTGAAGTACCTGTTTGAGTGCTTTAAACCATTGTTGGTAGAAAAACCACACTGCATTTATAAAGGAACATGAAGGCCTCAGAACTGTTTGGAGAGTTAAATGTAAACCGTAAAACAATTAGGGTTAGTGCAGCACAGAATTTAGCTACCACTGCATTTTTGAGGTTTCCAGCGGAGGTATGTATACAGTTTGTCTTCCATGCATTGATGCCGGGGCAGGGCAGGCCAGCACATGCTGGGCTACATTGCGGCCATGTTTTCAGCGTCGTGGGGGAGCCGTGCAGCCGGGGACACCTTGGTGTAGAGTAGCCTCTAATAACCTTCTTTGCACTAAAGTAACACTACCTAGAGAAATTCCCGGAATATTCAGAGGTACATTATACTAGCTAGATTTTTTAAGTTTATATACATAAAGACAAAGTATAAAGACTTGGTTGCGGTATGTGTACTGTCTTCGCATTTTGTCTGTGCACTTGTGCAATTGCTAGCCCATAATGACGTCATTAGTCTAGTGTCGGTGTACTTGTGATGCCTTGTGGGAGGTAGGGCTGGGCTATATGGCCTCAAATCAATATCATGATTAAATGAGCATTTTACCTCGATTTCAATTAATGAATGATTATTTTGTTTTTGAGTTTTTTTTCCCTCATATTTCACTGACAAGGGTTGTACTGTAAGCATGCTGAACGATTAACATCTTTATGGTGTTAAAATAATTGAAGGAAATGCACAAATGAACCATTAATGGTCATTTATTGAATATTTCAAACAACTGAAATCAAAGCACAAATCACTTGAAATGAAAATGTCTTATGGAAAAGATCACATTTTAGTTTTAATGTAAAAACCAAGTTCCCTAAAAAAAAGTAGAAAATAAATAGTTTGAAATTCTTGGAAACAAAATGAATTACAGTGGAGACCATTTAAAATGATCACGTCTGTTTGTATAAAATTGAGCACTATAAGCAGATGATCATTCTAACCTTTTTTCTTTTTGTCTCAGGCAGATTTCCATCTAATTGACATTTGTATATTTTTTACATGCATATAAGGTAATAAAATGGACAGTGTCACTATTTACTGAATTTTATTGACTTCATGATACATTACATGTTTTTCAAATTTCAGTACTGCATAAAAAATTACTGAACTGTGTATAATTCAAATATGCTACAATACACTACTGTACATAATACATAGCTTTTTGTAGTTTTGCTGTCTCATTCTCATTGTAGTAGTTGTCCTGTTGGCTTGTTTTGACTTTCAGTTTGTATATGTAATTGAAATTAAATGACTTTCTTTTTCCCATCATGTTTTCTGTGCGTATGACATTAGCCTGAGGTAGCTAGCCAAATGCAGAAGGGTTACCACAAGGTAAAGTAGGCAAGTAAAACAATTACAGTAATATAATTTTTTTCCATATGTTATGTATAAAAAAAAAGTAGGGATGTAACGATAAACGTAATATCGCAATAAAAAATACCTCAAAACCGTTGTCGGACTGTTCTGATAGCAACCAAGGTTATTTTGCTCAAATAAGCTCCGTCAATTACATACTATTGTTATATTGTTATTTGCTTTGCACTGTTTCGAGAGTTAATATATTGTGATTGCATTAACGTTTGATTTACCGTAACGGTATCAGACTGTTTCTGTTTCGTGTTTACTGAATCGAGGAAACGTTCCCCTCCACTACGTGATAAAAATGTTGCACTACCTGTTATACCTTGCTGTTGTGTCGCGAAAATACTACGTCACTGACATTACCTCGGGAAAAATAATAAAACAGCTGTTTATTCATTTTGGGAGTGAACGGAGTTGTCCGAACGCTGGTTTGTATTCTATTAATAAAGTTTGACTGACTTATCTGACTGTTTCGTTGACATTCCCTTTACCGCAGCTCCGTCTAGAAAAAAGTTTTAAAATAGGCAATTCATTGAAGGTGCGCCTTATAATCCGGTGTGCCTTATAGTGCGGAAAATACGGTAATTCAATATTAACCTTTGGACATTGTTATGCCTGAATTGAACGGTACACTGTTTCACGCATTATTTAGAGTGTTGGTATGTATGATCGTGGCCTATATTTTACGAGGTGAAAACAGACCCAGCAGAAAACACTTCTTAGGAATTGAAGATTGTGTTTTGATTAAAAGATCCAGCTGCTGCAGTAATAATTAATATTTTATAAAGGAACTGACTGTTTGTTTTTGTTTTATAATTGCATGCATTGTTCAATCATTGCAATGGAAAATTACTGCTAAGATCTGGCAAAGGCTTAAGGTCATAGCTAGATATTTCACAAATGAAGAAAAGCAGAAGCACTTCATGTTAAAGGGAAGAACTATTTTGATATAAATAAACTTGTTGATTATTAAGAGTTTTTTCTTTTTTAATATCATGATAATTATTGCATCGTGAACCTTTATCGTGATATTATCGTACCATAACTTTTTTGTATCCCTAATTAAAAGTATAATGAACACTGTAAGTCTCGTACCTGATTACTATAAGCAAATAATTTAAACAGTACTTGTACAGGAATGATTCTGTCCCAAGTTTTCTGATCCATATAAGCAGTTGATCATTATAACTCTGATCACTATATGCAGTCTAGGGCTGAACGATTTGGGGAAAATATCGAATTGTTTTTTTTCTGACAGACATTGCAATTATGATTTGATTTGTAATATAATTACAGACAGGCTTCAGTTGAATATTCAGTGTGTAGTAAATTTAAAACATATGATGCAGCGTTACCACATGAGATACCATCAAAATATTAACTGGTCTATATTGTAATGCAAGGATGAGAATTTAAATATGTGGTGTGCTAAGTTAAATAATGTAATAATGAACAAATGTAGCAAAAAGAAAAACAATAGCGATCTTGCAGGTAACACCGATTACCCCCTTAATAACACTAGAACCGCCTTTCCCCTGCCAGTGAAGCAAGAACTACTTCAGTGTATGCAGCCGTTTTGTTTGCGCTAATGTGTTATTAGTGTTAATAATAGCAGCGAATCTAACACTCAAAAAGCTGAAATGTTCATAACAGAGTGGCGGTTTTGTCCTGAAACTGTAAAGCTGGAAAAATTTCAAACGTAGTATGCATTTTACAAAATGTTGAATAAATAGAAAGTTTATTGGTGGTCATGTTGGCCTACATTTCCACTAAAACAACTGTATATGGTTATTTTTTATACAAATCAATTCAGGGGAAACAAAAAATGTATGTGTTCAGGGTTGCAAACTCTCATGGGTTTGGGTAACACACTTTCAGACTCTTTGTTTTGAAATCTATAAATCGTTCAGCGCTAATGCAGTCTCCACTGTATTTTAAATATTGCTTGTGCTCACACAGATTGGTGGTATTACTTTTCATAGCTGAAACTGTTCTTCCATGCTATTTACATTTGACCTCTGTTTGTTCGGTGTCATCTTCACTAAAGCCACAATGTGTCCAAACGACAGACACGTCGGTTCTTTGGTACAAGCTGCACTGTATGAGTTTTCCTCCACGTCGCAGACTAGACGGGGTGGAGTGATATGACAAGACATGCGGTACAGTATGTTTTAAGGGGACAGTACGTGAACACACATTGGGGAAAGTATTGACAGATTTTTTGTTGAAGTATTAACAGTATAAAAAAACGGAGTCAATGATATGAGCCAGATTACGCCGATTAGAGGCTCAGAATGTCAGTTTTGATTAATTCTTGATGAATTGCCCAGCCCTAGTGGGAGGGGAACAGAACCATGGGAGATGAGGATTTGGTGTTAAACCAACCATTTGTTGGGGATTTCCCCATTATTGGAGGTGCATGGGATCAGTGTACAGACAGAGTAAGTGACAAAACTAGACAAACATGGTTGGATAGGGTTGCTGGTTAAGCAGGGAAAGATGTATATCAAATGGAAGTTTTATGAACTAAAAGGATATCAGAATGTCCCTTTCTCAGGTCTTCAGAAAAAGCCACTGTACTGCAGTCCAGATTACTAGGGGTACAGCATTACAAACCCTAATTATACATCTGTCCACCTTTCCCTCCATCTAAATATACTGAGTTAACCATGACAATTATGGTTACATGACATTCAAAAGACCCCTCCCCCTGTGTAATCACAAGATGGCTAAACCGAATCCTTAAAAACCAATTGATCGCTATATACCAGGGTTATTCAACTCTGGACCTTGATTCCAAATTCAGGCCTTGTTTTCAGTTCTCCCAGGTAGTTGTTTAATAATTACTGATTCTGATTGGTCTGAGGCTTCACACCTGACTGACAGGTAAAGGAAGGCTGGAAAACCAGCAGTGCTCGGACCTCGAGGACCGTGAGTTGAGTAACCTTGCTATATACTATACTGCCTTATATAATAACTTAACACATATGCCATTCTGTACTTTTAAAGCAAGAAAAAATAATTCAATTCAATAACTTCAAAGTAGCGGTAAATGTAATTTTTCAAATAAAATGGCTCCTCTGTTCTAAGCATAAAAACAATAAAATTATGCAAGTGATAACAGTGCTTTTTTGGTTAATAATGAAAGCTGTGGTTAGGCACTGCTGTACTTGTTAAAAGAAAAACACTCCATGGAAAAAATGTGACATTCTTACACCAGGGAATGGTAGCCCTTGTGAGTCTGAAAAGGGAATGTAGAGGAGTTCACCAGCCCACAGAATAGGCTCAGTATCTTTTGTGGCAGAAAATAAACCTCAAGTGCTTTTATTATAATATGATGCTCTAAACTAGAGATGGATGTTTTTGGTTTCGTACAATTTATACTGGTAATTCTGTATTATTAATAACCTCAAAAAAAAGCTTACAAGGTTTTTAATCTGCTTCTTGTGCTTGGTTTACAGCCTCTTTTTATGGTGATGGATTTGTGCATCTGAAGACTGCAGAGTCGTCCAGCCGAACGTCGCTGCACATCCGCTTCCGCACGTCCAGCTCCAATGGAATGCTCTTTCTAGCTGCCGGACAGAGTGACTACTGCCTGGTTGAGCTGAGTTCTGGATATCTGCAGGTGAGCTAACAGACAGCTGCTTAGCTTCACCACCTAGCTCATACCAGAGGTTGACCTCAATGATGGTGACTTTCATGGCTTTTGAGCAACTGGGCATTGTGTTTTTTTTTTATTTTTTATTTCTGTAAACCACTTTGAGTGATCTGTTTGTGAAAAAGCACTATATGAATTACACACAGGCCATCAGTTGATAAAGGTTGGTTGATGCTGTAGTGGTAGATAAACTGTGTAAAGTGCATTTTTACAAAGACTTTGCTTTGTTGGAGCTCAGAAGTCTATTTGGTTTAAAAATAGTTTAAGTCCAGAGCTCTGCAGCTATTTCTGGCACTTAGGCATCTGAGGTCTGGTGGAAGAGTAAAGGGGCTAAACATGTTCATCTTGTGCTAAGGCCTTCAGAATACTACACTGCTGTTCACTGTAGTGCAAGATCTAATCAAACCTGCAAGGCAGTTGAACAGATATGGTTTTGGTGTGATTCTGTAACACATTTAATATGTTTTGAGTTTAAATGTGTTTAGATATCAGTAGGATTACACACCTTGTGATAAAGCAATGATATTAATCATAGTTTAAGAACAAGATGCCAGAAAAACACATAATTTTATCCTCTGGACTCTTCAGGCTTATTTGGTCTTGCTGAATAAATCAGAGATGCACAGATGTGCAGATAATCACAGATGTTTAACTCAAGTTTTTAAGCAGCTCCTCAATTATCAGTTTATATAAGACCTTCATAATCAATTAAAGGTGAATGCTTGTTTTTTTGTTTCAGGTGAGGTTAGAGCTTGGGTCCGGAGAGCGCTTGCTTCGATCAGAGAGAAGAATGTCCTTGAATGATATGGCCTGGCACTCAGTGGAACTTCATCATGAGCAATGCAACGTCACTTTGATTTTAGATAAACACTTTCAGGCTAGCCTGGAAATGCCAGGACCAGAGCATGAGCTTAACATCCAGGAAGGCCTGTATGTGGGAGGCACTGACAGTCTTGACAAGCCCTATCTCACAACTGACCCTGTAGGCTTCCGGGGCTGCATTGATGAGGTGCTTTTCAATCAGCACAATTTGCTGTCATCACTTAGACCATATTATGGCTTTAAAAATGTTCATGAAGTGTCTCTTGGCTGCAGCCCAATATTTTTAGCCAGTGAGGATGAACCAATCAGCTTCTTCAGTTCTAAAGCATACATTTCGTTTCCACCTTGGAATGCCCAAGAAGAAGGGATATTTGAGTTTGTTGTGCACACTTCAGCTGAAGAAGGAATTATTCTGTACAACTCTGCCCGTCATGATGACTTTATTGCCATGGAAATCCGAGGCGGCCTTCTAGTTGCAGTTGTGGGGAAAAGCCGGACTAAGACTGAACTCCGCTCCCTCTCCTTTGTTAATGACCAGAAATGGCACCATGTGAAGCTGCACTTTACATCTAAGAGTCTTGAGCTTACTGTTGATGAGGAAACAGTGATAACTAGCATCAGCTCACATTCCAGGGCTCTTCTTTTGAAGGGTTCCCTCTTTGTTGGTGGTATAGATGACAGTACCCGTTCAGTGGTCAGAAAGTTGGGACTGGTCTCAGTTTCTGGGAAACGCATTAGGGGGGGTTCTTTTAAGGGTTGTTTGAAGGACATTAATGTCAATGGTGTGAAAATTGGCCTTCCCAATGTCATGGTCAGCAAAGATATATCTGTGGGCTGTGAACCAGATAAAGAAAAGCAATCAACCTCTACCATAGTCCCTACAAATTTATCTCAATTTGTTACTCCAACACCAACGATCTATACATCTACTCTTGTTAATGGATTGGACAAAAAGCATGGACTGCATTTTCTGACTTTCAGGAACCTTATAGTTCCAGAAGGTGGGAGAGCATCCCTGGAATCCAAGCACATCAAAGTCAACTTAGATTTTAAGAAGCTGGGAATCAGGCAGTCTCAGATTGTGTTTAAAGTAGATGAGCAACCTGTACATGGGCAACTGAGGTTAGATGTAGATCAAGACCAAGAAGAAAATACCTTCAGTATGTTAGATTTGTGGCATGGAAGGGTTATGTATATTCATGGAGGATCCGAAGATTTGACAGATTTTTTTATGTTTTCTGTTTTCACCAGCAGTAAAAAGGAGGTCCCTTCATACCTGAAGGGAAATAAACTTTACAGATATGACATTATCATCACCCCAACAAATGATGCTCCTGAACTGAGTCTTCCTGAAGGAAACCTCTTTTTAGTGTTGGAGAACTCCAAGAAGCCATTAACCACTGAAGTGCTAAAAGCCACCGACATAGATAGCAACTACACTGACCTTGTGTATTCTGTGCTAGGCAATCTAAATGCAGATGCTGGATTTTTGGAAAATGATGAAAATCCTGGCAAAGCAGTGACTACCTTTTCTCACCATGATTTGGAGAAAGGAAAAATATGCTATGTCCACCATGGTGTGAAGAACTCCAGGATTGTGTTTAGAGTTAGCGATGGAGACAAAGTAAGCAATACTGTAGTCCTAAGAATCCTAGCTATCCCATTGGAGTACAAAATTTCCAACAACACAGGGGTGTCTGTCCTGCAGGGTGACATGGCTCTCATAGGCACAAGACACCTAGCTGTGCAGACTAATGCCATAAAGCAGATGGTAGACATCCGTTACGATGTTATCGAGCCACCTCAGTTTGGAGAGTTGCAGCGGCTGCACACCAGTGGAGAATGGAAACTAAGTAATACATTCTCCCAGAGACTTCTCGAGAAGGAACGCTTGAGATATCTCAGCACCTTCCAAGAAACACAGACCCATAATATTACAGATCACTTCAGATGTAAGATTACTGTTGGCACTGTGGCCACTGATGAAATCTCATTCTCAATTGTTGTGAATTGGGTTCAATATAAACTAGTAAGGAATAAATTGGTAGAGGTTGACAAGGTGAGAAAAGTGTTACTAGACTCCGAGCATCTCTATGCCATTATTAAAGGTGTAAGTTTGCTTGAAAGTGAGCTTCATTTCAGACTTTTGTCATTGCCCAGAAGAGGGAACATGTTGCTCAATGGTAAAGTCTTAAAGAAGAACTCGACATTTAGCCAGAAGGATGTCAGTGATCTAAAGGTGCAATATGAACTTGTACATAGAGTGCAGGACGACACAAAGGACAAGTTCAATTTCCAGGTGTTCACAAAACATGCCCATTCTGCAAGTTATGAATTTCAGATTGCTATTAAAGCAGATGCTAATGCTATTATCTTGAAAAATGAGGGTCTGTCTGTAATGGAAGGGGAAAGTAAACTCATCACAAAAGATGAACTTTTTTCAGAAACGTTAAGCACCAAAACATTGTACTACAGTATAATAGATAGTCCTAAACACGGGAAGTTAAAACGCATTAATCTGTCCAGTTCTTCTTCTAGGAATGATAACATCACTGCTTTCACCAATCAAGAGATCCTGGAGGAACGTATTGTGTATGTCCATGATGATAGTGAAACCACTCATGATCAGTTCACATTTATCGTCTCTACAAGTAAGACTATCCTACCAGTCTTAGAAAATGAGCATGGGGCAGTAGAAGGCATCTTTAACATCTCTGTGCAGTTAGTCAACGATGAAAAACCAGTTCGTGTCATTGATAAGGTTTTCCATGTGGTTAGGGATGGTCAGAGACTGTTGACACTGGAGGACCTGTGCTACCATGATACAGACTCAGACTTTGATGATGGCCAGCTGATCTATACTCGCCGTGGCATTCCCATGGGAGACTTGGTGCTAGCAAATGACACCTCACACAGACTCTTCCAATTCCAACAGAAGGACCTTGAACAGAAGCGGGTCCTGTTCATCCACCATGGGGTTAGCTTTGGGCGATTTGTACTTTTCGTGTCTGATGGTAAACATTATGCGTCCACGCTGTTGGATGTCCATGCAGAGGATGCATACCTTAAGATAGAGAACAACACTGGCATTTTAGTCCAGAAGGGGCAAGCAGGAGCCCTCAGCTCTGCCAACCTCAGTGTGACCACAAACCTGGATGTCAGAAACAACAAAGAGATAACTTACAACTTGTTTACTCTGCCGAAACATGGTGGGATTTACTGCAATGGCTTGTTGGTGGATAGCTTCACGCAGAATGATCTTAAGATGGGAGCTGTAGTCTATCGTCATGATGATAGCAGGAATCTGTGGGATATTTTCCAGTTTACAGTGAAAGTGAAGGAAATGCACTTAGACTCAAGTGTTAATGTGAAGGTATACTTGGAGAGCCACCAGCAGCCACCTAGAGTCATTCACTGCAGAGCTCTCCTGGTTGAAGAAGGCAAGCCTGTCAAGATAAATAAAAGGGATCTTGAGGTCAGTTTTTACTACTTTGGGAGACTGCTGTTATTTCATGAGTACTTTTGTTTCATGGGAGTATCTTATACAAATGTGATTTTTTTTTTTTCTACCTGTACATTATATTAGTAATCCCTTTAAGTGTGCTATTCTTGGTGTTCCTAAAGTAACTGAAAACCTTTTTTTTTGTAAGCACATTTGAATTAACCCTGTTAAATCATTTTCATGTTATTGATAACAATTCCATTTTAATTTGTCATACATTATACCTCTTTTCAGGTCATTCATGAAGATAACTTGCCATTAGAGATCATATTCACAGTGAAGGTACCCCCATCTTATGGATATCTCCGAAGATTTGCCGAGGGTGAAGACCGCTACTTTGGGACCCAGGAGACCCCAATCCAGACCTTCTCCCAGAAAGATGTCAATGCCGGTAACGTGCAGTATATGCAGGTCGGGGCCAACCAGTTGAATGATACCTTTGTCCTTGACGTCACTAATGGAATTACTGAGGTCGGTGACATCAGGATGTCCGTGGATGTCATCCCATCCCACATCCCCCTGGAAGTCTCCAACATCACCCTGAATGAGGGGGCTGCAAAGGCTTTAACAAAGGAAGTCATAAAAGTAGCCAACCGGTATTTCTCAGGCCTCAACTTCCAGTATAATGTGTTGGAGGGACCATATCATGGCCGTATTGAGCATTCACAGTTCCCAGGTGTTCAAAGGACAGCTTTTACCAGGAAGCAGGTAATATTCTCATTTGTTCATAGAAAGGAATGAAATATTTAGATTTAATGTTTGGAGTTGATATTTCATTAACATTGGGGCTTGCAAAACGGTTGCTTAATGTAATTATATGAACTGAAAAGGATTTATGATGTGTATTAATGAGTTGTCATTAATTTGACCTTTTTGCCATAAATTTTCAAGTGTCATCTTGTATATTGCTGCCATACTACTTTGTGAGTAGTTCTCTTTATAAGTGTTTTTATTACCCACAGGTTGATCAGGAATTCATGTACTATGTTCATGACAACAGTGAGACGACAGCTGATAATTTCACCATTACTGCTAATGACACTGACATTGGAAAGCAGAGTCTGCCCCACACAGTGTTTGTCAACGTTAGACTCCTCAATGATGAGCCACCGGTCATAAAAGCCAACAGGATCCTGCGAGTGAGTTTTATCTGTTACTTGCTGGAGTCATTTATATAGTTCAGGCATCACTGCACAGGGTCATGCCTATTTTATGTTGTGTTAATGTGACTGGTCTGATGGCGAAACATCTGAAAATTCCAGACATGGTATGTCTAATTTAAAGCCTAGAGGCCAAGTAACAATCACTGTGAACTTAAAAGGAAGACTTCTGGAGCGAGGACAGCTGTAGAGGGGGGTATAATCATGCTAGTCCTGGGAGTCAGTATGTTTAGGGTGGAATGCTATTGAACAGCTGTGTCAGACTGTCAGTGGGGCAAATATGGGTTGCCTTCTGACTTTGTACTTGAGTCCATTTGGTCATCTGATTTGTGTCAGATACCAGATGAATAAAAATTAGATGTAATATTTAAGAATGGCAATTAAGACATCCATCTAAAGTACTCGACATTAATTGAATAGATCAAAAAAAATGTAATGTAAATTAGATTTGTCATGCTGAAATAATAGATACAGCAATTAAAGTATTTCTACATAAGCTACAGTTTTGAGTTTATTAATGTCAGTTTTGCTAGTGGTCAAAAGAAATAGTGGTCAAAAGTTTCAGCAAGACAGTGAGTGAGTGACCAATGATAATGTAAAGATTGAGTTTTATTTCTGAGTTTTATACTCGTTCTGTTCGGCTATAACGGACATGCAGCTCCGCCTACAAGGTGCCTGGCGTGCCGGTGATATCCAGCGCAGATATGTACGTAGTCGGGATTATTAATAGTCGCGCATCTGGTCAGGTAAAGCTGAATTACTACATGTGCAATATAATACTCTATACCACAAGTGTGTCTGCTGGGGTGTGGCATGAGTAAATGGTGTCCTGTAGTTGGTTTGTACAGCCGTACAGCAGCTCTGGATAAAACAGACTTTGGATATAAGAGACTGTTTTGCTAGGTCCTTTGAAGTCCGTTATAAGTGGATTTTGCTGTACTCGTATGATGTATCCTCCCTGTACTTGTAAAATTCAGTTGTGGCTACTTTTTACAGATAAATGATAGTAATAAATATTTAGTGCACTTAACAATGTAACATGACAGTAAAGAAATTCCAATGACAGTGACTGGTATCTGTAAACCGAATGGTTGGGATACCCATTGAATGCCAGAGCTAAATAAATGGCATGTGTTTCCTTTTGCTATGGTCACCATAAAAGGAGAAGTTGTTTAATTTTAGTTAAAAAGACATGGCACCCTTTGTGCTGTGGAGAGCGAGTCATTGCTGGTCAGCCCCGATATATTCCAGAATGAGTCTTTTTCTGTGTATACCCAGTTTGTCCACCAGGTGGATCTTTGCACTGACCTGACCTGAAAACGGAAAGATTTAGCATTTTTATGTATTGCTTTACTTGGTCCACGGTTTTGAAAATCTTAAATTGTTGATGAAATAAGAATTTGCAGACTATGACAGAGGTTACAGTCACTGGTTAAAATCATAGCCAAGTGTCTATGGTGAATTATATAAAAATAGACCTTGGATCTCTTCTGTGGTATCTACCGAGGTGAACTGTGTAGTGCAGTGCTTCTCACTCCTGTTCCTGGTGCCCGCCATTCCAAGTGTTTTCATTCCAACCCTACCTTAATCAGGCTTATATGGTCCTTAATAGACCAATAATGAATGGCAGGTTACACGCAGTTTGGTTTGGAATGAAAACATTCTGGCAGGGGTTGAAATGTGCATGGCCGTTAACCTCCGATTCATTCATCATGAGAAGAAAAATTATTTGACAATGTCATACTCTCCAGAATCCTGTCCCACTTTGGCATAAACACACACATAAAAAGACATACATAAAGTGAAGTCTTTCTCATACCTGATTTGGTCCTCCCACTGTGTCCTGCCCAACATGGTTTCTCCACAAGAGTGTGCATGTGCACGCACACACACAAGTTGGTCTTCCTATCTAAATGGGGACCGTCCATTCATTTCTGTGGGAAAACCCCTAATCGCAATCACGACACCTATAACCTATCCATCCCTAACCTTAACCATAACTAACCAACCCAAATACAAGACTTTTGGCATTTTTACTTTTTAGATTGCATTCACAGATTTTTATAAAATTGAGGTTATCCAAATGTGTCCCTCAAAAGAGGGAAATTTCAGGTTTTACCTCGGGGACAATTTGGTCCTCAAATGTGATCTATGCAAACCCACACATACACACACATGCTCACACACACAGGAAGGGCATGCAGGGGTGCTGTGAGTCACGCAGGCGCTAATTGAAAAACGCACTCAAGGACAGCTCACACCCCCACAGAGAGGCAGACTGCCATCTTTGGAAATACAACCATGTGAATAGCAGCCAAGAGATTGGGCATCATTACATCATTACATCCGAATCCACAAAAGCACTTAATGGTAACCTAATCCTTTGTGTGTTTTTTTTTCCCTGAGTGTCACCTTTCCTGCTTTTGAAGGAAGTCTAATTCGTCATCAGTGTCTTTCAAATGTGAAACATATAACACTGAGAACTTTTAAGCAGAACTGAAATGCTATATGTTTTTGTTAGTATTGTTTATTCCTTTGTGTAACACCTTTCCAATGAACCCCATTACTGGACTGTAATTTAATTCTTTTATTTTTTGATGGTGAGCCATTAGTATACAGATAGACAGACAGTTTTGAGGAACTCGACAATGAGCGGCTGTGTTTACTCTGCAAGGCAGTGCTCTCTTGTTGGAGTGTTGTCCTTTGTCGCCTTGTCCAGGTGTGGGTTGACTCCATCACAGAGATTACCTCCAACGAGTTGAAAGCCCAAGACGAGGATTCTCCCCCGAAAAGTCTGGAGTACATAGTGACCCCACCAAGCATGGGCCACCTGGCTCTGAAGAGCTCTCCCCACAAACCAATCCTCAACTTCACGCAGGCTCACATAGACCAGGGTCAACTGGTATTTGTGCACAGTGGTGAGTTTTGCACAGCAGCAGAAGGGGAGTGAAGTGTCCTATGGGTTTCTGAAGTGTGACACCTGAAATTACATTCTGCCATACATTTTGTTGAAAATATACCACTATTTACTATACACAGTGCTGACAGAAAGTCTTGGAACAGTTGTGTAATTCTGTAGAAATGTTACAAATTTTGTAACAAAAGTCCATTGACAAGCAGTGTTTAACATCTGTACATAACATCTGTATTGCACACAGACATTTAACACTTTAAGGCCGGCCATGTTTTTAGTCATTTATAAACTCATAGCAAATAATAATGCATTCATTAAGCTATAAATGCCTTTGTAATGCATTATAATGTTGGCATAAGCATTAAGGATGCTTTGTACTGCATTATAAAAGTACCTATAGTGCATTATAGATGAGAGCTAAATAAGGCAGTCCTATTGCATAATGAACATGGCTATAATGTTTTTTTTCATAATTATATGAATTATAATTCATTATGAATGTGTTTATAAATGACTAAAAACAAGGCCTTAAGTAAAGTGTTACCATTTTCTTTTTATTAAGTGTCGTTAATTTTTGACTGACCCATTCAGTGCCATTTTGCTATTAACCTATACAATAGCTTCCAAAGGGATACTAAACACAAATGTTGTGTTGTATGTTATTACAAAGGTGTTACTAAAAGCACCCAATCAGACTGCTTGTCAATTAACTTTTTAATTCAGGACAGCTCTTTTAGAACTATAATTTGGTTTTCAGTTTATTAGTACAGGTCGTCGTCGACTTACGACCATGATTGGTTACGACTGACTGGTCGTAACACGATTTGGTCGTAAGTCGCATA
>JABFEA020000119.1:12510491-12529327 GCA_019775915.2 Cyphomyrus plagiostoma | reverse complement strand
GATCTCAACCCAATAGAGCATCTTTGGGATGTGGTGGAACGGGAGCTTCGTGCCCTGGATGTGCATCCCACAAATCTGCATCAACTGCAAGATGCTATCCTATCAATATGGGCCAACGTTTCTAAAGAATGCTTTCAGCACCTTGTTGAATCAATGCCACGTAGAATTAAGGCAGTTCTGAAGACGAAAGGGGGACAAACACCGAATTAGTATGGTGTTCCTAATAATACTTTAGGTGAGTGTATAAATTTGCAAATTTTTACTGGATTAAGCAAGTGTCCCGAGACTTGAGAACACAGTGTATACTACAATATACAAATACACTCTATATCCATCAGACATATGGTGCTAGAACCTTTGTACATGAATGAAACAAAATAACCAGATTTTTTTCCTCTGTGTTGTCACTCAGGTGCCATGTCTGGGGGCTTTAACTTCCAAGTGAATGATGGCATCAACTTTTCTCCACGACAGATCTTTAGTATTACTGCTAGAACCCTGATCCTCACATTAGAGAGGAACCTGCCCCTGAAGGTGTTTCCAGGTAACTTGTACTCTCAATGGCAACCGTCACATTTCATGTCCTGCCAGCTGAGTATAGTTTTTAATTTCATAACTGAATGTTTTACGTGTTCAGCCTACATAGCATTTGTCAGAATTTACTTTATAATATTGTTATTTTTTACGGTTTATTGTGCTTAATAGACACTTGGATAGATTACCGAGAGACTACCATCTTCCAAAGCCTTATCTAGTACAGGGTCCTGTGGGAGTCAGGTCCAGGCAGCAGAGAGCTAAGGTGGTGTCCACATGCTGAAGATAATTTAAGGATGCCAATCTGCCTAACTGCATGTCTTTGAACAGCAGAAGGAAATCCATGGACCATGTAGAAGTGCCACAGATACAGGTTTGGCACTGTATCCAAACTCCCAATTACTGTAACCCACTGTGCCAGGCTGCTTCTAGTAGGCACTTGCCTACATCAAGACGTTCATCATTTCATATTTCTTTATTTTCACTTATGCTATTCTGCTTGATTATCCTGCAGGAAGTGTTCAGAAGCAGGACAACCTTTTGTTATGTCAAAATTTGTATCCCTGCTGACAACTTATAATTCTGAGAAATTCAATCTGTATATATCATGTATGTTACTTACTCATCGTCTTTACCAGCTGATCTATTGTAGGACATTTAGTTTTGCGATTTGATAGCCAGAAGTTAACCGAAATGGCAGTGTAATGTTTCATCACCTATCTTTAGCACTAGTCTGTCTAATTTAGCTGTTTTTCACTTCCAGGTTTCAGACATGCAGTTCTAAGCTGAATTTCCTGTCGCAGACCTGTATTTTGTTTTGACTGTCTTCATCATATCTTAGCACAAAGCTGTGATTACAGAAAGTCTTTTTAGAAAGAATTCAACATCCTACTGTAGTGCTACTGGACAAAGCATCTGCCTAACTTGATGCATTTTCTAAATGGCAGATTTATGTGATGTTATGTGTTTGTTTTGCAGTTATAGTGTGAGTCACATCATTCGAAAACACTTGCTACACTTGCCTACATATATGGTCTAATATAAATGCATTAGAATGTATTTTAAGATACTAGCTTGGCTACTTAAAATATCTACATTAAGATTGGTACTATTGCCAAATTTGGTCATTTATCACTGGGATCAGTGGGTGCACAAAAAAGATGTCTGATTTACTGTAATAATATTTTCTTCTCCTGTAATTATGCACATTTATTGTAGCAAAAATATTCAAAATATGTTTATTCAAAAAATAAATTTAGTCGAGTACATGCTGTTTTGGTTTCTGAATAGTTCTTTTACATTTGTTGATAGATTTTCAGCTGAGCCAGAAACAAACATGGTAAAAACAGACTTAGGTGCAGTTTTTTTTTTCTCCAATGCATAAAAGTGGCAGCATTTTCACACAGTAGGTATTTGGGAGAGCTTGCAGCCAGGTTGTTATGAATGCAATACAGGATGGAGTCAACAAGATTCTGGAGTAGTTCAGCAGTCTGAGGCAATTTTTAGATCAGCGTGCTAATCTGGCGGAGGAAGAAACTGCCTTGTGCTGATGCAGGCTGATGTAGTTTCAAAATGAACTGATAACCAGACAGAGATTCTTACTGTTAAAACCTAGCCCACAGAGAGTTTGAGGTTTTAATTCTGAGATCATCATCTACAATTACATCAGATGCATCACACCCCACTGTTCATAAGTCCATTGTTTATGCTTTGTGTACCAGGTGTTGCCATGTGGTATTCAGGGATGGTGACCCACTACCTCAGCTGTGATGTTTAGTCCATTGATGTTCTCATCCGTTCAAGTTTTTGTGGTTTGATACAGGGAAGCTTAAATGGAAGCTTAGTTCTTGCTCAGTAATAGACTTTCTCTACAGGTTCTTCAACACCCATTTCTGCAGAAGAATTGCTGGCCGTTACCAATGACAACGATAGAGCACAGAACCGTTCCATCGTCTTTACCATTATCAGCCCGTCGAAATTAGGGAGGCTGGTGAAGATCCAGGCAGACAACACAACAGCAGAGATCTCCTCTTTCACTCAAACAATGGTATGCACTGAGCCCTATTATCTGCCACTGGTTGACCAGATTATTATTATTATGAAAGCCATTATTCAGCTGTTGCATATATACCACTGGAGGAGGATATAATTAAAAGGAATGAAAGAAATTAATTATTGGTGCGTCAACTGAAGTGCCTGATCTTTGTGTGTTCCTCAGGTGGATGAGGGTGAGATTATATATGAGCAAAGCCGTGCAGAATCAGTGGGATGGGTAGCAACCGACTTCTTCAGTTTCACTCTCTCATCTCCTCCCGCCTCCCTCGAAGTACAGATATTCAATATCGACATCTCATACGAGAACACCGACCCCGAACACAAAACCATCCTCCTCGCAAACACTGGTGAGATGTTGGCCTTGAGCAGTCAAATAAAAAATGGCAGAGAGGAGGTTAATTTTCAAAATTAACTTCAATTAATGGCTAGACTTGGTGAATCGTGTGTCATTGTCATCTGAAGAAATTCAATTTGGGAACTGTGTCCAATGCAGTTCAGGAAGAATACATAAATAGTGGTTTAAATTGCATACATATTAATGGCATACATTTGATTCTGCTTTCAACTTACTAGGTGCAGATGTGACTGAGGGGGAGAAAGTTCTGATTGACAAGGCAAAGCTGGATGCCTCTAACCTAATGGCCAAGCTGCCTGAAGTGCAGCGTCACTCCTACGAAGTTTGGTACCAGGTCAAGTCCCTACCCCAGCATGGTGTCATTATTGTGGGGGAGCGTAATCTGACCAAGGAAAAGCCCAAATTCTCCCAGTATATCCTTAATAAATTTGGAATCACATACCAACATGACAACTCAGAGACAACCTATGACAACTTTGTCTTTGATGCATGGTTGAACCTGAAAAGCAAGCCAGCAGTGCGCCCTATGGAGGACAAAGATGTTGTTGAGGAATGCTTCAACATAACTATTATTCCTGTGAATGATCAGCCACCTGTCCTCATAACCAAATCCCCCGGTTTATCAGTAGTACAAGGAGATGCGGTCGTCTTGGCTCCAGCCAACCTAAATGTGGTGGATCTGGACAATCCTCCTGAGGATATCAACTACACCTTGATTAGTAAACCCAACAATGGCTTCCTGGCCATGAAAGACAGTTTGAATGAGTCCATACTGACTTTCACCCAAGCTGACATCAACAATGAGAAGGTGTATTTTGTTCAAGATGGAAGCCCCCAGTCTGGAGTATTTTATTTTAGTGTGACTGATGGCAAACACCGGCCAGTTTATAAGCTTTTCAATCTGGAGGTGAATGAAATTAAAATTTCTCTTATAAACAATACAGAAGTAGAGCTGGAACAGGGTCAGACCTCTGTCATCCTCTCAAATGAGCATCTGGCTGCAAAAACCAGTGGAAGGAACAGTGTCATCCAGTACCAAGTGACACAGCCTCCACATTATGGCATACTTCTGATCAGCAATGAGGTAGTCCATCTGTTTGATCAGAATGACTTGCGGTTAGGAAAGTTATCATATAATATGACAGATCTTTCATCTGCTGGTGATAGCTTTGAGTTCACTGCTTTCACGTCGGAGACTAACCTGACAAAGCAGATTGTTAAAATCACAGTGAGACCCTTAATCCAACTTGGAATGGATTTAAATATCCCCAACGACATTCTAGTGAAATTAAGAAAAGACTTCATTGATGCTTCAGCGTTGACTGTTTTAAGTGGCACTGACCCTCACTTTGAAATTGTGTCTCAACCAAAATATGGTAAAATTGTGAAAATCCCGGCTAATGAAAAAGGAATTCCCCGTCCCATATCATCCTTTTCCTTCCAGGATGTGCAGCAGGGAAAAGTGGCTATTGAGGAAAAGGCTAACATGACTGGCAAGGAGTACCTGAATGATTTCTTTGTGTTTGTCCTAAAAGCAGAAAAAGTCCAGCCTTCAAGAGGTGAATTTCATTTCACCATTGTACCATTTGATCCTTCCCTTGTAAATCCAGTCACCACAGATAGCCCAGTGCACACAACTAAACTGCCCATGTCTGGCCAGACCACAGTGCTTAGAACTCTGCCGCACACCACAATCGACCCATTGGCATCATCCCAAAGACCTCACAAGACCTTACAGAAATTCAAGGGACGGAATCGCTGGGGAAACCATCAGCGGAATAATATCACTGCTTCTGTAGTTCCAAGAACCACCTCAGGCCAACAGGACCATCCCCTCAAGATCACCCCCGTGAGGACAGAATCGTTTCCCGAGCCAGCCTCTGATCCTCTCATCATCATCATTCCCCTACTTGCCTGTCTACTCCTCATCATAATCTTCATTGTGCTCATCCTGGTCTTCCGTCGCCGCAGAGAGAAGAGGCCTCGGCCTGTCTTGGCTCAAGACCTCATTGCCACCCCTAGCGCCAGCAGCCCATACCTTGGGCAGCCAGAGAGGAGCCTGGCTGTACCATGTGTCGTGGTCACCCCACTCAGCCCCAGCTGCCCAGGCAGCCCCGTTCCCAACAGAATGCATGATGGTGCCCTGGCGCCAGTAGCCGGTCCCCAGGAAGCCTCTCTGCTGCTCTACTCATGGAGCAACCTGGGACCGGAGACTGTCCAGCATTGCCGCACCACTCCCCCAACCCTGCGGAGTAACCAGTACTGGGTGTGAATGCATCTTCATTTCTCCACTGCTGGTCGGATGGAGGAATAGGGTCAAAAATAAGCTCTCATTACTTTGCTTCCCCTGTTTTGTCTTTTGTCTCGCAGCATTAATGCTCAAAGAGTAACACTTTACTTGAGGGGGCACAAGTAACTTAGAAACTCAGTTATTACTCAAAAACAAATTATGAACTAATGCACAGTTCCTGCATGAAAAACACAAACCACCATGATTGATTACTGATGAATGAACATGGGATAAGCATGTGACTAACACTTATTACAAGTTAATTAATGCATTAAGTAAGCATGTGCTCCCTCAAGTAAAGTGTTAAGTAAAGCAGATTTGTGTAGTTATAAGAGGCCTTGAAATGTTTCTGTTGATCCAAGAAAATGCCTCATTCTTTAGGGTAATGATACACATGGCAACTTTTGAGCAATGTTGCTGGACAATTCTGCTGAACAATGATATTTTGGCACTTTCCTTTAGATATTTGTCACTCAGTATCAATCTGAAAAATCCTGATTGGCAGTGGACAACTTTTTGCGATCATCCAGATCCAAATTTGCCCTTTGTCTCACTTGGTTGGCAACTTCACAGCATTGCTCAAAAAGTTGCCCTGTGTATCATCACCTTAAAAATATTTCTCCATATTTTGTATTAAACAATTAGTTGCCACGACTAGCACAATACCCAATGTAATCATTTTATCCCTCATTCTCGGATGGGGTGCTCATAAGTAATGTGACAACTGTAAACTCTTGGCTAATGTAAGTTTTCTGCCACATATGCTTTCTGGCAGCTTTCCAGGTTTTATCTGAACTTGCCTGCATGTTTTTGGAAACCGTAGAGGTTAGCTGAGAACTTAAGAATGACAGATTTTATTTGAATAATTTTTTAATCTGTATTTGGTATGGAGAACTGATTGTCTGGGACAAGGTCTTGCGGTTCGTGCACTGATAAACAAGCATTCAGATTATTGTATGTCACAGAACTGTATTATTCAGCTGGTTTTTCTAACTACATAGATTTCATGAAAAGTTTAAAAAATAATGAAAACATACACTTTTTCAGCTACATGTTAGCCTATATGAAATACAATCCTGTGAAATGTTTTAAAAAAACTTAAGAATAATGATGCACCGATAAAGAAATTTCTGGCCGATTCCGATTCTTATAACAGAGAAGGGCTGATCATTAAGTGGGATAAACTTCCAAGTAATTATCTATTTAGTACACAGGTGTGCGGGCAAAAATAACCAGCTCATTTTTAATCATCGGCCGATTATTGCTGTATCTGACAATACCAATAGTTGGCTGATACAATCGATGTCACCCATTTTCTTAAGTACAGGTGCAAGGTGTGTTAGTAGGTAATCGTTATCAGTGTTTCTCACCTTGGTTCTCCAGGACCGCCAGACAGTCCACATTTTTGTTCCTCCCAGCTCCCTGCCAGACAATCACATTTTTGCTCCTCCTTCCTCAGCTGTCGGTAGGGACTGGGTTGAGAAACTCTGCCTTACTTGGGTCAAGGGTAGAGATGGATAGTTCCGGTCCAGAAAGCAAAAATCCATACCATGATTTTGTTTCAACCAACCAGTTGAGTATTCTGTGACTATGACTCTTAATACTCAGCTGGTTGGTTGAAATAAAATCTTGGTTTGGATTTTTACTTTCTGGACCTGAACTTGAGTTCTACCACTAATCTTTGACAGTGAAATTTGCATGCTCATCCTGTGCTGCATACGTTGCCTGCTGCAGTATGAAAATATGTAGTTAGGTCAATATGTTTCTGAATTGCCTATAGTCTGTGTTTGTGTGTGTGTCCTGTGATGGACTGGAATCCCATCTAGGTTGTACCACTGTCCTGTGTCCTGTGCTGCCTGGGATAGACTCCAGGGCCACTGTCGCCCTGCACTGGGTGAGCCATTGGAAGATGGATGGATGGAATCCTTTTTAAATGTCTAACCATTATTAATTTGTAATTACATGAAATGACTTAATGTTCCTGTGTATCGATTTTTCCCAAATAATTTTATTATAACTGTTGTTCTTTGATATCTCACTGGTTAGGTTTCTCATTGGTTCGTTTTTGTAGTGGTTGTGTTATATTTTGGGTTTATTTTCTCATTTAATGATAAAGATATTTTAAAATGTAAGTTTAATTCCTTTAAAATCACACCAGTGGTACTCTGCTTGATTGAAATATGTAGTGTCTGCACTGAGTAAACAAGTTGTTAGATATTGTAGAATAGAAGGTACACATCTGGATGGTTACCCACTTTTTCTATGCTGCTCACCAGGTCTTTGCCGCAAAGAGATCCTGTTGCACGTGTTTTGCTTTACTTATTTTCTGTAAAATTGTGATAGTGTAGAATGTAGAATTAAATTTTGTGATATTTTTGAGACACTGAACTGTATGTGTGACTACTGAATCAAAATATAATATGTACCCTCTATATTTATAACTATTTTTTTAATAAACCAAAACTTGTTGCACTTTAAAGTGTATTATTGCATATTATTCCACGTTTACTGGGTGTATGCAAATTCCAACATACTTTTTGGTTTTCAGTTGATTACACTTATTGCTTTAATTGTAGTGTGATAAATTGAGTATCCAGTTAAATTCAGACTGGTGAGTTTTACCATGATGTATGTTAACAGCACATTATAAAGGTAGTTCATTCAGAAAGGGATGTGACTGGGGATACCCACATAATTGTCATATGTTCACACTATTGGAAACAAAAAAATAAAAATGTAATAACTATTGTAAATGTAATAACTAATAACTATTATTCTTTGTTGCCAACATTAGTTCTTGTGTTCCATAAAAGGGGATGATAAAAAATTAAAAATGAAAACTTATAGTATAATAATTATATTCTAATTTGTGTTATGTTTATGTACATTCCTACAATATAGAGTACTGAGCAAAAGTCCTAGACAAAAGAAATGCTAGTTATATAGGTAGTAAGTGCATTATTTCTGAACAAAAAACAATTTAACATTAGAACATATGAAAATTAAGGGTAACAATAAAAACGGTACGAACATGCCTGGGGCTACAGGACGATGATTGATTTCATAATTGTATCATCTGATTTGTGGCCTTCTGTCTTGGACACTTGGGTAAAGAGAGGGGCAGAGCTGTCAACTGATCACCACCTGGTGATGAGTTGGCTCAGGTGGTGGGGAGGAAGCCGGTCAGACCTGGTAGTCCTAAGTGCATAATGAGGGTCTACTAGGAACGTCTGGCAGAGGCTCCTGTTTGCCAGAGCTTTAATTCGCACCTCTGGCAGAATTCTAACTGCATACCGGGGAAGGTTGGGGACACTGTTCCGGACCTCCATTGTGGAAGCGGCTGTACGGAGCTGTGGCTGCAGGGTGGTCGGTTCCAGTCATGGCGGTAACCCCCAGACCCGATGGTGGACACCAGAGGTGAGGGGGGCTGTCAAGCAGAAGAAGGAGGCTTACCAGGAATTATTAGCCCGGGGGTCTCTGGAGGCAGCTGATGGGTACTGGCAGGCTGGGCAGAATGTGGCTTGGGTGGTCGCGGAAGCAAAGACCTGTGCATGGAACGAGTTCGGTGAGGCCATGGAAAGTGACTTTCAGTCGGCCTCAGAAAGGTTCTGGCAAACCATCCGGAATATTGGGAGGAGGAAGCAGCTCCTAGTTCCTACTATTTATAGTGGGGAGGGGTGCTGTTGACCTTACCTGAGGACATCACCCGGAGGTAGAAGGAATACTTTGAGGACCTCCTCAACCCTGCCTCAGATACATCTACACACATTGCCTTTGAGACAGCTGAGGGCACAGACCCCGAGGGTGTTGGGGGGGGGGGGGGCTTGCCCATCACTGGGGCTGAGGTGGCCAGGGTGGTTAAAGAGCTACGTGGTGGCCGGCCCCGGGGGTGGACGAGATCCGCCCAGAGTACCTGAAGGCTCTGGATGTTGTGGGGCTGTTGTGGCTGACGCACCTTCTCAACAGTGCGTGGAGGTCAGAGACGGTACCGCTGGATTGGCAGACCAAGGTGGTGGTCCCCTTATTTAAGAAGAGGGACCGGAGGGTGTGTTCCAACTACAGGGGGATCACACTTCTCAGCATCCCTGGGAAAGTCTATTCCAGGGTACTAGATAGGGGGGTGAGATCAATAGTCGAATCTCGGATTCAGGAGGAACAATGCGGTTTTCATCCTGGCCGTGGAACACTAGACCAGCTTTATACCCTTGCAAGGGTAATGGAGGGGGCCTGGGAGTTTGTCTATCCAGTCTACATGTTTTGTGGATTTGGAAAAGGCCTACCACCGGGTTCCCTGAGGTGCTCTGTGGGGGGTGCTTTGGGAGTATGGGGTCCGTGGTCCGCTATTGTGGGCGATTCAGTCCCTGTATGAATGGAGCATAAGCTTGGTCCACATTGCCTGTAATAAGTCGGACGTGTTCCCAGTGTGGGTTGGGCTCCACCAGGGCTGCTCTTTGTCATCGGTCCTGTTTATAATATTTATGGACAGGATTTCTAGGCGCAACCAGAATGTTGAGGGTGTCCAGTTTGGTGGCCTCAGGATTGCCTCACTGCTTTTTGCAGATGATGTCGTCTTGCTGGCTTCATCTGGTGGGGATCTCCAGCGTCCTCTGATGTGGCAGGAATGAGGATTAGCACCTCCAAGTACGAGACCATGGTTCTCATCCGGAGACGGGTGGTTTGCCCGGGTCAGGGAAGACGTACTGCCCCAAGTGGAGGAGTTCAAGTATCTCGGGGTCTTGTTCACAAGTGAGGGTAGGCGAGATAGGAAGCTAAATAGATGAGTCAGAGCAGCATCTACAGTTTTGTGAGCACTTAACCAGTTCGTCGTGGCTAAGAAAGAACTGAGCCTGAAAACAAAGCTCTCGATCTATTGATCCATCTTCATCCCTACCCTCACCTATGGTCATGAGCTATGGGTAATGACCGAAAGAATGAGATTGTGAATGCAAGCGGCCGAAATGAGGTTTCTCCGCAGGGTGTCTGGGCTTTCCCTTAGGGATAGGGTGAGATGTTCAGATATCCGGGAGGGCCTCAGAGTAGAACCGCTATTTCTTCACGTTGAAAAGAGCCAGTTGAGGTGGTTTGGACATCTGGTGTGGATGCCTCCCGGGTGGCTACCCAGAGAAGTTTTCTGTGCATCCTACAGGGAGGAGACCCTGGGGCAGACCCAGGACTCACTGGAGGGATTATATCTCTCGGCTAGCTTGGGAACGCCTTGGCGTCCTCCCCGAGGAGCTGCTAGAGGTAGCTGGGAAGAGGGAGGTCTGGGTGTCTCTCCTGAAGCTGCTACCCCCATGACCCGAACCCCGGATAACCGGTAGATGATGGATGGATGGATGGATGGAATTGATGTATGGATATAAACTAGTAAGCATTTCTTCGGTTCTCCTAAAAGTTGCTGATAACTAATAGGATGGCGAGATGAACACAGAACATCGCTTCAGTCCCAAAATCTCCCCTCAGGGGCACTGCAGTCATTCCATGTGTTTCTTACATTTCACCACCAGCTCACAAAACTTAATTAGTTAAAAAAAGTCAATGAGATATTGATAAGCTATATGAGGTGGGCTAGTAGGGGAGCTGAAAAATAGATGGGTGTGTTGTGTGGTTGCTGCAAATAATGGGGTGACTTTAGCAGATGTTTTAAAACGGTTAAGCTAACATACTTTGGCAGGTGTATTAGCATAGTTTTACACCCATAAAAAGATATTTTAAAGATAATTGCCTTTGGCTGCCTAATACCTTTGCACGGTATTGTATAAGAAAAAAATGTTTTATATTGCACCTTTTTGTGAATAGCATTTGCTGCAATGATACTGCAACCACACAGTGTTCCTTGCCACTCTGACAATGGTCGTTAATTTACAAATACATTTAGATGTCTTTACAGCTTTTTAAATGGCTGCTATTGTATTTGCAATTCAGTGACATCTGGCAATCAGTCAGACAGCACTTCTTCGTGTGTTTAGGAACGCTGAGTATTCTTTTGCTTCTGGTAACTGTGTAGAAGCACAGGAATCTGAGCTTGTTGCCTTAAAGGACTTGGGACTGTAGGTTTTTTTTTGCCGTGCCTCAGTGCTCGCCTGACGTGACTGAAGTCATTTCATTGTTTGGCTGGAACAAATAACATTTGCTGATTGTTTGCTGATTTGGGTCTTTATATTGTCAGCAGCTAATATGTTGTCATGTCTGTGAAAGGCTGTAACCTTTGCTTCCCTCTATGGAGTGACTGTCTGCTTGTTCACCCTCGCTAAAATTAGCATATAGGTATCACCAGGACAGCTAAAGTGTGACCTCCAGACAAATAAGTGGCCCTGTTTATGTTACACCATCCCTGAATTATGCTGCCGTCTCTTGTCACTGCTTGACCCAGTTGCTTGTCTACTGGAAAAATTCAGCATTGGACTCTCAAGTTCTCTCTCAAACCTGTGTCATTTGTTCAATTATGTAAGAGCAGAAGAGATTCATACATAATCTAAAGGAATGCAATTCAGTATAGTAATGTACCCAGACAAAGATTTAAATCCCATTTAACAAGTAAAAAGTACACTAAGAAATGTTCTTAACCATCTGGCCACAATATCTGTAATTTCCTGGAAATTCAGTAAGGAACAGAAATAAACTGCTAGAATTGCATATATAATAATAGAATAACATAAACATGATTATCCAGGTCAGCATGGTCTCCAACATTGTTCAATGCAGTTTGAAAGGTAGGAATAATTTACATTCTGTGTGTATTTAGGCTATTCAATTCCCCTTTCAGACTATCAGATCAACAAGTTGTGATTTTATGTAGGAAAAAGAATTTCATCTACGAATAATTAAATTCTACCATTGCTCTTGTAATTATCATCATGTATCATCATTATCTGCTTCATATATAAGTTTCTTATCTATAATGTAAAAAACTAGAATCCAGTATTCAAAGACCAGTTCATATTTTTATCATTTGAAGGCAAAATTGTGAAATTCAATTTTAAACAACTGAGGGATTGTAAATATCTATTCCACTGGTTACCAAGGGGAATATATCAATGGATAGATTGGGAGGTTCAGAAGCCTTCCTATAGCACAGAGTGACATTGTGCTGCATTCTTGGTGTCCTTCAGAGATGTACACAGAATATTTTATGATATCTGAATCACAATAAAGACTCTTCAGTTGCATTATGCAGAGTGTGACATGGAGCAATGCGTAATGAGATGCACACAAACATGCCAAAAAACACAACAAAAAGTATGTAACAAAATTCAATAGTTTCGGTTTAAGTTTTCCAGCAGGAAAGTCTTAGTAGCTTATTGCCTTACTGTGGGTGTTTGCCGCTTGTAAAACCAAAAGGTGTAAATAACGCCGGGATGTGGTGGCTGTTTTTTTCTCTCCATTCTTTTTGGTTTTCGCGAATGACAGTGAAGTGAATCACGGTGAATAACGCGTGGCCCCCTGCCAAATTATGCAGGGGGAAGCAGTCAGCATTTCTGAAACAGTATTAATGAGGCCTAGTGGTGCAGGCTTCCTGTGCAGGGCCTAAAAAAACAAAGGAGTTGGAGAATTCCTGCGACTCCTACGAAGCAGATTTTCTGCCAAGCATTTCCTCCTACCACTCACACAAGAAAAAGGGTTAAAGCCACAGTTACCACCATGTTTGATTAAAAACTTTTAGCCTAATCAGTCAACAGTCAAACATGAAAATTAATTTATAACAAACAAGTTATAAGATGGTTTATTTGAAACACATGAAAAGTGCCTTAATCCTAAATAATTAGAGCATAGAGGAAGCAAAATGAATTCTGCACACGTTAAAGAAATTAGTGAAGTGTGAAAGTCTAGTAAACGAAGAGGTGCATTTCCTTTTTTAGGTCTCAGTCCTTCATTTGGCGATGCTGTGCTGCTGTGTTTTCAACTGCAAGAATGTGCTCTATTTAGTTTTATTAGGTACTACCTCTCTGTAAAAAAAGGGTGCAGGGGCAATGGCAGATGTGTAGCTGCAGGAGTCTTTCTGAGGAGGAAATCCTCAGCCATGATATGAATGCATATTGTGTAAACATGTCCTAAGATGCTAATTAGCCCCAGCGGAAGCGTCTGAACTTGTCCATGTGATTGCTGCCAAGAGCAGAGCAATTAGGAAATCATGTCCTACCAAACGGAAACACCCACTAATCTCCTAGTTGAGTCTCACCATCTATTTACCTTCACAAGGACACCGTTTCATATGCCAGCTACTACTACTTTGCCCTCTTTGAAATCACACAATGCAATGCTTCACTTACACATATGCATTCTACTTTTTAGCACATAGGGCATTTTCTTTTACTTGTTATGGGACTGCTCATTATTTGTGTATTATGCTGTGGTATGGTGAGTAGAACTCCAGGTTCTTCTTGTGAAGCTTGCATGTTTGTCTTTTTGTGTGGGTTTTATGTGTAAAGCTACCGTGGTAATTTCTCATAGATATATAAATGTGTGTGTGTGGTGCAATTTTAAAATGTCATGGGATTGGCCTACCTGATTTTCTGCCAGCCCGCCCACGATACGATTTCTAGCTCTGCTATTGGTTTTTTATCTTATATACATTCCCAGCTTGTATACATTCCTCGTACTGATAGATAAATGGAAATCTTTGCACTTGATACCTGAAAAGATTTCAGGTTACAGAATCAGAGCGAAAAGCTGATTTTGCCACTTGAATAGCTCTATTGCTTATTTACTTCAGTGACTCAACATCCTATTGTACAACTCATTTATCACAATTGATTATTGAGGTTGTATATAATCAGGTTTTTCAGCACTAGGAACACATTCATTTTTGTATCTCTGCTTGTTTTTCCAAGTCTGATATCGTGTACTAGACCCTGAGTCGTGTAGCTCACTGGCAGTAACCTACGAGCGGTCATATGACCAGCTGTCTGAATTTACACCAGGTCTGTAACAGAGATCTATGGAAAAAAGCCATCATTTGCCTGTCCTAGTATTATCAAAAAGAACCACACGGATACTGCTGCAAAGGTCAAAGTTAGGTCATATGAGATTTTACATAAAAAGCTGATCATTTGATGTTGTATTTCACACAAAACGACTCCTGCCATGCAGATTCTTTCCTTGTTATATTTGAAACTTACATTCATGTGCAGAGGACCTTGGTAATAAACGAGGTTCTTGATTTATCAAACGACTTCATGAACGCTGATAAGGTAAATTCCTCATATGTAGTCATACAAAGCACAAAAACAAATTCCTGCTTTGAAACACTAAATGAAATGAAGGAAAGCAAAGAGATCTGAGTAGAGAAGCTAAGAGAAAGCTAACTTTAGCAGTCATTAAATATTCATCTTAGCAATGGACACAGGGGCCACAGATCACATACTGCAAGATATACAGTAGCTGCAGGAATTCCACCAGTAAACACATCAGTAGCAATAGATTTAGAAGGCAAGATTTACAACACAGGCTGTTGATCATGCGGCAGTATCAAATAAATAAACAATCTGGTGTGATGTGACGAACTATTTATGCTAAAAAATAGTTTCAGAACCACTCCTACTGATAATGGAGACAGTTTTGCTCTGAACCAAGAAGGTTTATAATTTAACAATCTCTCTCAACAGTGAGAGGATGTTTAATCAGCACAATATTGAAATTTAAGTTTTTAAAAAATAGACTGAATTATTGCATGCTTTTGTAATGAAAATACAAATTTATTTTCCCCGTAAATTCTCAAGAACACAGACACAAGTTTGGACAAAAATTGATTGCTGGTAACTGTTGATTTCCCCCCAGAAGTGGCAGCAAAGTGCTTTCTAGCACTGTGGCTGTTGCTGAACAGACAATGGTACAGAAAAGCCTAAATAATGAAATGAGGTAACCTAACCTGAGACGGACACTATAGGGGGAGGGGAATCTCCCTGATCTGACCAGTATTGTTTGCCAAGTCAGTGCCATTTATCAAAGGCTACCCAGTGGCTCGCTGCTTAGGAAAATATAACAGGAGGCAGGAAAGTGTTGAGCACAAACAAAACCAGACAACATTCTTGGTAAATAACCGACAATGTTACCCCTGAAATACATTCCTCCTCCCAGAACAAAGGCACTTAAAACTATATTCTGAATCTGGACCTCTGCCACACATATTAGATCAGTGACGTATTATTAGGTTAAACACTGAAATTAAAAATGGATGTGCATTTTTAAGCAGCTGAGAGTAAAGGGAGGATGCTATTCTAACCATTTGAATCCTTAGCTTGCACATTTGGACAAAGATTAAAGGTCCTTCGCAGATCCAGTGAAATAGAGACAGCAGCTGAAATAACAGCTAACCATCTTCTGACAGGCAAACTATTGCCCCTAAAGCTGAATTTCATAGTGCAGTCCATCACCTAGTATGATGATAATTAAAAATACAACCCTACTAAATTTCAAAATTATGGAGGCCAACGTCTAATCTACAAGTTGATTATCAACTTAATTAAATTACTAAAAATTGAGTTGGGTGGGATGGTGGACGCACACCTCCAGGGTGAAGGGTTCAAATCCTGCCCACTTTTCTGTGGTGCGTTGCCCTAGTGGGTGTGCACCCTATGATGCACTCCCACCTTGTGCCCTGACACTGGCTTCAGCTCCCCCTCCCCATAACCTTGCCCAGGATAAGCAGCTTGAACATGTAGGAAAACCCATATTCATAGTTGATTATGCTATTAGTAATATACCAGCTGTCATTGAAAACATGCATGGGTAACGCATACGGATATAAACTTTACAAAGCAATACAGGCTGGTTGAAAGATAATTACTGCTGATTTATTATATTTACTATAAATCATTATAAATGATTTAAACTGAATTCACCATTAGTCCTTCTTTGATAATGTGGTTAACTCAGTAAAACAGGAAATAAATACCAACAAAAGCATCAGTCATGGGAGGAAACAGTTTTATATGGCAGGCGGGTCTTTAAGACGGTCAGCTGTGCTTAAGCACGAGTATCAGGCTGAAGAATAGAGCATGTAACCATGGGGGGTGCAGGGACTGCAGAATGAAGACCTTTATGCTCAGGTCAGATGGCTGCTTGGCAGACAGTGCTGGATGAAGAATGAGCGCTTTACAGGATATCGTTCCTGGGCCCCTCTGGCTCTGAGCTCAGTCCCACCACAAACGAGCGATTCGTATGTCGCGTCAGCACTTTTGACTCCTGAAACATGCTGACCCTTTCCAAAAAGTAAAATGGAAAAAAAACACAGCGGCCAGAACGTTCTGCTGCAGTGGACTCGCAGCGCCCGGCTTCCTGTTCGTTTATGCAGCAGCCCGTCCTCTTTTCCTTCTGATTTCCGGGTCCGCGGGGAAGTCCGGGCCGACACAAGCCCAGCTCCGCCCTGCCTTTCTGCCATCGGAGCCCCAGCCACATGTTTTCCAGATGCTGGAAACACCAAGGCACAGCCTGACACACCTAATTCCCATTTGGTTTCAATTTCGCAGCAAAGCTCTGTCTGTTCAAACCAGTGACCCTCACTACAGCATATCAAATAAAACCACGGGACATCTGAGAAGCCTCGCGAAGTTGGGCCACATCACTGCGTTTTAGCAGTAATCTCAGTCTCAGTACTGGTAGGTAACATAGCAAATATCGGCAGATATTATTTCATGAAGCATTATAAATTAAGAAATTATCATTACTGATGTATTTGTATAGTGTATTTTTATTGTATAAATATTTTTGGTAATTCCAAGGCTTGTTTCAGTTTTGAAGTGTGGTGTCGTTTGTACTGTACTCTATTTTCCATGTTTCTGACAAGACTGTCAGATAGTTTGCCACGTCCCTTTGGGTGCGACTGCCTGTTTCCAGCCTGCGCCGGGGACGTCGGGCCTGCTGTCTCACTGCAGCAGCAGGAGGCTCTGGAATGTATTTGCACTAATACGTTTCATATGCGCATTCTCAGGCTCGGTGTGTCCCGTCGTCCAGCCCCTCTGCCAGACCCCACAGCCTTTCATTTCACAGCAGAGCAGCAGGAATGCTACCAGCACATCACGAGCTTCACACCACTGTCACGCTCTTACCTACTCCAGAGTCTGCAAAAAAAAAAAAAAAGGTTCGACGTTGAGGCCTCCAGCTACGTGGCACATTCAATTCTTACCACTTGCAAAACAAAACTTAAAAAAAAACTGCATACAATTACTGAAACTTTTACATCTTACTTTTCCTTGACATATTATTCAAATCTGTAACACCTACAGAAGAAGCGCGTGCGTCATGTTATCGAAAAGCAAAAAATCTCATTTATTTACTCAACATCTTCCTCTGTTACCTGAAGAACGCACACTATAATGAGCATGAGTAAAAGTACTATAAGGATATTTACAGCCACAAAACACCAAATGAAAACAGGGCTAATCGCACTGAAACTTTTTAAATTATTCAACCGGTAATATTAGAAGGGGCATTGCTGTCAGCTCTGGGCAGGGTTACAAACCACGAAACACAAGCAACCGAAGAGAGAAATTAATGTACATTTTAATCCTCACTGTGAGCACTGTGATAGGGTCTGAGGCCACTACCGTGTCTGTGATTCATGCATCATCACTTGCAGCTGGAGTTTCACAGGTTTTTCAGGCCTTCCCTTAACGAGGCCTGTATGTATTCCCGCTGATGCCTCATTCACCTTTAAGTGGTGTGTGTATGTGGATGTGTGTTGTCAAGTAACACCTAGGCAGTACTTATTAAGGGGTGCGGGGGGTTAGTGGCTTCCAACATGGTCTCCCATTCACTGCGACCTTATCTGGGAATAAGTGCTTTTAGAGAAGTGTGCAGTGAGGATTCAGAGATCACACAAATAGAAACATGAGAATGACTCATTTCTCAAGTCCATTAAGAGTGAAAAATGTATGAAAAAAGAAAAGCCTAATTCCATCAGTTTTTCCATTCAGGTAAATGAGGCAGACTACCCACTATAAATATAGTGAGCCATCTATCAGGTGATTCAACTTTACCATATGAAAGACAGTAAGGGTGTAACTGCAAAACATGTTGTGGTGGGTTAAGTGAGTCTGAGAGTGGCGATGAACTGGATCTTAACCTAATAAAGAAATGAAAATGCATGTGAAAAGAAATGGAGCAGGCAGATCCTGAGGCATCCGTTGGGCCCCTTGATGTGCTGGTGGGCTTCACCATCTGCTGTGGGCGACCCAAACAGCCCTGCTTTGCTACGGGAGGGACCATAAAAAAAAGTGTCTATTATATGCGTTTCATATAACTGCTTTATGCACTTGTCTACAAAAAAAAAATCCCTAAGCCCTGTACTATATGTATAGGTATGAAAAATGCACATTTATACAGGCAGTCAGTCCAGAGGCCTTCTAACGTTTTGAGATGTAAATGGTTTGGGTATGAAGCGACTGATAAACTTAGCAGGCTGATAAGTCAACCAGTGCAGGCCTGTGAGGGGAATGTAATGTCTGCCTTGCCAGACTCTCTGAAAGTGCCTGAATAGGCAGCCAGGCAGGAATGCAAGATGGGGGGGGGGGGGGGGGGGGGGCGCACACAGGCAACACTGGGGCCTCTTGTCCTGACCATCAACCCCCACTTAATCCTCATGCAAATTGGGGCTTGCATAGT
>JABFEA020000119.1:12491058-12510391 GCA_019775915.2 Cyphomyrus plagiostoma | reverse complement strand
CCTGGCGCGGTCCCGGCCCCCGGCCCCCGCGCCCCCCCCCCCCCCCCCCCCCCCCCCCCCGCAGACACGCAACATGGAGGCTGAAACAAGCAAATCCAGGAAGTATCTTCCGATCTATGTTAAAATTTACAGTGGAAGGAGGAAACTGATACAACACAATATACAGACTATGTCCAGTTGATGCATTTGTTTTGTATTTGTATGGTTTTTTCCCCCCATCGTTCAGTGTCTGTGCAGTCCAGCAACACTGCAGAGAGAAACTTGTAAACCACATTTGTGGGATAATACAGAAGACTAATGTGGCACAGCGGGGATTAAAATGGAATCCCTAGTTGGGGGGGGGGGGGGGAGAGAGAGAGAAACAAAACAAAACATCTTAAAAATCAATGTGACTTACATTTTATCAATGGTAAAAGAAAGAAATAAAAAGAATAAATTACCCTGAGAAACAATGCAAGTTGGAGGGTGGAGGGTGAGATGAAGATGTAGGTTAGAAGATGTATGTTATGTAATATATAGAGGCCCACAGGGTGTGCTCGGGGTATAAAGTCAGATTCTGGCCCCCTGCTTTATCTACAGGAAGACAGAGCATGCAGGCAAGCAGTCTCCAGCACCAGCAGCCTTTACCCTGGTTCATCTCCCCCCCAGGGGGCCACTTAGAGTGCCAGCAGCAGTAACAAGGCTGCCCTTCCACATTAATTTATCGCCACTGAAGGGTGAGCCTGAGGGTGCCGCCTCGGCTGCACAGGAAACGCCACGTCTCCCGCTGAGGCTGACCGAGCCTGGCCAGGCCCCGGATATCAGCAAACATCCCCCGTCCCCTGGGCTCACTGACGCACCAAGATCAGGCCTCCTTCCCACAATGGGCTTCAGACGCTCTCATCAGGAACGGGTACTAATCCGTCTTATAATTCTTTACTCTGTATATTAACATTTGTTCACTTGGGTTTGGTGCAGTTAGCTCATACAAGACTATTTCAGGTATTTCAAACCAGTTTTTATTTTGCACAGTCATTCAAACAGTGGATATTAAGTTGTGATTCAAATGGTCCAATGCTAAGAGGATAACTGGGATGAACTGAAAGAATAACAGCGAACGGAGCAGAGAACTTTTTGGTTAGTAAACAACACCTAAAGGTAATATAAATACCTTTCAACGTCAGGTAGCTGACACTTTAGCAACAATAATATTGAGGCAACTTCAGCATTTGTTTCTTTTCCTCAATTTATACATTTGAAACATACCCAACTGTTCCTCCAAGATATTGTTATAGTGAATTGGACAACATAAATGTCCAATCTTGCAAATTATAGAAGAAAGGATTCCGGTAAATACAATCCAGACCTGGCCAGTAAGGTGCTCGGGCATATTTGGCCTACTGAAATGCCTCCCCACACAAAGTCAAGAATCCCAGACTTGTTAGGTTTTTTGTGCCTGGAAAGCATGGCGATTGTATGACACACCCATATTGACTCAGACGACATTAATTTTAAAAACAATACTTCTCTTCGTATCTTGATTTCATCTCTTAGTGATGACTTCATCCTTCACCTGCCTCTCAAGTAAAACTTGCCAGGATTAGCATGTAACCCCATTAAGAGATCTCGATAGCCTCGATTTTCACATAGACATGACACATTCATAGGAGGAAATACAAGAGCATCAGAAGGGCAAAAAAACAAACAAAAAAAAGCGCTCTCATTCCCCAAGGAAAACTCACGCAGCTGGAAAGTCACCATCATCGTTCATTTCTAATGCAACAATAAGAGATTAAAAACAGTCCACAAATCTGCAAATACGCAAGGCATGAAAGGATACCAGGGAAACCAGCAGAAGGCACAGGCTGTGGCAAAAGCTGCTTGCTTGGTAGTTGTAAACATTTTGTTTCTTACTTGTAAAGACAGAGATTGCGATCATTCCAAAGACGCATCCAAGGCAGTCACAGAAGGCCAGTCGACAGCGCTAAATGTAAAGAGAGACTTATTCCGAGTATCCTTCTGGAGGCTTATTACAAAATTTAAAAAAAAACTATTTTCCTCAATAATATGGTTAAACAAGTGTTAGCTAATTAAAAGTTAAAACTTACACTGATAGTATAAGCATCGATATAACTTGCTTTCATCATGTAAGCTACTTTTTTTTTTGTTGTTGTTAAATGACTGACTATGTTAAACACACCTTAAGCTCACCGCTGCAATAGCACTGATGCCAACACAGGGTCTTGTTAGCCTTCAAAAATGCATAAACTACCACCCCGAAAAAATACATTCCCGGGCAAGGTTAAAAATAATAATGATATCCCTGCCCCCTCAGATCAACAGCCATCAGAGATGAATGCAGTGAATCTGAGCATGTGAAAGAGATGCAGTCATGGCTGAGGGAGACCAGGCCCAGTCCGGCCAGTGACACTAAGGCAGTGCCTTCTAATTCCATATAAGGGAGCGAGAGGCAGGTGCCCCCTCACCAACGCTGCACTAGGCATTGTCGTACTTCTGCAAGGCCTCCTCAAGCTTGGTGGTGATCTTCTGGAAAAAGCCAATCTGCTCACGGAGGAAGTACTGCATCTGGGCCTTGAAGTCTCGCACGCGGATCTGATGGAAATGGTGGATCTCAGCCAGCGTGGCGAACGAGATGATGTTGCAGCGCTCGCAGATGCCCTCTGCGCTCGATCCCTCCATCTTGCCCTCGTCCACGTGCTTCTGGCTCTCCTTCACTTTGGTCAGGGCTCCTGTGTGGAGACAGACCGCACGGTTTAGCCACTGTAAGGGTAACTCTTGGCTGGCGGAGGGGCATGAACACACTTGACCTTTGCTCATAGACTCACATCAAAATGGAGAAGCACACTTGCTGCCTGGTTCAAGAAGAGACTTTTTTTCTCTTTTTATCTCTCTCAATGGGAAATCGTTTGGTGGGTGAGGGGGCAAAAAAAATACTTTTTGTATATGGTTCACATCCTGTGAACCAGCACAACATTGAGCTATAATAAACATAAATGAAATAAATTTAAAAGTGTGATAGAGCATATTGTTTTAAAAAAATACAAATTTCACCTCCTGAATGTACTTCCAAATAAAAGCAAACAAAAACCAAAACAGGAAAGGAGAAGGATTTGTGTTTGCTGGATTCAGTATGCATAACATCCCCTGGCTACAGCTGAATAGGTCTATAGAAAAAATATATAATAATAAAAAAAGAACATAAATTACTTTAGACAACTGGAGGAAGTTTCCCATGAAAGAAGAATTTACACCCTTTTGGTACTGGCATGAAACAAGTGATATCATTCAACAGCTGCATGACTTCATCTCTGTGAGCGAAGGATTTGTACTTTTTCAACCTCTCCCAACAACTCAAGGGCCCAATGTTGTCAGCTTCATTACTTATTAATTTAAAACACCTAAAGTATTTTCTCAACTGTTTGCTACTTCATGGACAGGAAAATTAATCAAGCACCATGAAAGTTTATAAAAATAAAATAAGCCATTTCGTAATTTGAAGCTCTTAAAAGCACTATTTTAAGACAAGACTTTAAGATATGAAAAGAAAAAAGTCGGGCAAAATATGCCATTAAATACGTGCATTCCAAAAGTCTTTTCACAAACAGGCTACCACACCTCTCCTCAATATGTATAAGGACATGGTCAATGTCATCTAAAGGAACGTTAATTACCCTACCCAGCATCTTTTGGTTGGATGTCAGTTTCTATTATTGAAAAGGTTGCATGCCAGCATACCTCTAGGGGACAATTATTCATCTTAACTCCATTCCAGAAAAGGCTGTGCCACAACTTAAACAACAGTAATGATAAGCAGTTAATGACACCTGACCAGTGACGCCGGAAACAGGTAATTAAGCCTGCAGCCATCAATATATGGACAAACGGCAATTACCAGTGTATTCTTCAATGCAAACATGGAACCTGGGAATCACATTGCTGAACACAAGCTTCTCTTCTTGTGAATAAACTCCAGCTTTCCAACCAACAGAAAATTAAAAAGAAGAACTCAATCACCTGTAGCTTTAAAAGTCAAATAATAACAAGCTAATTAACAAACTTCTTGGTTAAAGTGATATTTTTCGCATATGTATTTGTGTATATACAGAACAAGAATGCACTTCAAGAATTTCCCCCTGGGACCAATAGTTTTTCCCATCCCAAAAAAACCTGACTTCATGATTTTTTTAATAATCTAAAAACAGAACTGAGGTCAATTCTGAAGATTTTCATCTGTCCAAACAAATATACAGTGATTCCCAGAAGTTACGTTCCAGATCCATCAGTGATGGGTGAAAATATTCGATAGAAAGACCATATTTTTAAGCCTTAAAATACCCCTCTCACATGCCTTATACACATGCAAACGTATGAAAACACAATTCGTGAAAACATATGTGGATGTCAGGTTAAGAATATTAGTAACATATTAGTGAAGGGATCACTATACTCAGACGGCACCAAAACACACACACACACACACACACACAACGACAATAGATTAATAGGCTGAACGATTTGGGGAAAATATCTAATCCGATTAGCAATTAGATATTGTGACAGATTTGATTAGTGATATAATCTTTTAAAATTCAAGCTTCAGCTCAGTGTGTAGTACATTTAAAACATCTGACACGGCATAATCACATCAGATACCATTGAATGGTATAAAATAGTTTTGCAGACATTGCCCGTAGAGACATTGGGCTTCTCTTGAATATAACAGGAGTCCCTTCAAAGATATGAATTGCATCCAACATGTATTTCTTTATTCATTTATTTATTTTAAAGACAAAAGCTATGACCGTGTAAAATTAAAGTAATAACTAAAATTCCTGTACGAAAAACAAACAGGTATCCTGCAGTCAACACTGTTTGTACCCCTAATAATAGGACCTTTCTTTGAACAATATCTGATCATGAAATAGGTAAGCAGCAGAATCTATATTTTTTCACAACACGAATGTAACATTTTCTTTGGGTTTCACATGTTTGTTGTTCATGGGCATATATGCAGACGCCTTGGGCCAGTTTTGTATGGTGAGCATGACTGGTAAACTACGCTCAGAACACTTTTAAACCCTGGATCAGATGTGCTGTATAATGCATATCCTAATCCACATTGCGATGTGCTAATTGCGTTGTTTCAAATTGCAATTCTGATTTGAAATCGATAAATTGTTCAACCCTTGTTATAAAGGAACTCAGTCGATTGGATATCCTCCTTTCAAGGTCTTTATCGGCATTCAATTACACAATCACGAAAACTGGAAATCGTTACTTGCCTTCATAATTTGCTTTAAATTCCATTCCACAATGACAGTAAAATGACATAGCAACAAAGATAATTAGCAACTACTCAAAGGCTGAAACATAAAAAGCATTCTTATGCATGACAGTTTAGTCCAGCATCCTTGGCGACAGCAGTTTATTCACATTAGAAGACCAGTTTGGGGGAAACAATGAAATTTGTGTACTCAATTTATGGATTACATTGCATCTCTTCCCTTATTTAGCCTCCTTGCATTACTCAACATACCACATAATACGCTACAGTACACTGTCCCAGAACGAGGACCCATTCATGTTCCACGGTATATCTCCCCTACAAGATCAATTTTAGATTTTATTTGTACCAAAATAACCAATGATTGGAACATTGACTACAAAGACTCAGAATCAGTTTCAGCTTTAACTTCAACACTGTTACACTGAAGGTACTCAGTTTATTGTCAAGGATGGAACCCAAATACAACACATTTAGGGAGACAAGTGCTGGAAAACAGGAGTGGCATTTCACGTAAGAGGTGTCTGTGCATTATTATTACCCCCCAGAATACAAATCTCCTCCCACTGGTGTTTTACCAAATGCCTCAAGCCCCTGCAAATTCACATACAGCTAACTATTACCATGATGCTATAAATGCAGGCCAACTCATCTGTACCACTGACTGGTGAGGTACAAAAAAACCCATGTAATGCCATTTACCCTCTTAAAAGCACCTCTGCTAATTAAATTCAAATTGACACAATTTATCAGCCAATACAGTAGGGCACATTTCAGGATTTTGGTCCTTCCAGGACATATATCTTTAAGTTGAGGAAAAAAAAAATAAAAACAAAACAAAAGCCAGTGGCCTTCATAACCAGCCAATCTGGTGCCAGATGCTTTGACGTCTCTGACGGTTGTCTCTGACGCTTTGGCTGACTTCTGATAAGGAGCTGTGGAACATTACTGAGTGAAGGGCTGACAGAGGGCAAGACAAACCCATGACACAGTGAGGGCTAAGCAAACGAAAGGCTACAAAAAAAATTTTTTTTAAATCTATATGCAGAATGGAGACTAGATGCAGACTGAACCGAAACACACTGCTAAGCATAAGACAAAAGCCACACATTCACTACCCTGAGGCAACTTCCTGCTAGCACTGCACCTCTTTTAACACAAACCCCCTGAACAGGCCATAGAATAACCCTAACAAGACACCAATGCTAACGAGGATCAGCTGGGTTTCATTAAAAGGGTTACCTGAGTATGGATTAAACACAACAGAGACTAAACAAAAGCTTTTTTAGACAGCCGACGCACTAACTGACTTGACTTGGAAACAGTGGTGGAGGGAAGAATGGCATCTAAACTGTTCTCTATAATTACGAGGCCCATTCAACAGAGAACTGGAACAGCTGAGAAGCACTTTCAGCCACAGGCTCACCTCTTAAAGATGCACAAGACGACATTAGATCTTTTCCTTAAGACCAACAAACTCATCCAACCACTGACCTAGTCTGTGTTCAATGGCAATTCCTTAATTGTGGTCTTGTGGCAACAGTGGATGCTCCTCTATTTTGCATTTGTCTAGTAGTAATTGAATCATGGCTCTTCTGACCTTACGTTCTTAGAATATTAAGAACTTAATTGTAGCACTTATACCCAGGTTGTATGCTTGACAGCTGTAAGCTTGTCATTATCTGTCTCACTCCCGTCACATCTGCTAAGTAATATAAATGTGCCATTCCAGTCCATTGTTATATCAGTCTGGACTCTATACTCCTAATCCCACCCATTGCAAGGATTCCGATCCAAATTGCTTTTGCCCATCACTGCACCTCGTTCCACCTGCAACAAATTATACACCTTCCTTGTTAACGAGGATGCTATGTTGGAAGAACAATAACAGTGTGTGCCTGAGCAAATACTAAAGACATCTAAGCACATTTGTCAAAACAGTAATTTGTAAAGTAAGAAAATAATTGTATCGAAACAATGTGTATAGCTAAAAAAAAACAAAAAACAAATGTGTCCTGCCCCAATCATCCGCTCCTTCCGTGTGTCACGCCCCCTCATTAACCCCATGTGGAATCCCTGTGTGATCAGCTGTTTATGGTTGTTGTCATTAGTCCTCTGTATTTAGTCCGTGTTTCAGTTTGTTTCCCCAGTCAGGTCATTGTATTGTCCATCTGCGTTTTGCCTGCCTTACTTGTAACAAAACACCATATTTCCCGACACCCTGACATCTGCGCCTTTGTCTCCGTTCCATCCCTGTTTGGCATAGCAATACTATAATTAAATGTATTAATGGTTTATTGTTAATATTAAAACATTTAATAATAAATCTATTTTAAAAAGTATTTTATTATATAATAATTACTGTTACTGTCTATCATTGTCAATGTATTTTTATTGTCTAAATATAGGTATTCCCTCTCCTGGAACCAAGACCTTATCATGGTGGAGGGGTTTATGTGTTCCAATGATCCCAGGAGCTAAAGTTGCCTGGGGCTTTATGCCCCTGGTAGGGTCACTCAAGGCAAACTGGTCCTGGGTGAGGATCCAGATGAAGTGCGGCTCAAAAAGACCCCTTATAATGAGTAAAAACACGGATCTACGTTTTCCCTTGCCCGGATGCGAGTCACCGGGGCCCCCCCCCGGAGCCAGGCCTGGGGGTTGGGCTTGATGGCTTGATGCCTGATCGGGCACAACCCGAAGAAGGCAAGCGGATCCCCCCTCCAATGGGCTCACCTGTAGGAGGGGCCAAAGGGGTCGGATGCAGTGCGAGTTGGGCAATGGCCAAAGGAAGGGACCTTGGCGGTCCGATCTTCGGTTGCAGAAGCTAGCTCTATGGACATGGAATGTCACTTCTCTGGTGGGGAAGGAGCCTGAACTGGTGCGCGAGGCTGTGAGGTTCCGACTATATGTAGTCGGGCTCACCTCAACACATGGCTTGGGCTCTGGAACCAGTCTCCTTGAAGGGGGTTGGACCCTCTTCCACTCTGGAGTTGCCTGCGGAGATAGACGCTGAGCATGGGTGGGCATACTTACTGTCACCTGGCTGGGCGAATGTACATAGGGGTTTACCACAGTGGACGAGAGGGTAGCCTCCCTTTGCCTTCAGGTGGGGGGGACAGGTCCAGACTGTTGTTTGCACTTATGCACCAAATGGCAGTTCAGAATACCCACCCTTTTTGGAGTCCCTGGAAGGGGTGTTGGAAAGCGCTCCTCCCGGGGACTCTCTTGTTCTGCTGGGGGACTTCAATGCTCACGTGGGCAATGACCGTGAAACCTGGAGGGGCGTGATTGGGAGGAACGGCCCCCCCGATCTGAACCAGAGTGGTGTTTTGTTATTGGACTTCTGTGCTCATCATAGATTGTCCATAATGAACACCATGTTCAAGCATAAGGGTGTCCATATGTGCACTTGGCACCAGGACCCCCTAGGCTGCAGTTCAATGATCGACTTTGTGGTCGTGTCATCAGACTTGTAACTGCTTGTATTGGACAATCGGGTGAGGAGAGGGGCGGAGCTGTCAACCCATCACCACCTGGTGGTGGGCTGGCTCCAATGGTGGGGGAGGAAGCCGGTCAGACCTGAAAGACCCAAGAGTATAGCGAGGGTCTGCTGGGAACGGCTGGCGAAATTCCCTGTCAGGAGGAGCTTCAAATTCTACCTCTGGCAGAACTTCGCCCATGTCCCGGGGGAAGCGGGGGACATTGAGTCTGAATGGGCCATGTTCCGCACCTCCATTGTGGAGGTGGCTGACTGAAGCTGTGGCCGTAAGGTGGTCGGTGCCTGTCGCGGCCGCAATGCCTGAACCCGCTGGTGGACACTGGCCTTTTTAGCCTGTGGGACTCCGGAGGCAGCTGATGAGTACCGGCATGCCAAGCGGAACGCGGCTTCGGCAGGCGATGAAGCAAAAACTCAGGTATAGGAAGAGTTTGGCGAGGCTATGGAGAACGACTTCCAGACGGGTTCGAGGAGATTCTGGTCCACCATCTGGCGTCTCAGGGCGGGAAAGCGGTGCAGCATCAACACTGTTTATGGTGGGGATGGTGCACTGCTGACCACAGCTTGGGACGTTGTGGGTTAGTGGAAGGAATACTTTGAAGACCTCCTCAATCCCACCGACATGCCTTCAAATGAGGAAACAGAGTCTGGGGACTTGGGGGTGGACTCACAAATCTCTGGGGCAGAGGTCGCTGAGATGGTTAAAAAGCTCCTCGGTGGCCGGGCCCCGGAGGTGGATGAGATCTGCCCAAAGTTCCTTAGGGCTCTGGATGTTGCAGGGCTGTCTTGGTTGACACGCATCTGCGGCATTGCGTAGACATCTGGGGTGGTGCCTCTGGATTGGCAGACTGGGGTGGTGGTTCCCCCTCTTCAAGAAGGGGGACCGGAGGGTGTGTTCCAATTATAGGGGGATCACACTCCTCAGCCTCCCTGGTAAGGTCTATTCGAGGGTGCTGGACAGGAGGGTCTGTCGGATAGTCAAAATTTGGATTCAGGAGGAACAATGGGCCTTATTCACCAACCGTTCTTACAAACAAATTTGTTCTTAAACCCCAAGTACACACTTTTTAATGAATATTCTGACCTATTTATAATCCGCATGATCACCGTTACTACCATAAAAATAATTAATTTTCACACTTTAAAATAATTTTTTATATTTTACTTTTATAAATCATTAAAATACTATCATTTTATGAACCGTAGATTAAACAAAACTGCTATAACCAATTATTTTGAACAAACTATCATTACTCAAATGTGTGTACAAATGGTCTTGAGTGTGCGTAGATTCTGTTCTTAGCTAAGAACAAATTCAGATTTAAAAAAAACATTGGTGAATGTCAGAATCTTTGTTTAAAAAAAAAAAAAAGTGTGTACGTGGGGTTTAAGAAGAAATAATTTGTTTGTAAGAACGGTTGGGCTGCCCTTTGTCGCAGATTCTATTCCTAACTTTTATGGACAGAATTACTAGGCGCAGCTAGGGCGTTGAGGGTGTCCGGTTTGGTGACCTCAGGATTAGGTCTCTGCTTTTTGCAGATGATGTGGTTCTGTTAGCCTCATCAGACCGCGACCTTCAGCTGTCACTGGAGCAGTTCGCAGCCGAGTGTGAAGCCGCTGGGATGAAAATCAGCACCTCCAAATCCGAGACCACGGTCCTCAGCCGGAAAAGGGTGGAGTCCTCTCTCCGGGTACAGGGTCTTGTTCACAAGTGAGGGAAGGATGGAGCGGGAGATCGACAGGCGGATCGGTGCGGCGTCAATAGTGATGCAGGTGTTGCATCTGTCTGTCATGGTGAAGAAGAAGCTGAGCCAAAAGGCAAAGCTCTTGATTTACCAGTCTACGTTCCTACCTTTCCTTATGGTCATGAGCTATCGGTAGTGACTGAATGAATGAAATTGAGAGTACAAGCGGCCGAAATGAGTTTCCTCCGCAGGGTGGCTGGGCTCTCCCTTATAGAGGTGAGGAGCTTGGCCATTCGGGAGAGACTTGGAGTAAAGACGCTGCTCCTCTGCCTTGACAGGAGCCAGATGAGGTGGCTCGGGCATCTGCTTAGGATGCCTCCTGGACGCCTACCTAGTGAGGTGTTCCGGCCATGTCCCACTGGGAGGAGGTACCCAGGAAGACCCAGGACACTCTGGAGGGACTATGTCTCTTGGCTGGCCTGGGAACACCTCGGGATTCCCCCGGAGGAGTTGGATGAAGTGGCTGGGGAGAGGGAAGTATGGGTTTCCCTGCTGAGACTGCTGCCCCCACGACCCAATCTCGGATAAGCGGAAGATAATGCATGGATGGAATAAACGTATTCAGCTAGTGTAAACATGCACGATGCTATGTGAGGCTGAGACTGAAGTGTTACCCTTTTTTTCCGTTGAGAGACGTGCTGCGTGACTCATTTCCCCACCCCGTACAAGTCATGTTAGGTCGGTGTTCACCATTTGAATTCTGAGATTCAAATTGAGTTTTAGGTAAATTTTTTTTTTTTTTTAAACTAGTTGGTTTGACTTAAAAAAAGTTCTAATGAACTAGACTGATGAGTTCGAGAACTGAGGTACCACTGTATTTGCCTTACTTGAAACCCGAGTTTTCAGCTCAATAATTTATAATCAGGAATTACAATTCTCAGCTTAAAAGGTCTTTACAGTGAAAGAAAAATCCGCCTTTTACAGTCAAGGTTATATTACTGCATTGAATCATCGCTTTAAGGATGACATAACTGTGTACTCCACCCATAGCCTGATGTACACCTCCCCAGAAATGTAACTACATGTTGTGCGATGCAGACCGCAAGAACTCTGATTAGTCTGCATGGTAGCAATCGTTTTTCTTTTATAGGAGCACACCAAGATATACTTATATTGGTCACTGAACCTGACTCGTTAGTTATATGCGACAAATAACTTGAATCTAACATTAAATAACTAAATAACTACTGCTTTAGTATCATTCTCTCTCACTCCCTGATAACTGGCGGTAAAGTTTGTTGTCACGGTCTTTCTCTGCTAGTATTAGCAAAACTCCATGTACTAGTCTTTAGGTGTCTGATCAAATTGCTTGTGTTAAATGACGTGTTGTCCCTTCCTACTCGAGAGTATAGCAGAAGAGAGCTTAAAATCTGCTTCACTTCTGTCATCATCCCTTATCTTAAAATATGCCCAAACTGCTGACATCCTCTGTGTATACTTGGCAGTTTTCCAATGCCGGTGTTCTCCATATATCCCAAATGTTTCCAGTTGACACATCTCATGCTAAAGGCCAAAATCTGATTAGGCAACAAAAAAAGCAAATGCCACGGCTTTGAATTTTAATGCAATGTTGCAATTCAGTAGTATCAGTTCTTGATATCTGACATTTTTTAATCAGTTCGAGCATATGAGTGCAGTATCAATACCAGCATCAGATATCGGTATTGCTGCATCGCTAAATTAGTGAGGATTTTCTAATCTGATAAACAACCATTTCATAACTAGTATTTTTTTTAAAAGTTACAGTAACACATTGGTTGTTTCTAAATTTGGTGGATGAATTTTAAACAGAGAGGCTGAAACAAAGAAATGTTGTAAAGCAGCAGCTCTTAAAAGGCCCATATTACAAGCGCGTGTGAGAAAGTCATGGCGATCTAGCAAGTATCATATAGCTGACTGTAGACTGTCACTTCCTATTTTCCCTCCAAATATAGGTCCATTAACATGGCCAAGGTTCACCTTCCTGCTAGTAAGGAAACGATGGAAAATGTGAGGCTAAATATCAAGGATTTTAGAGAGCAAATTAGATATTTAATAAACTTTTATTTCCTTTGGTCATGTTGAATTTGGTTGCACACAGACTCACGAAGAGCCAGCAGCATTTTCCTTCCACGGAGCTGTCCTTCACGTAGGGGTAAGGATGGCAGTGATGTGAACAGCCATGCGATTTATAATGAGAAATGTAGGGCAGAGCATTTCTCACTGTTAATTACTGAACTCCAAGTGCAACGTAAATGCTAGCGAACTACACAAAATTACTGCCCTTTGCTCAAGGATACTACAGCAGGACTCATTCTGAGACTTGAGCTGCAGACCACTGTCTTACGGATCCCTAAACACTACGCTGCCTGTGGCCACAAATACAAGAGCAGTTATAAGCTTAACGGTAACTTATCTGCTAACTCCCAGCAGTGAGGAGGGAACGACGTAGTTTCATCACTTGCTGCTACCAAGACATTATTATTAGGAAAGATAATTAATTGCAGAAAGCGCTTTGAAGCCGCAGCCTTCTTTCTTACAAGGACCCCCCACCTCCACCCACGCTTCTCACACAGCCATGACATGCTGCCGCCTCTCGTAACTTCCACAGAGGTAGCAGTGCATCAGCAAATGCATCTAGGAGCATGCAATAGCTTCAACTGCCTCAACACATAACAGCAAACAAGGAGTATATTTCTAATTATTAAAACCTAGTAGTACAGCACTGAATAGTCAGTCAGAAAATAAAGCCAAAAGTGGAATAAATCAAAATAATCGGAGATTACGTAACAATTTGCACGGTTTGGCCTCATAGGCCTTGAGGGTGAGTCTCTAAAATACTGCCCAATACATCTTAAGGCTACAGTCCCCCTTAGCAGGGGACAGCATGAGTGAGGTAGTGTGTCATATTTAAAACGCTAGATGGAAATACACAAGGCCATTCACTCTCCTAGCCAAGGAGCTAAACACAAGGCAAACTCAAGAGACTCACACAAATCATTTGATTTCATGAGCACGGAAATATTCCAGAGAAACATACAAGCATTTAGAAATAATAATGTATAAACATTCTTTTTTTTCCCAACAGCTTGTATCTGTCATTAAAAAAGTGTAATGAAGTAAAAAACGTAGTTTAAAAAAAGGAATATTGTATTCATTCCTGACGCTGATATGGGATTCTTTTTTTATAACCGTTTTGGAAAAACACTATGAATATATGGTGATTTTATTTACATATGCAAACAAATAAATAAATTCTCTTTGCACATCCATCACTGTAGCTACATTTTACCCATACTTGTCAGAAAATGGTTGCTAGCTGGTCTCTCTTACTCTTACGGTGCACACAAAGTCATGCAAACTCACACTCAGCTTATTGTGGTTTTATAGGTGTGAGAAGTGTTGCAAACTGGGTGCGAATCATTTGCAGGATCCATGTCATCTCTAATCGTCTTTAACAGCAGAGAAGAGGAGAAAGGCTAAAGTCCTCACACATTATACGGTGTAGCAGGGGGGGAATAAGAACTCTCAATTTCAATGAGACAAACAGAAATGCAAGGTTTTTTTTTTTTCTCAAAATAAAGAAACATAACCCCAAAAACGTAGCTACTTTCCATAACAAAGTTCAAGATCCAGACTGGAAATTACCAGAAAGAAATGAGCTCTGAGTCTATCTAACATCAAAACTGACAAATAATTAACATAAATGTTAACATAAAAGGCAAAAGAAACCAACACTAGAGTAGCTCAAAGAAACATCTACAGACATATGTGATGGTAACCCAGTATCACATTTCGGTATATTTACATTTAGCTAGGTAACTGAAGCAAAGGCAACTTACTTTATCTTTTCAAAGAGTTAAACACTTTACTGCAGCAATACAAATTCTGCACATTATTCATGGGCAGGATAAGATGCCTTTAAGAATTTAAGCACACAGTCTTCAGGTTAAAAGTCCTTGCTCTTAACTTGTTACCCCATTTATAAACAACAGAGCTTCAGTGCACCATGACAACACCACTGTACAGAGGGTCACAGCTGTTGATATCTTGTAGAGTCGAGAGAACAGAACCAAGGAGTACTGGTAAGAATATCTGATAGCACAGTGATTGCGGCTTTGAAGTCCCAAAGCCCATCTTTACAATTTCAAGTGAAGCATAGATGAAAGCTGTGCATGTATTCAAACTCACAATAACCAGACAGCTACCAGCTGCAAGCGAAATGCGATACAATACTATTTACCTGTAGAAATCAAGACTGTTACTTTATCTATCTTTATCTGAATTCGTTGATAATGTCCTTATTGTTCATCACATACAAATACTATGTAAAGATAGCTACATATACATCATTCTACACCTGCTACATTTATTAAGAAATGTTCATTAGACATACAGTGGCACCTTGGTTCTCGAACTTAATCCGTTCCGGACGCTGGATCGAATCCTAAAAAGTTCGAGTTCTGATCGATTTTTTCCCATAAGAAATAATGGAAAACCAATTCATTGGTTTGCATATATATCACTTAACCACAAAATGAACACACACAAAATGAACAGGAAAAAACAAGAGCATTTTTTTCTTAATGGCTTCCAAAATGATAAAGATCTTATCCCAACATTACCCCTGCCCTGCCCCGATAGTCCGCAAATTCCGTATGCCACGCCCTCTCGTTAACTTCGTGTGGGATCCCCATGTGATCAGCTATTTCTGGTTGTTGTCATTAGTCCTCTATATTAAGTCCACGTTTCAGTTTGTTTCCCCAGTCCAGTCATTGGGTGCCTTTGACTTACAACTGGCTTAAAGCAACGCATTCTGATCCTGACGCAATGCATTACGGTTGGATGCACTGCAACCTCTCACCCTCACCCGGCTGCACAAACTGGAACCGACTGCGTGACAACACACCTTTGCTCTTATTGGCTGAAGAGTTTAGTTACACGCATGATGTTTGTATCCCAGGCAGTTCCGATGCGTAATCTGCTATTTCTCCCGAATATCACGTAAAGCAGTGAGAACTGGTTTTCAGTTAATTTACCTGGCAAAATAAAGTTTAAATAAATGACATAAATGCTCTAATAGTACACGTAACTTAGTGGTTTATTTATTGTTAGTTACTATAATGTTGCGCTGCTTTATTTGGTTTATCGTCCAGTCTGAAGAAGGCATTCAAGTAAGAATTACACTGTAGTATAACATTTCCTGGCACGTACAATTTATTTTAGGTCAGCATTCAAGGTTCGACTTCTGATATTCAGAACGAGTTCTAGGTCAAACTGATTTGTTCGACTTCGAAATTTGAGTAGTTCTAGTGAGTTCGAGAAGCTAGGTACCACTGTATTTAAATACTTAGAGTGAACCAGCTGAGAGTTTATGTAAGCCAATGCTTTAATGCCACATACCATCCAGTACTATGCTATACCATGTTAAATTTCAATTATTATTTTTTTTTAAAGATTGAAACTGTCAAAGTATATCATGATATTTGTTTCCAGGTTCACCCTTACAGTGGCAGCAGTAATTTACGTCGATAAAGTGTTTTTATGACTTCTTATAAAAACCATTTACATTTAGCAGTACAAATTTACAGATAGTATAAATTGCATGTTTTATTAGATTATTAGTATATATTCAGCTCAATAGTGACATGTTTTATTGATTATAATTATGTACTTGGCTCTAAGAATTATTTCACCAACATGTTGTCTTAGACTGATAATGTATTGATCTAGTTAGAGGCATGTTTTACTGATCACTAGTGATGTTCATAGAAGGAAATTTCTGGCCAATACCGATAGGCGATTATTTAGAAAACTGACAAATACCAATTCTTTTGGAGGTTCTGCTTAAAATAAAAGTTTATAAGGGACACTCCACCCAAATAAACATTCCAAAAATATGAAAAAGCACTTATGTATGGTATGAAAACACCAACTCTGGAAACATTCCCAGAGCACTATAAATGCATCTTTTTATATTTAGAACATTTACAACAGAGAAGGGCTGATCATCAAGTGTGATAATCTCCATAATATCTTTTTGCACTGTCTGCAGTACATTTTCTTTGGCTATTAAATGCTTGTGTTACGGACTGGTAACTGTGTTACTGTGGTCACACATAAGCACACAAATATATGTTGGAGATTCCCATGGAAAGAGGAGGAAGAACAAAACAATTAGCCTTCTTAATTGCAACAGATGTGTTTTTCATAAACTTTATATTCTTCACCGTCTCACCTTTAAGGTGAACAATCAAATTTGTTGAAATATTTACTGAAATACTTACTAATACAGTGGTACCTTGGTTATGCATCCGTTTTGGAATAAGTCCAACTTAGTATACGTCCTGTTTGGACGGGAAAAATTTTGCTTGGTATACGACCTTTGTTCGGAATATGACTCGTGTGCAAGAACTTGTATGGGTCAAAATGAGTCACGACACTGCATGCTACCCTTGTTTGCCTCTCTGCAGACAAAGCCATGACTGCCCACGAGTGTCAGTACGCCAGTTGCTACCATTCAAACAACCCAGGCTATAACTCTTTGAATTTTCACGAGATTTTGTCTTTCCTCGTAAATTTTTGGTAAATTCATTAACGATGAGTTTGAAGAAAGTTAATGAGAAGAGCCAAGCAATGAAGAAAATGGTTAGGATCACCATGGAGGTGAAGAGAGAGAATGTTTAGAAGTATGAAGGTCGCATGCGTATTGGGGACTTTATATATTTTAGCATTAAGCAGTATTTAAATTATTTTATACAATCCCTTTCATTTATAATATGCCAATAACAATAGGATTTTTTTTTCCATGGCAACAGATTAATAATTTTCCCTTTATTAATTTATGAGAAAAGACTTCCTTGGTATATGTCCTGTTTGGTGTAAGTCCAAGGATCTGGAACAGATTAAGGACGTATACAATTATATCTGAATTTCCTCCTGGGGATAAATAAAGTATCTATCTACAACTGTAGATCCTTCTCGTGAAATTTTAGCAGAGCATTGTTTGCAAAATGCATTTTTGTCATTTTTACTAAAGTTAACATAACTCCACACAGCGGTGTTTAATATGTGGGAGTGCAAAGCAATATAGGTCACCATTTTAAAGGGAATTATCGGCAGTAAATATCAGTTCATTTTAAACTGTGGGCCAAAGGCAACTGTTGCTGTACCAGCCGATACTGACAGTTGGCCAATACAATTAACGCATCTCTAATACTTAGATATTTTTAGCTTGGTAAGAACATTTATTTAATCAACATGATTTTAATATTACCAATAAGTCAATAATGTTAGGGATTTTGCTTTACCGATATGCATTTAAATGCAAATCCAATTATATTACATGTAATCCAAATTTTCAGACACAGACTTCAATAGCTAGAAATACTATAATGCTGAACAGTTATGTAAAAATGATTGCGCTATGACTTAACTATGTGTACATACACTTCTAACAGGGGTCCCCTCAGTACACACTGCACAGTGATCCATGGCGCTTCTAGCAGTAAACAATATTATACAATTTCGCTGCCTTTTGAAGCGTTACAGCTAGAGTTTCAGCGATGCTATGGTATAACTGTATATGAAAATTTCATACTGTACAGGAAATTAAAATCAGTATACCAGTGGAACCTGTACACCACCCAGTTTTATTACAGCAATTTCAGAGCAAAGTCAGATATAGTACAGGAGTGTAGCACATGACTATGAAAATGAACAGCACTGCAGTGAGATTAGCATCGTGGTCGGATATACAGTGCATTTAGCATTACGGCTGAAAAAGCCAGATGTTAACCCACGTCTACACTGTTACGCAACAGCTACAGAATTAAACCTTTGTAGTGCACATGCAGTCTTATTAGAAAAACATCTTCTTTGCCAGAGGTAGGAGTAGGTCTCATTTCTGCTTTCTTAAATGGTGGGCAAAAATCATGTCTTATCTCAGCACATTGAAATGTAAACGGCTACATGTCATAAAAACAGACAACAGCACAGTGCACAAATTAGCCATGGAGAAATCAGAAAACACTTAGCTCTCTTTTTACAGTCCAAAGCCAGCTCTTGGACATAGCCTGCTTGTTATCAGGATACTGATAACTGTGTAAAGCGAAAACAAACCAAAAATTCACTGAAAACTGAATCGTTAGAACTGGCTAACGAATCATACATATTATTTACATTTGATTTGGCTGTTAAAATCAACCCATATTGAATGTACAGAGTGTAATAAACAGAGGAAACCATGCGTCTTCTCCGCTGATAACCTCAGCTCTGAAGTTTAGTCCTGCATTATTCAGAATTCATAAAATGTGATGTGGAAACATACTTCCTATATAACAGAAAAGTGAAATAATAAAAAAAACATTAAAGAGCAACCTTTAAAGCTCAAATAATTTCTGAGACAGGTGGCACAATACTTTTGTTCCTCATTTCTGTGCACCTGTCTTTCCATAACCGGTTCAAAAGTGACAAAGAGTGACAAGGAACGGTGTTACACACATGTGCTTTTGAGGGCCCTTCAAACCAAAAGGAAGTTATCTAACTTAGTCATAGCTCTGTGTTATAATGCCAATATAATTGGGGGATGATTATCAGGCAGGCAGGGGGTTGATCAACAATGTGCATCATAATCATTAAACTGGCAAAGAATTACAGCATGGAAACTTTGAATTGCACCATAATCACAGATCAAATGTCAGGTCCATCTATGTTAAAAAACGGCTATGGCAACGTGCGAGTTTGTAATCACATATCCATCCATCCATTTTCTAAACCGCTTATCCTACTGGGTCGCGGGGGGTCCGGAGCCTATCCCGGAAGCAACGG
>JABFEA020000119.1:12471956-12490958 GCA_019775915.2 Cyphomyrus plagiostoma | reverse complement strand
CACATGAAGCCCAGGCGGAGACTCGAACCCGGGTCCCAGAGGTGTGAGGCAACAGTGCTAACCACTGCACCACCATGTCACTAATCACATATCCTTTTCAAATATTATACCTCAAGAGCAGAAGAAACAATGGTGGAAACTTAAGGCATGGATAAGTATTTGTAAATCACTGTACTGTTGATTGGTTGGCAAAGGGCACCTGCCTTGAAAGGGGACAGAAACTGATTAGAATTTTCAGTAAGGAATAAGAAATTCATGACATGGCATGTAAAAAGCTATCAGTTTTCCCTCAGCACAGAAATGAGGGGGGGGGGGAGACTCTTTAAATATGTCAAATTTACATAGGTTTTAATAAGCTACTAGCAAAAGGGTACACTGGATAATGATGATGAGTAAACGTAATGAATAACATTTAACTAGTAGTTAACCAAGAGGTTTTTCATCGCTTGGAGAAACTGAAACCATTTCTATTAAAACAATTATTCTAGACTTGGCAGTTGTATGTTTTTTTTCCTTTTTTTGGAAACACTAGCAACTCCTACATTTAGAAAAGACACTTGTTAAAATGACCGACTTCTGTGGGAAAACATTTTAAATCCTAGTGAAATCACAATCAGCAATATATTTATTAAAATAATGTGCCAAAAAAGCTTCAAATGATCCTAAGTTAACATGCTAAAGGATACTAATAACACACTGACAAAACCTGTAACGTCACCTGTGGACTTTTTAGGTGAGCATTCAGCAAAAGCTGAAGTTCAACCAGTCAGCGGCAATACATGAAATACTGAACATAACATAGAAGACGATAACATGGAACAAGTATTCAGATTTTTTACCAAAACAACATGCGACCTTCTGATTTCTAGGTACAAAATATCTAGACTCACAATGGCAGATCTAATGCGCCGCCTTTTCAGTGCCTGTGTTCAGCTGCTTATTTTCAACTCCTGACACAACTGGGCTTTCAAAGTATGTATTACGCACAAGAACAAAAACATCCATTTTCATTTAACCAGCTAAATAAAGAACACATGAGGAACCAGTTAATGACTGGTCCATTTCAGATCCAGTTTGGGCATTTATAATCCTGAGGCCAGGTATCCACTTAACAAGCAAGTATACAAACATGATCACAATTTGCGTGAAATTGCAAATTTCTCACAATTAGTTTGTAAGAGTATTCATAGACTTCCAGTGATGCAAGTTTTTTCCCCAGAATAACAAAAAGCGTTTAGAGTACTCAGCCATGTGTAACCCTGATTCTTTTGATTCTGGTATGTTTGCGGTGATATTTTCTGAATTTCAGTTTTAACTTTAATGAAAAATGAAAACATTAACTATGTTATTGAAGAATTCCATACAAGCATACATTCACTATAAGCATCATAGGTAAAACAGCCCTTATTTCTGGCATATTTATATTCATCAGAAACTTTTATTGGAAGCAACATACAAGTGAAGAAGACTTAGAAAACTTGGGGTCAGAGAGCAGGGGCAGCTGGCATTCCAATGGGGATTAAGAACATTGCTCAAGAGACCAACCACAACATCACTACTATGTCGATTGTGGGTTCTGAATCCATGACCTTCTCGACATGGGAACAGATCACCAACACACGAGATACACATGATTGAAACCCAATGTTAATTTATTGAAAAATAAATCCCACCTAACCGATCCTCAGTGAACTCCGGGTCAGTCTGCAGAGAAGAACAACAAAGCAATGGTAGCATCACAGATCTCCTCCCACACTCAATCTCGATTCAAACTGCCCTCCTAAAGGCCATTCACACACACCTAGGTGTCAATTTACTTTCTTCTCTATACACGTGAGGGAAAAAAAGCATGAATTATTTTTGGATTGGAATTGGGCCTCAACCTGGAGATTATGACAAAGCCAAAACGGCTACACTGAGGCATGCAATTAATTTGGTGGATTTTCAAAATAAAACCTTGTGACCTTGGGTTTTATTATTTTTATTATGATTAAATGTCTGTCTGGTATACGCCACAATAGTACAGTTTTAGATGGAAATGTACTGTGTTATTCAAAAATAATAAGCAATGCGCTTTGACTGCTGTTCTGTCACTTTTCTCTTAATAGCCAACAGAAATAAATCCACATCATTCATTCTCACTGCGGTTAATCATACACAGAAATGATTGTTTCGCTGCATGCAATCAGATACACCCTCCCTGACTGCTTTAGCAGGAAATGTAGTTATGCATTAATGTCCTGTGAATTTCCCTGATTAGCACATTAGCAGCTTATGCTGTAAGCCAAATTTGTCCATCCACAGCGGTGCTCAAAATTAACCTGTCGCTTGATACAGGTCAGGTTTGGGCCAAAGATTTCAAATCAAATTTGCCAATGTTGCTGTTATGTGACAGAACTCATGGTTAATGCACTGTTGATAGAATTATCCAATATGATTAAACCCTTTCTGTATTTTTCCACAGTGCAATATGATAAACTGGATGTTATCCCAAATCTGGGGGGTAACACATAATGTCATATTTTATAATGTATTATTTCTCTTGTGTTGTTTTGCTATTATTGCATCTTCACGGCTGCTTAAAAATTAGTTCAAGTAAATCTATCCATGACAATTACTTTTCCTGATCAGGGTAACACAAGCCTAAAACCTTTATTTTAAACTCCTTGTGCTGTATTTGGGGTTTGTATTCATTTTTCAGATACTTGCTAACCTGTACTATTTTCATTTGACTCTGCTTTTATCTGCTTACTCTGCTTTATCTTTTTTATTTTACATTGTGAAACAAATACCCTACCCTAGTCTTATGCACTTTGATCCATTTAGTCATGAGTCATGACTTATGTGATTTAACTAGCCTCTAAATGAACTCCTCCCCAAAATGAGGAAAACAAAATCCTTCATAAAGCAGTAGGAGTTGCCTTAAAATGTGCAATAAGTTTCTGCCTAATGGTATGCTGGTTATTTTGACTGAGTCAATCTTCTATTCAGGGCTGAGGAAAAAGGAATCATCAGGTGAATTATGCTGAAAGCATGCAGTAGAAACAATACAATGTTAAAGTATCTAATATTAACCATGATCTGCATGTCCTGTCTGCAACAGATACTTTTCATTTAATACAAAATATAGGTTTTTATTCCCTCAAGCAATGTAAAAGCCACAGTACATCTAGAAAAGGTGATGCTAAAGGTGATTAAAAGGCAGCACACAGATTTACTTTACCACAGAGTGTCTTTTTCAATTAAAGGACTGGCTCAGAAACAGATTAATATACATGCGGCACTGAACAGCTTTAGTTTAGACTAAGCTCACATAGAAAGAGAGGAGTATGGTGGGATAATGACTTTACCTTTCTGGACATGAATGATGTCTGGATAGTTAGCCAAGTGCCCCTGGTAGAGGGCTAAAAGGTCCATCACGGGGTCAAGATCTTGTCGGGGCTGCTCAGCAAAATACTCTCCAACGGTGTCATAAGCTTCTGCCGTGTACGCAATTGCATGATTTAAGCCGACAGAGAACTGCTGCTGGTCGAGTTCAAAAGCCTGACCGAGGATCTTAAACGACAATCCAACTTTCTGGTACTCCTTCTTAAATCCAGCAATCTGCTTTCGGGCAAATTCACTGAAGGTGGCATTAACTTGTACCACGCTGTCATCCATTTTTTTCGTGAAAGCCTTGAAACCATCAATTTTACTTTCCACGTCCTGTAGGTCGAGTGTAAATGCGGGGGTGCTAATGGTGAGGAAGAAATTGGCACCGACCATCTCGTCCTTCTCCGCCTTCCTCTTCCCCTGTTTCCAGGCCTTTTCATCTGTGCTGCTGCACGTGAGGAAGTGTTGAAAGACATCACACCTGGCCAAAACCGGATGGCTGGTCATATGGTTCATCCACCAGATCAGGCCTTTCCTCCTCTTTGAAATGAAGTCTTCCTCAAACCTTCCAGTGGCCTGCTTTTCGGGGATGTGAGGAACGGAAATAACAGGAAACTTCTCCACCAGCCTAGTATACAGCCAGTCAAAATGTTTGTACCTTCTGCTGACGTTACTCTGCGTGTGAGTGGGAGTCAGCTTGTATGCCACGTAACTTTTCATGCCCTTAAATTTGGTTTGTTTGGTAGGGTCATCGATGGAGCATACAAATGGGTAAGGGTTCTCCTGCCACTCCGGTCCATACTGGCCCATCACGACACAAATCTTATCCCCATCCTTGACAAAACCAGAAGCTTCGCCCAAAACGAAAGCCTCACCTCCAGATTTCACAAAGGTCGAGAACCTGTTGAGGTTTCTGCTGACGGTTGCTGAGCTCTTGGCTTGCTGGGCAGTCCCGCCTCGAGGCATCGATGAAGTGGACATCCTGTATGTGGATGGCCCATTCCCCTCATAGTCTGGAAAACTTCCACCAATGACTCCGGGCTCATCTGCAACTGTGGAGCTGTCATCCCACTCATCATCCCAATCATCATCACTCGCCTGACTGGGCTGATAACTGGGTGGATGCTGAATTGGAACTGGGTAGCTGGTGAAACTAGGAGCACTAGTTTTTGATAAGTTTTCATCTATTGGCTGTGTTTTGTAAGATGTATCATAGCCGCTACCAGAGATATTGGCATACTTTGAGGCTTGATACCCGTCCCCGGTGGAGATGTTATTGTTATAAGACGGAGCCGTGTTCTTCAGGATCTCCACGTAGGAGGCAGGAAAGAGCCCCCTTTCCCCTCTACTGTTCACTCCCTCCAACCAACCCTCTATGTCTTGCTCACAGTACAAAGTAACGATTTCATTTTCCTTCACGGAAATCTCCCCGGGATTTTCGGAATTAAAGTCATATAAAGCCCGCGCCCTTAACGCCATAATGCAGAGCTACCAGAGCGGTACAAACAGAGAGAAACTCTCCGACAGAAACTACTAAATCAGTCCGAACTCAACTCACACAAGTCCGAGCACTTTCAGCGATTCACCACGGCTCCTCTTCAGTTTCGTCGGATTATTAGTAACTAAACGTCCAGGGACCTAAAAACTGTTACTTTTCACGGCTTTAAACGAACTCCTTTAGTAAACGGAATAATAATAAAAATGCGACTCAGCAATCACTCCCTGCTGCCTAGAGTTACAGCTCAAGCGAGTCCCTGCTCCAGATGCCATAAGCTCTCTGAACCTGCAACAGCGCCAGCTATACGTCATCAGCCTGAATAATCGAGGGAGGAGCCACGCAAGACAATCGACCAGGCAACACGAATCTACCACAGTTTCATGGTGGGGATCAAAGTGATTTTTTGCGAGGATACTAGGAAGAGTTATGGGATAACTGTTGCAAGCTGTATCCCTAGTACAGTTTCTGTCGTAGATTGTGATATAGCACGCCAATGTGTTGAATAACTAATTAACTTATGTACCTTTATTACCTATTTCGCGGAGTGCAACTCTTTGAATAGCGGAAAGACCCTGTAGTGTCAGAAATTCAACCTGGAAATGTATGTGCTTAACTCTGTCAGTGTTATTTCAAGAATAGAATGAAACTACCACGGCAATACAAATCGAATGCCTCAAAAGAATATTTCGAAATATATGTATTGCTGTTTGCAGATTCTAATGGCAGTCATTTTAAGTGAAAGCTCCAGCTTGTCAAATGTAGTCCAGAATTTTTTTCCTTGTATGTATTCTTTTAGGGATACACGGTGATGCAGGGGTTGACAATGTCGCCTCACACCTCTGGAACTAGGGTCTTCGCCATAATTACATGTGTGTAAATTTTTCATTTTCCCCCCGCGTTGGTGTGGGGTTTTCTACACCCCCCCCCCCCCCCCCCCAAAAAAAAGCATGCTGAAGCTTATTGGAGTCACCAAATTGCCAATAGGTGTGCATATGTCAGTGTGTGATGTGTTAGTGTTCCCTGCGATGGTTTGGCGCCCCACCCTGGTTACTCCCTGCCTTGCGCCCGTAGCCTCCGAGATAGACTGCGGAGCCTGCAGTCCTAAACAGGACAAGTGGTTTCAAAAATGGATGGATGTTTTATTAAAGCCCAATGTAGGGACATATTTTTCAAATGGTTTTTCCTTGTTAAAGAGTGAACTAAAAAAAAGGGTTGGCTAGTGCAGTAAGTTTTCATAGTAAACAATTGCTATTCCTAGATGCATGAAGTCTTGGACTCAAAGGGATTTTCCATCCATTGATGTTTTTTTTAAAGATTTTCTGGGAAGAAAATAGTTTAGGGGCTATTTAGGAAAAATAACCCAATCCAAGTCTCCTTTTCTTTTGGTGACTAGTATGTAGTTAATGGCTGTTGTTTAGATCTATTTCATTTGAATCAAGTGTGGAAACTATTCTATTATGGGCAAATTATGTAATGTTTAACAGCACAGTGGTACAGTGCATGGGTAGCATGGGCATTGTTAACTCTGTGCTGCATGGATTTCCTGCCGCAGTCTAATAATGTGTGTGAGTATGTGTACCTGCTGTGTGATGGGCTGACATTCCCATGTAGGGTGTTTCCCCGCTTGGTGCCTTGTGTTTTATGCATATGCATAGGCTTCAGGATCTCCTTGACCCTGTATTGAATAAGTGCTTGAAGATGGATGGATGAAGTAATGTCAAACTGCGTCCACAGGAAAGAAATCAAGGCACACCAAGCATGTAATTTTGCATGTTCTTTTCAATTATCAAAGTGGTACTGTTCTGTGTGTGTGATGTTCAGGCCTACTTTTTGTATTAGATTCAGGTTTATTTTCAGAGACATTTTTGGCTGTAACTGGGTAAAAAAGGTTTAAGAAATTCATGACAGTGAACCAAAACACATTAAACAACTAATCTGGTAAAATAATTTTCAGTCTTCTTCAGTCAATTTATTCAGGTTTTATTTTTTTCGTGTATAGTGGTAAAATTTACAGAGACTTTACAGACAAATGAATTTGGGGTAATGTATGTGCTATAATCATTTATGTTTATATTAGGTAAATGGCAAAGTTTTATAACTGATAAGACTATTAAGTGACAATAATCTGCTCTACTCTGCAAGAGCACTTTAGAAAAAAAACCTGTGAATAATAAGCAAAATTAAATTCCAAAACAAATCAGTAAAATATGTGCTTTTGTAAGATGTTTTCCATGAAAATGATTTATTGAAGGAAGATACTAAAACACCAGTACAATTATACTATACTGTATATGTATAATGCATTTAAACCCATGCCAGAAATGTGGGTAACATACACATCAATTTTAATGCTTTTCAAATAATCGAAATAATTGACAAATAGCGCCATCTTATGGTATTTTATTAATTGGCTTGTCCATCCATTTTCAAGTTACAAGACTCAGTTATTTTGTAATTGTAGGTGACAGTACAACAAGCCTGGAACAGCGGGCAAACCTCAACACAAGACATGTAATATTTAGCAATATGTGGAGGGTTTGTAAGTCCACATTGTGTTCAACTGGCTCTTGTTTCCTGTCCGCAACATATTTTTTTTTGTCTGCGAGCCAATTCTGCCTAGTACAACTTCTGGCCGCCACTCCCACCGCACAGCAGCATAATGTGCATACTCCTAACATGCTAGTTCTTTGTACTTGCGTATACCCTTAAAATGATGTTGAATAACGACTTACAAACATTTTAAGTTACGCACGGCCGTTTGGAACGTATCTCGTTAGTAAGTAGAGGAGCGTCTGTATTAACATTTTAAGGATTGTGCTGTGCAAATGTGACTAGTGATGAATGGAAAACTGGCACATCTGAAAAAAGAAGACAGTTAAATATTTATCTTTTTCAAACAGTGGGAAGGATGAATAGAATGACATTATTGATCCTTGTGGGGAAATTCCCTCTTTGCCTCCCCCATCCTGCTCTCTATAGGACACACACACAGATGAGAGCAGGCTTGGGCATCACAGTGAAGGGCAGCCAAGATGAAGCTGTGGATTGAGGGCCTTGCTCAAGGGCCCATGGACATGTGACTATTCTGCCGAGGCCGGGCGTGAAGCAGCTACCTTCTGATCACAGGCACAGGGGCGGGGCCTGCTGAGCCACACGCCACTCCCAAATGATATACAGTGGCACCTCGGTACTCGAACTCACTAGAACTCGAATTTCTTGAAAGTCGAACAAACCAGTTTGACCTAGTACTCGATCTGAATATCATAAATCGAACCGTGAACGGTGACCTAATATAAATTGTATGCGCCAGGAAATGAGTCATACTACAATGCAATTCTTACTTGAATGCCTTCTTCACAGACTGGACGATTAACCAAATAAAGTAGCGCAACATTACAGTAACTAATATTAAATAAACCACTAACTTATGTGTACTATTAGAGCATTTATGTAATTTATTTAAACTTTATTTTACCAGGTAAATTAACTGAGAACCAGTTCTCACTGCTTTATGTGATATTCAAGAGAAATAGCAGATTACGCATCGGAACTGCCTGGGATACAAACATCATGCATGTAACTAAACTCTTCAGCCAATAAGGGCAAAGATGTGTGATCACAGAGGCGGTTCCAGTTTGTGCAGCCGGGTGAGAGGTCGCAATGCATCTACCCGTAATGCATTGCATCAGGATCAGAATCCGTTGCTTTAAAACAGCGCTATAAGCAAGTCGAATGCACCCAATGACCGGACTGGGGAAACAAACTGAAACGCGGACTTAAACAACTTAAACAGAGGTTTAATGACAATAACCAGAAACAGCTGATCACATGGGGATCCCACATAAGGTTAATGAGGAGGCGTGGAACACGGAAGGAGCGGACGATCAGGGCAGGACAGGGGTAATGTTGAGATAAGATCTTTATTGTTTTGGAAGCCATTAAGAAAAATGCTCTTCTTGTTTTATCCTGTTCATTTTGTATTTAATGCTAAAAAAAAATTTAAGTGTAATTTTGGGGGGGGGGGGGGACCAATTAATTGGTTTTACATAATTTTTTAAGGGAAAATTTCGATCAGAACTCAAACTTTTTAGGACTCCATCCGGAGTCCGAAACGGAGTCCACTGTAATGATGATAGAAATTATGCTTTTAAGAGAAACAAAATATAGCAAGAGGAGTAGTTTCACATTTTGCTCCAACACCTTTAGGGGTGGGAGTTGGGGTTTGACCCCTGCTGTGTGTATGAGCAGTTTGCATGTTTTCTCAGGTTCATGGATTTTCTATCTCATCTTAATGATGTTATTATCATTTTTATTAAATACAACTATCAGCGTCAGCATCAGTCCAACCCTGCCCTTCGTGTCTCTGCCCCGTTTGGCCAGCAGGTGCCCTTTTAATTTGTGCCCTTCCCAGTGTGTCCTCTTTTGTTAATAAGCTCCTTTTTGTCCGGGAGCTGCTAGTGGATCGTCACCTTCTTTTCCCGCCTGCACCATGCCCCATCGCTGTATCAACAGGTTCCAACAAGTTATAGCGACTTATTGGGTCTAAGATACAGTATGTTCTCCCTGTTTCTTGGATTTTAGCTCTTTTAATAATGATATTATCGTTATTACTTTAATTAAATACAAGTACAAACAAGTAATACCTACTTAGTAGGTCTAAGATGTGTTCTTAGACTTTTCAGACATCACTTCAGGCATCTGATTCATGTTTTAGTGAGAATATAATCAATGTGGTGCTAGTTTTGTTACGGAAAACCCATGTTCACATTTTTCAGTTTGGTTTACTGAAGGGTGCTGTAGATGAAACATCTGTTTTCAGTTCTTGTTTTTTTGCAGGTCTTTTCCTCCTTTTTGCTTTCTACCTTGCCCACAACATTACCTGAACATAGATCTGTGTTTAGACCTTTATTAAATGATGTTTCATAAAGGCATACCACGATTTTCTATTCCAGTCAGATTCTTGATCATCATCTCTGAGAAGTAGAATGTTATGGCCATATACTCAGTGACATAAAAACTCATAGTGTGCCTGCGTCATATTGAGGTCCTTCCATGGCCAGGTCCCCCAATCGAACATGTATGGGATCAGCTCGAACGTTAACTCAGACCCAGTGCCAATCTGCAGGATCTTGAGGGCCAGTTTCAACAGCTGTGGGCCGACTTACTGCAGGAGAGGATACAACAACTGTACGACTCCCGTCCGCACTGTATCCAGGCCCGGGAGTGTCATACCCTACTGACAAGGAACCAGCAGTTTGCCCCTACTACCAACTCTGTTGTCCATTTGATCTGATATTATAATATTTGTGATACAGTCACATGGTCTTTCACCACATGCAGATTCATTTCATTTTTACCACTCCATCTGGGTGCTTAACTTTTTTTGTCATTGAGTATATATAACAGCAAATTGGTGAAAGAAGTTTTTCTTTAACCACTGTTATTGTGTGCTATGCAAACCACCTTGGGACACATATCAAGCTTCTTGACCGTGAGCAACCCAGCTGTCTTCATTTAACTCTAACAGGTGAATCAAGATTTCCTGAATTTAGTTATTAGTGATATAACATTGATATACAAATGGGGGAATATATAACAGTCCACTGTGCCTCGGGAATTTGCCATTTGACAACTGTATTTCAAGTATTTACAGTGAATTCCCTGCACACTGGTAGGAACTATATACACTGAGTATTAAAGGTTTTCCTCCTGACATTGCAAACAATCTTTGCTTCCATTTAGGAGATGGGCGTCATCCCAACTGACTGGAAAATGGGACTTGCTGTCCTTATCTGTAAAGGGTGATCACCTGGACTGTTGCAGCTACAGGGGGATAATACCTTCTCTCAGTGCTTGGTTAGGGCCTTGCCAGGGTCATCTTTAACAGGATCTGTGATAACTTGCTCACCTGGCAGTGACCGGAGCAGTCTAGTTTTATGGCAAAGTCTACCATAGACTACATCCTGGCACTGAGGCTTCTCATTAAGCACAAACAGAAGTATCAGTAGAGTTTCTTCACAGCGTTTGTCGAGTGTGGCCAGAAGAGGACTGGGCCATACGTTGATCAAGCTGCCCTGAGGGACATCCTGAGACTTTGCAGGTTCCCCCCAATGTTGTTGGACATCATGCTACTGTGAGTGCTGTGCAGAGTGGAGGCAGAACCTCTGCATTCTTCCCAGTTCTTCTGGGGTTTATCGGGGTGTGTTCTTGCTCCTACTCTGTTAAATGCTTGCATGAATGAGATGTTGAGCAGGGTTGTGGGTTCCAGCTGCTGTGGGGCATCCGTTGGTAAACAAAGATTCACGAATCTTGACTTTGCTGACGATGCTGTGATCTTCGCGGAGTCAATGGAGGCTCTGACCGGGGCTCTGGAGAATCTGACTGAGGAGTCTGAGTGTCTGGGCTTGCGAGTGTCCTGGAGAAAAACCGAGATCCTGGACTTTAATGACCTTTTGGGTATGACCATCAGCAGCGTTTCTGTCTGTGGAGAGAATGTCGACCGTATCGAGAAGTTCCCTTATTAAAGAAGCGACATTCATATCTCTGGTGACTCTTCCTATGAAATCAATAGATGGACTGGGAGAGCATGGGGGGTCATGAGATTGCTGGGAATGGGTGTGTGGTGCTCTTGATATCTTTGCAAGAGGGCCAAGTCTTTAGAGTCCTGGTGCTCCCTGTTTTTCTGTATGGCTGCGAGACATGGACACTATCCAGTGACCTGTGACAAAGACTGGACTCCTTTGTTACTGTGTCTCTTCAGAGGACCCTTGCAGCGAAGAATTCTTAGAGTTAGAGAACCTGAAGGAAAAACTGCTGGGTTACCTGTCCGAATAAAAAAGAAGCAGACAGACAGGTACTCAGCCAGTATAAAAGGGAGCTCTCTGACTAAACATATTATATTCATTCACATTGTAAGCTTATCTCTCATCCCATTATCACCCACCCCCGGCGAACAAATGACAATTCTACATAGTAAAAGAGGGGGCCCTGGAGTTTTGACCCAGCTCTGATGGTATGTGGAGATTCCGGTAGGTATTCCTTGATCTTGAATGAGAATGATGCTGTGACACAATTGTGCTCAAGCCTAATAGATTCTTATTATCAAATGTTTAGCAAATGTTGATCAAAGTAAGAGCAAAGCATGGAAATTTACTTATTTATTACCCAGGCTGGTGCTTATTTATTTTTCTAGCTAAATTATCTTTTAAAGCAATATAAATGTGGTAACTAATACTTACAAACAAATCAATAATATAACTTTTTTATCTACATATTATATATGTGTTATTATGTGTTATTATCATCATCATTATTATTATTAGTAGTAGTAGTAGCAATAATAATAGTATAATAATAACGAAAATAATAATCGTTATTATTATTCTTATTAGTAATGTAGTAAAAAATAGACTCTTACATAGGACACAAAAGAGTGAACAGATAAGACAAAATGTGCATATACAGCTCTGGAAAAAATTAAGACACCATAGCAAAAGTTTCAGATTCATTCATTTCTCAATTTATAGGTGTGCACCTGTATAAACATACATCAAATGTAAACATACTTACATTTTCCAGCCCGGCTCTTCAAGGACTTCTTATTGGCTTTATGGCTCTTCAGTCCTGCTTCTAGTAGCCTGTTATGAACTGTCCTAGCTGTGCACTTCCCACCACTTAATGTTTCCCATTCTTTTTGAAGGTCACTTCAGGTCATCCTCCGATTTATAAGGCACTGTCGGGTAAGTTTATGGTCATCTCTGGCATTAGAAAGTTGCATCTGCACTCTACCTGGCAGGTTTTTAGTTAGTTTTAGTTTAGTTCATTCCCAGTATCTCCTGCTTCATCCTATTTTTGTGTACTGTTGTCTTAGAAATTTTGAACCTGGAAGGAGCCTGCCTCACAGTCTAGCCTTCTTCCAACACTACCAGGACTAAATCAGGATTTAAAAATGCAGATTTGTTTAAAAATATAGAGTGGTCTCTTAATTTTGAGCTGTACACACAAACACACACGCACGCACACACACACATGCCCAAACACACACACACAGACACACCATGGTGCTTTGAAGCAGTATTGTTGCTGGTTGTTGAGTGTTCAAACAAAGACGGCAGTTTTATATGTACTTTGTGAATTATAGATCAAAAATGAAAATAAAAAACACACAAGCATAATTCAGTCCCCACCCCAAGGTGCTGCTGTCCTTCCACTGCGTGCTTCTGCTTTCACCGTCTTCTGACAACATTATACTGCTTTTGGCACTGCACAGATGATCTTGTAATGCTACGAAACAAGGACACACTTGATGCTACCTTATCCCACACCTGCTTCACCTCGAAAGACTTTGGTGGAACAGTGGGACTCCTGTAGATGATGTGCTCATGCATTTTCACCTTGCTCACAAGCACGTCCATTACCTCAGCCAAAAACTGATCTGGCTTGCTGGAGAAACATGCCATTGTAATAGCGATCTGCAGTAGATCGTATTCCTCTGCCTTAAAGGTGAGATGTACACCATTTTGATTGGTATATTGCTTATTACTCCAAAGACACACCAATGAATAATTAAGAGATTAAGTTACTGTATATTATTCTTTTTCCGTCTTGTGGTGGTGTAAAGTCTGGTTTTTCCACTGCTTTCTTTTCCATTCAGCAAAATAGCTAAATGGATTTGGACATGCCCATAAATGTTAATTGTGCTTTGTGTTAGTTTCCAGTCCCCCCTGTGACCTCAGTTGCGATTCAGCAGTTTCAGAAGATGGATGGATATTGGTTTCATGGTATATGATGGTATTTTTTAAAAGTATGACTGGGTGTTTACCAAATTTTACAGGATTTTACAGGACACATTTTTGTTCTACGTTTTTGTATTGTTCCAACATTAACTATACTATTTTATTATTAGCCATTGCGCCTATCCGCTACCTTAATGATAACATATAGCTAACGTGTTTGTTGGCTGATTGCTTATAGAGAAATGGCTAATGTTAAGGTGTGTGCCGGCCCAGTTAACATTTCTGATATGTTTTTAATAGTTCAGTGTTGCTGGAACGTGAGCTTTACTGACCTCACGAAATTTCACATAAAGAGTGGATGTCGGTCTTTAAGATGTTTCGCCATGTTTGACATGCTACTTGACTAAATCGCCAGAACTTTGTAGCACTGTTTGCATAGAGGTTTATCAACATCCTTAGCCTTTCCATGCTCATCTGCAAAATACTTCCAAATGGCACTTTTGTGTTTTTTTTTTACTAAAGCAGCTTGCAAAGTGCCTTCACCTGCAGCATATGCCATGTTCAGCCAACTTAGTATATGAGCGTTAAATCTGTTCAGCGGCTATTGAGGGGGGGAGAGGCTGCTCGAATGTGTGCGTGTTTGTGCATCAGATTTAATATCTATTAATATCTGAGAATCGATTTTTTGACAACCCCAGTGTCTCATTATTTTAACTCCAGCATCAGCTAATCTTCCATTTCTGATCTTTTACGATTCATTTTTTGCGGTGCAGCAGTGAAAAAGGCCCCCCCTTAAAAAATTTCCAGCTGCGTCACTTTCCTAACGTTGTTTAGGCTATTTAAACCGGTATTGCGGTATAAGAAAGATTCATATCATAACAATATTAAAAAAAGGTTTTTGTATGAACCGGTATACCGCCCAACACTAAATGGTACCTCATAAAGAGTAGCAGTACACCACCCAAGACCTGTGGAGCCCCAGCACAGACTGGATCAAGAGGCAGCACAAGGTTCATTTGAACCTTCCAACATCAGTTCCTTAGAGGCCCTAGTTTCAGGTCAAATCAGATCAGGTTGGGAGCATGCACTGATGCAGCGTGTTGCTGCTCCCACCACAATGGGAAACTACTCGGGATCCTGGCTGGCGACCCCTAGGCAGACACACAGTGCAGTCCCATACTCTGAAAATAGGCATCAATCTGCTTCATCAATCATGATGTCCAGCAACTTCAGAGTGATCCCGCAAAGTCTCAATGTCCCACAGGGCAACTCGAACAACTGAGTTAAAAGCTTTACGAAAATCAACAAAGAACCTCTGCCGATATTCACGCTTATGCTCAATGAGAACCCTCAATGCCAGGATACGGTCGATGGTAGACTTCTTAGGTATAAAACCAAACTGCTCCGGTCACTCACAGGCAAGCAAGTGATCACATATCCTGTTAAGGATGACCCTAGCAAGGACCTTACCCGGCACTGAAAGCAGTGTTATCCCTCTGTAGTTGCCACAATCCAGGCGATCACCCTTCCCTTTATAGATAGGGACTACAACTCTAGTTTTCTAGTCAATTGAGATGACACCTGACTCTCAAAAGGACAGCTTTTCCACCAGCCTGGAGAAGTTGAACCCGTATAACACAGATCCCTGTGGCCTTTTCTACCCCCAGCTGATTCACCACCTGTGCAATTTCAGTGATATTGGGTGATTTACAGCTGAATGGAGGATCAGCCTCAGGAACTGTGGACCATGAGATGTCCAATGCCTTAGCTGGTGGGTCTGCTTTAACCAATTGCTCAAAGTATTCAGCCCAGCAGGTCACAACTGCAGTGTCATCTATAAGAACTGTACCATCACCCACCTTGACTGCAAATTTCCGAGGAATAGATTCAGATGTGTGTAATGCTTTGATTCCACTGTAAGCAGCACGTGGGTCACTCGACCACAGATGGGGTGTCACTTGCTCAAAGATGAATCTAAAAAATTCCTCCTTATCTGCCATCAGAACCCTCACAGCCATCTTCCTCAGTTCCCGGTACAGACAGGAGTTGCCACCAAATCATCTGCTGCTACTCCTCTTGATAATATGCAGTGTGCCCTGCGAGACGAAACACCTCCTTCTGGAAACACTGGTAACACCAACACAACCCTCTGCAATCTTCAGAGTCTTATCACAGAAGATCTCCCACATCACATTAGAGTCAGCAGTTGCATTCAAGTCTGCAAGTTCCTCACACAAACTGTGTGCAAACTCATCAGAAACAGCTTGATCCTGGAGTCTGGCCAAGTCCAGCCTCATTCTCCCGATCCAGTAGGTGATAACCTAAACTAAGGACCTAAGCTGAATTTTCAGAGTAGCAACAACAATTCTGTGGTCAGAATTCACAAACTGGGCACTTTTGTAGACCATGCAGTTCTACAGAAGCCTCCAGTGTCTGCTCACCAAGATGTGATTGATCTCCTTCCCCGCACCACCAGTACTGGAGTGTTCAGCTTAGGGCTTTGGAACCAGGATCCAACAACCCACAGCCCCTGACCTTTTGCAAAGTCAAGAAACATGAAGCCACTCTCACCCCAGTCTCCAGATCCATGGGGAACGACACTATCCTCATAGCCAATACTGTCAGTGCCAGTGGTCACACTGAAGTCACCCATGACCAGAGGAGTGTCACTTCATGGACACCCATAAGCCACCAAGCAAAGTTGCAAATAAAATGTCTCTCTCAACTGATCCCCAACAGGACTGATCCTATTAGCTCGCCAATGGTTTTGACTCTTCCAGGGATGGGGCTCCCAAAGGCTTTCCCCCATCCCCTTTGTGATGCGTGCAGCAGCCTTCCTTTGGGTGGCAGCAGCAGAGCTACTACCGCAGAGAGCAGAAGGGTATTGTGCCTGTTTTTTTAAGCTGTTGTGAGTTGTTTTGCAGAGGCTGGAGTTCCCATCCCGCCATCAATCCTCAAAATTTTCCCTGCAAGTTGGAGGACCGCTTGCAATTCTCGATGCAATTTAACATCATACCCAGGACATACTCAAGACCATCTAACACAACCAAAGGTCAAATTTTCATGACATTATGAGCTAACTTTAGTAAAAAATTGATCCGTTCTGAAATATAGGATTTTTTGTTATTGAATTTTTAGTAAAATTAACAGTAAACCATGGTGGGGATGGTGATCTATGAAATTGCAATGCCTGAAAGAAGTAAGAAAAAACAAATCTTTTATGTGAACCCGCTGAAGGAATTTTATTGTAAACAAAACAACTGTCATGCCCCGATTGTCCACTCCTCTCGTGTGCCATGCCCCCTCATTAACCCCATGTGGATTTCCCGTGTTTACCAGATGTTCCTGATCGTTGTCATTAGTCCATTGTACTTAGTCCGCGTTCCTGTTTGTTTCCCGAGTCCGGTCATTGTTATGTCACCCTGTGTGTTGCTTGCTCCTTGTGTTGCTGCATCTATTAAACTCCGTGTTTGCCCTAACTCCTGGCTTCCTGCACCTTTTCTGCATTCCGGGTGTCGGTCGGCAAGACAACAACAGGGAAATTCAACTATTTGGCCGGGCTGTGAAAGAAGAATATGAGCCTGCTGAACTCACCAACCTGGGGTGGACCCCGGGAAGTGGACATTTTGCAATTGGAGCTACACCAACAACAGCAGTTGCAAGTTCTACTGGATCCAGATCTCTGTAATGAACAACCAGAACTGGATACCATGCTTTATTTGGGGGGGGGGGGGGGGCATTTAATCATCACCATGCAAGTGGTGCACCCCAGTGATATTGGTGCCAAAAAGGGATGGCATGATAAGGATTTGTATACATTTTAAGCAGCTGAATGCCATGTCCAAATTTGACCCATACCCAATACTCAGGACTGATGACTTAATTGAATGGTTAGGCAAAGCCAAGTATATTACATCACTGGATTTGTACAAAGGGTACTGGCAAGTTCCGTTAACAGAGAGGACAAAGGAACTGACCACTCTAAAAACAATTGTTGGATTGTACCATTTCTGTATCATGCCATTTGGCCTGCAGGAGATGCCAGCCACATTTCAAAGACTGATGGACATTCCCTGCAGCATACTTTAGTAATACCCGCGAGGACCACTGCAAGCAACTAGAGCAGGTGCTGGGGCAAATTAGGGGCAAAGGTCTCACCATTAACCCTAAGAAATATGCAATAGCAAAGTGAGAAATCGGTTATCTTGGCTTCATAATTGAAAATGGAGTAATTCGTCCACAGGTAGAAACGGTAGAGGCTATTCACAACTGTAGCCTGCCTACAACTAAAAAGAAGGTGAGATCTTTTTTGGGCTTACTGGGATGGTATTGAAGGTTCATCCCTTAATTTGTTGCTAGAGACTTTGTTTTAACTGACCTCACCAAGAACTCTGCTTTCAATAAGGTACTATAGACAGAGCAATGTGAAAAAGCATACCAGGCCTTGAAAGGGGAACTTTGTAGTGAATCAGTCCACTTAAGTGCAGATTTTGATCGATGGTTCATATACCAGACTGACACTTCAGCGGTTTGCCTTGGAGAAGTAGTGTTGCAGGAAGTAAATGGTGAGCACCAGCCTGTAACATTCTTGAGTCACAACATGTGTTTACAGTGGAACAGGAGTGCCTAGCCATAAAGGTGGTGGTGGATTCCCTGAGGTATTACCTGCAGATGAACTTTTTTTTTTTTTTTCTTTCAATTATATTCATTATGTCTTTAAGTGATATGACAATACGCTTTTTCTTTTTTATCAGACATCTAATTTTTTAGGTTTTGTTTTCCTGACATGTTTCGACGTTCACTGTCGTCTTCCTCAGAGTGTCACCGGATGTTATTGGTGACGCATTACCATTACCAATGGAGCAGAAAGCACTCACTACAATACCAGCAGAATACAGACCAACATTATGGAAACGGTATGTGGATGACATATTGGAAAAAGTAAAGACAGGATACACTCAACACCTTACAGACCATCTCAACACCATTGACAATACCGGCAACATAAAATTCACACATGAAGAGGAAACGGATCAGACAATAGCATTTTTGGACTTAAAAATACAACACACAGAGAATGGAGATGTGAAAATAAAGATATACAGAAAACCCACACACACCGACCAATACTTAAACTGGACTTCTGAACACCCCGTAATGCACAAATTATCAGTAGTCAGAACATTACATGAACGTGCAGCAATAATCACAGACACACAGGACAAAGAACAGGAGGAACAACACATACAACACGCACTAAAGGCATGTCGATATCCACAGTGGGCAATATCTAAAGGAGCAGAACAGGTCAAGAACAACAAAACACAGAAGAAAGAGAAAAAACAAAGCAACAAACAAGAACACAGAGGAGTAGTAACTTTGCCATACATCAGAGGA
>JABFEA020000119.1:12454264-12470151 GCA_019775915.2 Cyphomyrus plagiostoma | reverse complement strand
AGTGAACGTCGAAACATGTCAGGAAAACAAAACCTAAAAAATTAGATGTCTGATAAAAAAGAAAAAGCGTATTGTCACCTGCAGATGAAGCTGGGAGTAACTATACATTCCAGAATTTTTAAAAAGAAAGGAAGATTTGAAATCGGCAGTAGTTACGAAGGTTAGTTGGGTCCAGACCAGGATTTTAAAGAATGGGGGTAACAGCTACTAATTTGAAAACTAATGAAAACTTGACCATGGGCTAAGGATAGATTGAATAAGGTTGTGAGGAGAGGGAGAAGTTATTTAAACAGCTAGTTTGAGCTGGCATCTTGGGAGAAAACAGTAATACTGAATCTGCATTTGAGTGGCTTGAGTCAAGAGATTCACAGATGGCAGAAATTTTGGATTAAAAAAATTCAAGGAAAGAATTACAAATTTCTGGTAAAGTAGAAATATTGTAATCAGGGTTTTGAATAGTCAATATTAGAAAACAGAAAACGTGGGTTCCTATTATTGCTGTGTATGAGATGGGAGTAGGGTGGTGTGGTGGTGCAGTGGTTAGTGGTTACAGCAAGAAGGTCCTGGGTTGAGTCCTGAGTCCTTTCTGTGAGGAGATCGCACACTCTCCCTGTTTGCGCTGGGGGTTCTGGTTTCCTCCCACGGTCCAAAATCATGTAGGATAGGTTGATTGGTGATGTTATGTGAGTGTGTGTGCCCTGTGGTGGGTTAGTTCCTGCCTATGTCCATTGTTCCTGGGATAGGCTCTGGTCCTCCCTGTGACCACAGTTGGGATTAAGCGGTTACAGAAAATGAATGGATGGAGATGGGAATAGAGAGTAGTAGTGGTGTATCAAGCATCCTTATAGCAATCCATGTGTTCTTTGTAGACCTCAGAATGTCACTCAAGTGTACAGCCTTTTTGTCTCATGTAGCAAAGTTCAGGAGTGTACCAGGGGCCTGGGGTAGCAAAGGAAAGCTTTGTTTTCAAGGAGGCAAAATAATCTAAATGTGTCAGACAACACTGTATTAAGCATGGAAGCAAGATTTTCAGAGGAGGAGGGTGTACATTTCACGGAGTAGAGCTGCAGATATTGGCACAGGATGAATGGGTCAACAGTGTTCATGTAACAAAATTAAATGTTGTTTGTCAGGCTGAAGAGCAAGGAATAATGGAAAAGAAACCAAATGGCTATATAGGTTGTGACGTTCCCGGCCCCGGGTGGGCGGGGTTCGTCAGGTGTAGCAAGCTGTGTCTCATTAGCACCGACATAAAAAGGGCAGAGTCCCTACTCACAGTGCGAAGTATTGCGCCAATGTTTCTATTGAGCCGTACCGAGCGTTTCCTTGTTCCTTGTCTTCCCTCTCGCCCTGTGTCTTCGTTTTGCCCTTGTTTCAGTGCCCTCCGTTCTCGCCTCCTGTCCCTAGCCCAGCTCCCGTTCCTGAACCGCCTGTCTTGCCCAGTCCAGTGTTCCGTCTCCCACCAGCCCTTGGTCTCCTGTCTTCGTCCCTGCTCGTTGGACTGACTTCCCGGACCTCGACCCTCTTGCCTGCCCAACGACACCGATATCCGCCTCACGATTTGGACACCGTTGCTGCCTTATCTGGGCTTACTAATAAACCTTGCTTTCCTCGCATACCTGGGTCCGCTCCTCTGTCGCGTATCGTCACAGAATACTTCGCCTTCAACATGGACCCAGCGAGGAACCTGGAGGGAAGACTGTCCTCACTCAAACAGTTACTTGCCGCTCAAGCTGCTCAGGTACCGCTTCCGCCTTCTCCTCCCCGCGCCGCTGCCCCACCGATTGCCATGCCGGAGCGATATAATGGCGATCCCGATCACTGTCGCGGTTTTCTGATGCAAGTGGGGATCTACGTTGAAGAGCATCCCGAGATGTTCACCACACCGGGATCCCAAGTACGTTTCACGATATCCTTGCTTGTAGGAAGAGCCCGGGAATGGGCGGAGGCGTTGTGGTCGGACTGCAGCCCCATTTTGCAGTCCGCCAGGGAGTTTCACAACGCGCTTTTAGAAGTATTCAATCACCCGGCCGTGGGTAGATGACCCGGCTGGTGGCTCCTGGAGTGTCGCCAGGGGAACCGCACTGCGGCTGAATTCTCGCTGGAATTCAGAACCATCACCGCCGCCGCCCTGCGCTGGCCGGATGATTGTTTGCAAATGATCTTTCTACGCGCCCTGAATCCCGACTTGCAAGACGAACTGACGGCCCGCGGTGAAGCACCCTCGTTTGATGACTTGGTACGGCAGGCCGTCCGACTGGATAACACCGTGCTGGATCGGAGAAGGCGCAGACAAGCTTCAGAGCCCGAAAGAGCCATCCCGGCGGCAGTAGAACCTATGCAGTTGGGTCGGTCACCTCTCTCCAGGGAGGAACGCCGACGACGAGTGCAAGGGGGGTTGTGCATGTACTGCGGAGCCCCGGAACACGTCGTCGCCAACTGTCCGCTACGACCTCCCTCCGCTCCGGTAAGCACCTTCGCCTGTCCTCTCGCCAATCTTACCCAATTCTCGGTCCCTGTGGTTATCAGCTGGAGAGGGAGACGTCTGGAGGTACCAGCCCTGATCAATAGCGGAGCAGCCGGCAACTTCCTGGAGGAGGGACTAGCGCGCCGGTTACGACTACCGCTTTCCGACCTCCCCACACGGTTGTCGGTCCATGGGGTAACCGGAGAGAGACTGAACAATGGAACAATATCTCACTGCACACCTTCCTGTACCCTCCAAGTAGGAGCTGTTCACAAGGACATCGAGTTCTATGTGCTACCCCGCGCTAAAGATCCGCTGATCTTGGGACTCCCCTGGTTAAGATGCCACGACCCCCGGCTCAACTGGAGGACTGGGGAGATCGAAGCCTGGTCGGAGGGGTGTCGGCGGGATTGCCTATCTCTTCCCTACCGGGCCACTGGGGTCAAGAGTCCGGAGCCCGAGAATCTCGCTAAGATTCCTCGTGAGTACTCTGACTACTTAGATGTGTACAGCAGGGAGAGAGCATTCCGGCTACCCCCGCATCGAGAGAACGACTGCGCCATAGATCTACTAGAGGGCGCCACTCTTCCCCGTGGTAAACTGTATCCAGTGTCCCTACAGGAACAGGACTCGCTGGACACGTACATCCGGGAGGGGGTAAGTCAGGGCATAATACGCCCTTCCACATCTCCTGTGACCGCAGGGTTTTTCTTTGTGAAAAAGAAGGATGGAGGACTCCGGCCCATGGTGGATTATCGAGCCCTTAATGCCATCACCGTGAAGAGGCGGGAACCCTTGCCCTTGATCCCGCCTGCACTGGAACAACTGCGCCAAGCTACGGTATTCACGAAGCTAGACCTACGAAGTGCCTACAACCTGGTACGCATTAGGAGGGGGGATGAGTGGAAAACCTCTTTTATCACCAACCAGGGTCAATACGAGTATCTCGTGATGCCTTACGGTTTGGCTAATAGTCCGTCGATTTTCCAAGCCTTCATGAATGCGGTCTTTCATGATATGCTGGATCGCTTTGTCACTGTCTACATTGACGATATTCTAATCTACTCCCCCTCCCTGGAAGAGCATGTGAGACACGTGCGCCAGGTACTGCAACGATTGAGGGATAACCTCCTCTTTGCAAAAGAGGAGAAGTGTGAGTTCCACCAGCCCCAGGTGCAGTTCTTGGGCTACGTTATCCGTCCTGGAGAGGTCGTGATGGAGGAACAGAAGACCACGGCCATCCTCCAGTGGCCGTGGCCCTGAATGCTGCGAGAGCTGCAGCGTTTCCTAGGGTTCGCCAACTTCTACCGTCGCTTCATACGGAATTTCAGTCAAATCGCGTCCCCCCTCACCTCGCTCACCAGAGGTAAGCCTGTCTGTCTCCCTTGGACCTCCGTGGAGGACCTGGCTTTTCAACGACTGAAGGAGGCATTCTGCTCGTCACCCGTTCTGAAACAACCTAACCCAGACTTACCGTTTGAGGTCGAGGTGGACGCCTCCGAGGCAGGGGTGGGGGCAGTACTGATCCAGCGGGACCCGGAGACAGGACACCGACATCCCTGCGCCTACAACTCCAGGAAGCTCTCAGCCGCGGAGAGAAATTATGAAGTGGGAGAGAGAGAGCTGCTGGCCATTAAGCTAGCTCTAGAGGAGTGGCGGCATTGGTTCGAGGGGGCCCAACACCCGTTCTTGGTCCTTACTGACCACAAGAACCTCGAGTATCTCCAAACTGCTCGGCGTCTGACCGCAAGACAAGCCAGATGGTCCTTGTGGTTCGCCCGCTTCAGCTTCCAGGTAAGTTACCTGCCTGGGAAGCGTAATGTGAAAGCTGACGCCCTATCCCGGCAGTTCGACCCCCCCGATAGTGAGGGACAGGAGTCTTCTGTCCTCGACCCGGCCTGCTTCGTCTCCACTATTACCTGGGGTCTGGAGGAAAGGATCCAGGCAGAGCACGAGCGACACCGCCAACCTCCCGACTGCCCTCCCGGACGATTGTATGTGATCAAACCTCTAAGTTGCGAGCTGTTGGCCTGGATCCATGCACAGCCCGGGACCGGTCACCCAGGAGTCGGCGCCACAATGAGGTTGGTGGAGCGCCGATATTGGTGGCCCCGGTGGAGGGAGGAGGTTCGAACCTACATGGACAGTTGCACGGATTGTGCACAGTGTAAAAGTTCCAATCAAGCTCCTTCCGGGTTGCTACAACCCCTGCCAGTTCCCGAGAGACCCTGGTCACACTTATCTATGGACTTTATCACCGACCTACCCCGATCCGAAGGAAAGACCGTGATCTTAACCCTAGTAGATCGTTTCTCAAAGATGTGTAGATTAGTAGCCCTACCTAAACTTCCCACATCGACTGAATTAGCCGAGGTCCTAGTTCAGGAGGTGTTTTGGCACACCGGTATACCTGAGGATCTGGTGTCGGATCGGGGACCGCAGTTTGCTTCTTGGGTGTTCCGGGAGTTTTGTGCCAAGCTCAAGATCTCCCTCAGCCTCACCTCGGCCTATCACCCCCAATCTAACGGGTTAGCCGAGAGGACCAACCGCGAGGTGGCCAAAGCCCTGAGACTTATGAACCGGACCGATCCTGTAAAATGGGCTTCCTCACTTGCCTGGGTTGAGTACTCGCTGAATTCACGTATAAATCCCGTCAGGAACTTATCCCCCTTCCAGTGTGTCCTAGGGTTCCAGCTACCCCTTTTCCCATGGGACTCCCCGGTCGGTATGGTACCGGGAGTGGAATCATGGTACCGCGACTGTAAACGTGCCTGGAGAGCCGCCCAAGAGGCCCTTCAGACTCAAGCCAGCGTCGTGAAGTACAAGGCGGACCGTCATCGACGCCCCGGGTTCCCGATCCGGGTCGGTCAGAAGGTGTGGCTATCAACCAAGAACCTTCGCATTCCGGGGTGCAAGAAGTTCGTGGCCCGGTACATCGGACCGTTCCCGGTAATACAAAGGGTAGGAGCGGTCGCGGTGAAACTCCGGCTGCCCAAAATATATCGTATCTCACCCACCTTTCACGTGTCCCTGCTCAAGCCGGTTCGTTACAGTCCACTCCGTCCAGCTGCCCCGTCCATGGAGGACGCACCGCCGGTTCCCCCATCAACACCTGCGTGGAAGTTCGCGGGTATCGTGGACTCCCGACGCAGACGCGGTCAGCTACAGTACCTTGTGGACTGGGTGGGAGCCGACCCCGAGGAGAGGAGTTGGGTATCTCCCCGGGAGGTGGAAGACCGAGACCTGATCGCGGCGTTCCATTTAGCACACCCGTCCCGACCTGGTCCCCGAGCCCGGGGCCGACCCCGCAAGCGGAGATGGCCTCTGCGAGGCGGCCATCAGAGGGGGGGCTCTGTGACGTTCCCGGCCCCGGGTGGGCGGGGTTCGTCAGATGTAGCAAGCTGTGTCTCATTAGCACCAACATAAAAAGGGCAGAGTCCCTACCCACAGTGCGAAGTATTGCGCCAATGTTTCTATTGAGCCGTACCGAGCGTTTTCTTGTTCCTTGTCTTCCCTCTCGCCCTGTGTCTTCCGTTCTGCCCTTGTTTCAGTGCCCTCCGTTCTCGCCTCCTGTCCCTAGCCCAGCTCCCGTTCCTGAACCGCCTGTCTTGCCCAGTCCAGTGTTCCGTCTCCCACCAGCCCTTGGTCTCCTGTCTTCGTCCCTGCTCGTTGGACTGACTTCCCGGACCTCGACCCTCTTGCCTGCCCAACGACACCGATATCCGCCTCACGATTTGGACACCGTTGCTGCCTTATCTGGGCTTACTAATAAACCTTGCTTTCCTCGCATACCTGGGTCCGCTCCTCTGTCGCGTATCGTTACATTAGGTGATGGTAATAGAAAAATTATGATAATTCTTCCTATGTGCTATACTGGTAGTGGATTGCATGAAGGCTAACAGCCTGCAGGTGTGACATAGTTGGGTGGAAGTGAGGGGGAATGGACAGAGGCAGTGCATGTAGGAAAGGCCAACTGTGTTCCTATAGGGTGACTTGGGGCCTCATGTATAACCGGTGCGTACACATGAAAATGTTGCGTACAGTCGTTTCCACGGTCACATCGAGATGTATAAAAACTAAACTTGGCTTACCGCTATGCATCTGTTCACGGTAGCTCCAGACATGGCGTATGCACATTTCTGCGCGGTTTTGTAAATGGATGGCACTCAGTGTCAAGTCATTGCTACTCTGGTTTCCCTTTTTAAACTCACAATTATGACGCTGACTTTATCATATACACCGACATTAATTGTATGTTGTTTACAAATGTACGGCACCTGATTTTTAATCGATTTGTAACAATAAAACGGTGCAGAAAATTACCGACCTGTTACAACTACCATGGCAGCTCTTGCGTTATTGGAAGACATAGCTTATGGAAGAATTATAGAAGAGAGCGCATATTCAGAGAACATATACTGATTTCCTGGCTCATGTTGATGACCAGTCTGATTTCCAAGAGCAATCATTTTGGAGCTGTGTGCTAAACTAGGGCTAGCATCACCAAGGCTGTTATGAAAGCAAGAAGATGGACACTGATGCAGCTTCGCTGTAAGGCCTGAAAGGGGCATGGCTAGAAACAATATCACCTGGACATTCTCAGCAATGCCCGCTAATAGTTTGGGAAAGCACCTCACAGCCAAAGTCTTATTGAAGTTGGAATAGGTCCTGTCTGATCAGGAACCACTGGTAGTGAGTTTCAGTGAGTTTTAGGTGGCATCTTGTGGTATTTGCTGAAGTCGAGCACCTTGCAGAGGTAAACAAGGTGCTCCACCCAGCTCTTGGCATGGATGACATTGGTGTAATTGGGTTCCATTTGGCTTAAGGATGATCACAATGAGACTGGGCCATGGGCTGTGTAATTATTTAGTCACTCCTAGCTACATCTTCTCAATTTCCTCTTCCACAGGCTTTTGATAGTCCAGGTACGTGTGGCCTATGGATGTATGTATGTGTATATGTATATATGAACCTCCTGCAGGAGCTGGCTAACGTGGGCAAGCTCCAGGGTCCCCATGCTGATTGTGAATAGAAGGTCTCGTGGTTTAAGCCACTGCTTTGGCAGACTGATGTTATATCTTTTCTTAACCTACTGAGCTTAACCTACTTGGTTATTGGCAAAGGAATCTGAGCTTATCATTTGCTGAAAAAGATCAGAATGCAGTTTGGCAGGCACGGAAGGGGGCTCACCTTCCAGGTCAACCTCTTTATCCTTGACTAGGACAAGGAGCAACCATTTGCAGATGAACAGTGAGTAGTGTATGACTGGTAGGTCTGCTGGGACTGCAATATCTTGTGCTGGAGCTGCAGGGATGCATTCCACAAGGCCTCAAACAACAGCAGATCCATCTGTAGCATCAGGACACTTAGCAGTTCAGAGACTTCCCCAACAGTATTAGGACACTTCCCTGCTGGGCCAGTAATGAGGACACTAGCACTCAACTCATTTCTCACATTTTCATACATGATGGCATTGAAGGGGGTACCCTCAGTTGACGGAGGTACTGAGGGTGACGGTGCCCCAGTGTCCAACAGGTCATCCTCCACTGTGAGTCAAGTCATAAAAAAGGTCAAAGGGGGATCTCAGTGTCTTTGGAACCAGCATAGTCTGGAGTTGTAGAGAGCAGATTAACATATGTACTTGAAGCACAGGAAACATGTAGTGAGAACAAGGACACACTTAGCTGAGCCAAGGCTTCCTCAGTGGATTTACATAGATGGACTGGTCCTTGTGCAACAAAGTTCAGTTGTTTTACTAATAACAATCGTGGCTAAGTGCACACACTTGAGGGTAGCAGTCTTTATCACCAACAGCTTCAACAACTAGAAAACCAGATCAGCAAAATCAGCAAACAATATCCCTGCAATCAAAACAAACACAAAGGCATTTAATATAACACCCAGGGAGCATTCTTCCAAGCTCTATTTTAAAATCATTCTAAGTAAAATACTTTGCATCACAATCTCCATTTTAAAGGATTTAAAAGGGGCCCAATGCTGAAATTACTGTACCGACCCTGCGATTTAAACAGATGACATTCCAATCTGACACAGCATCTTCACCCACTGAACTACACATGGAATAAACTGCATGTATGTTTGTATCATATATCTATCACAGTGGGTTTGTTATTAGTATCTGAATTCATATATAATGGTACGAATTTAAAATAATTTAACGGACAGTCTGCCCGAACGAGTTATTGAAAATCGGTGATCACAGGTAAACTGATCCCTAACATCGTCTAGTTCTTAAAAGAATATGTTAGGCAAGATATTTTGCAAAACTTCCATCCAGGCAGCTCGAAAAACGCTGTGTTAAAATAAAAGTACAACGCCGGCGAACCGGCAAAGGAATGAGAAAAAAATACAAAAGAAAGACCATCGTCACATGACAGGGAGGAGCGCAGGACGCGGCTTCACAGCTGATAGAGGCGTGAACCGCTGCGTGCCTCCTCTCCTGATCAGATGACTACCCCACGTAAAAGAAAAGCGAGGATATACAGTTCCTGTAACATTGTATTTTGTAAAAAAAATCAAACGCACCACTTACTGTGTGACCAAAGGGGCGGCAGACAGGGTACCGTTCTGGGGCTTTTGACTTTCAATTGTAAGAAGATCTAAGGACTACTGCGTTAACATTTGGCTGCACGATCAAGCTTTCAGCCATAGCAGCCAGCAGCTCAAGGAATTATACTATCGATTCTGTTTTGTGTGAAAAGGCGGGGAATACAAAGCACCGTGCTGACAATACAGTGTTTTGAATGCATCCATCATACACAAAATACTCAAGCAAGAAGCAAATCTGCCTTTACGACTTATCTATTTGGAAGAATACGGCTACGCTTAACTACTAACAAAGCAGATACATGGATTATCTGGTATGATATTTATTTTTTCATTTCTCACGTCTTTTTCCTTGGTTTTTGTTTTGTTTTTCCACTCCATCCATTGAATGAATGTCGATTTAACTATGCTCGTGTATGAACGATGTTAAAGTGTCGTCTTCTTTGTCACACCATTCGATCCATTTCAGTCTTTTAACCGGTGTGTATTTGTTTGTGCCAACATCTGAACAAAGTTAACAATAACAAACCTTATTTGCCAACAGTAAAATATACTACACTTATCGTATAGCCACTGGCACGGAAATGGTTATGTCCCAGTAAAAGAGGTTTTAATGCGAGCTTCACATACACTGTGCCTTTTGGATTGACATAGGCATATCATTTAATGTCTGATGGAATGTCAAACATAGTAAAAAAAAAGTCGGGTCGTAACTATTATTATTATTATTATTTTTTTTTAATTGAATAGTTTGTCATGTAAATTTTCCCGATTGGAATCAGTTAAGTGTAAGATTCGTAAATCACATATTACTTACTTTTTAAAAAATACTATACTGTTTCTCTTTTTTCCATTGATATTACAATATCATAATAACTGCATACATGTTACTTATTTAATATTCACTCCTTGGTCGAAAAGTAATTTGGTTGTGTCAGTATGCAAAATAACGAACAAAAATGTTTAATTGGTATTCATGCGCTGATTGTATATACAGGGGTACCTCGGTTCTCGAACTCACTACAACTCGAATTTTTTGAAAGTCGAACAAACCAGTTTGACGTATAACTTGATCTGAATATCAGAAGTCGAACCGTGAATGCTGACCTAATATAAATTGTACGCTACAATGCAATTCTTCACATACTGGACGATTAAACAAATAAAGCAGCGCAATATTACAGAAACTAATAATAAATAAACAACTAACTTACTTGTACCATTGGAGCATTTATGTCATTTATTTAAACTTTATTTTACCAGGTAAACAAACTGAAAAACCAGTTCTCATTGTTTTACGTGATATTCGGGAGAAATAGCAGATTACACATTGGAACTGCCTGGGATGCAAACTTCATGTGTGTAACTAAACTCTTCAGCCAATAAGGGCAAAGGTGTGTCGTCATGGAGGTGGTTCCAGTTTGTGTAGCCGGGTGAGAGGTCATAATGCATCTAACCGTAATGTATTGCGTCAGGATCAGAATGCGTTGCTTTAAGCCAGCACTGTAAGTAAGACGAACGCACCCAATGACCGAACTGGGAAACAAACTGAAACGCGGACTTAATACAGAGGACTAATGACAACAACCAGAAACAGGTGATCACATGGGGATCCCACACGAGGTTAATGTGGGGGCGTGGCACACGGAAGGAGCGGACGATCGGGGCAGGACAGAGGGGATGTTGGGATAAGATCTTTATCGTTTTGGAAGCCATTAAGAATGCTCTTTAGGTGGCATGCTCTTCTTGTTTTATCCTGTTTATTTTGTGTTTAAATGCTAAAAAAGCATTTTGGGGGGCCGGGAACCAATTAATTGGTTTTCCATTATTTCTTATGGGAAAAGTTTGATCAGAACTTGAGCTTTTTAGGATTTGATCCGGAGTCTGGAACGGATTAAGTTCGAGAACGGAGGTACCGCTGTATTCCATATTGCGTTTATACTATACGGCTAATAATATAAAGTTTTGGAGCTGTCGTTTTAAGGACTGATTTATGAAATATTTACAAGATTAACAAATTCACCTTGCTGCGATTTATTTTTTAATGTTCTTGCAATTAAGACATTTTTATGAAGGGTTTTTTAACATTTACTGACAAGAAGTCAGTTTTGTAGCAAAATCGTCATCCAGTGTAAGATGTATGTGTCTGGAGTGTTTTGTTTGTGCGTTTTGTTTGATTTCTTGGTTTACATTGTATGTGATTGATGATTTACTAGATCCCTAAACATATTATAGTCGATTGATATAAGTAATTGTTTACCTGATATTTCACATTTTACGGGGTCAAGTTGAAGGTAACTGATATCTATATTAAATATTTACAGAAGCTGAGCACTGGCATTAAAAAAAAGTTGTAAGTATTGTACTCAAAGTGCCTTTTCAATGCATGATGTTATCAGTGACCTAAAACATGCATAGTATAGATCCTTCATCACAATACTGACCTTGGCTCACTCCAGTAAAAACAAGAAGCACAGAGAAGATATCCCTTATTAATGGTATCCTACCTGGGCAAATTCCGCCATTATTAAACATCAGTACTTTTATGAATGCTCCTATTATTAAACCAATATTATTGAATTTGGTTCACTGTTTTTGTTTTAAGTAAAAACTATAATGAAAAGCGTAGACATTATCTTGCTTAAATATGAAGATGACAAACCTTGCTTGATGACAAGATTGCTGTTGAACAGAGGTGTGGAGATTACGTTAGACTGCAGGGTATAAATGCTGGATGATTACATGCAGATTATCATGGTTTATGTGTATCCTATGTCATGCAAAGTGCAAAAATGAAAACTCGCAGTAGGCTAGTTCTGTAGAATAGTTATCTCATAAGGTCATTTTGGGTGTCCCTTAATGCATAGAGCAGTAGAAACAGTGTACTGTGCCACGCAGGAATTTGTTATAGCCCAAGAAGTCATCGATCAGCATGTTTTTCACAAGTTTTAAATGTGGTGATATGCTCTGGGGTAGGAATGAATCAGCATTGTGGAATATTCGTTTACTCAAAAATGTGCATAAATTCGCAAATAATTGTAAAACCAAATGATAGTTCAGCCATTTAAAATAATATTTAGCAGCAATATAATTAGTTGTAATTTTTCCATTTTCTAATAAGTGTGTAGTTTATTCATTTTTAAGTTTACCTCTGCTGTTTTGACATAAGCTCTGCATGTGTTCTTGCTCAGTCATAGTGTATGACATTTGCTAGAAATTTAACAAAAACAAATAAGACTAACGAGAACTGATCACCAGAAGACATTCATCTTTTACTGTATGGAAATGGTTTTAATTCCATACTGATAATTTTGATCAAAACTGAGTGTTTTGTCAGCAATGTGTTGTCTGTTGTCACTACTCATGGCAACAGGTGTAAGAGAATCTGATTATGCTGCTGCTGTTAATTTTATATGTATATTTTTGTTGTCATCATTCTCATTAAAATATTCTTTAAGTTTATGTTATCTGAAATTTGTCTTTGATAAAATTTCAAATACGATTGAATTGTCGGTGTACCAGACGTTTTGGTGAATTACCCTGAAAGTGAACTTCTGACTTGCCTTTCCCAGTAAAGACAGACTGTATTGGTAGATAATAAATTCTATTTAGCTTAGGGCCGGGTGATATCAATATTATATCATGCAAGCACAATAATCACCAGGGCTCAACAGGTGAAATATTTGGCTGTATGCCAGATTTTCGGTACTATATGGTCGCATATTTATACCCACAGTTTGTTAAACAGATTAGTGGTATGAGTAAAATATTAATAAGGCATTTTATGACACCCAAAATGTAGTATTCAGCATATCCTTATGTTTAATGAATGCATCGGACTATAAATTACAAAAATTACTACCACTTTCGCTTGTCATCTGAAGGCCTGGTGATTATTGGGCATGTGCGATATATCGATATGGTATTGCCTAGCCCTAATTTAGGTACAATTTATTTTGGGTACAGTTTGAACTTCTTTTTTCTTTTATACAAAAATATGTACCATATTATTTATTGCAAAGATTCCGATACCGCGCTGTTATTTTGTTTTCCCCCAGTATTATTCAGCCATTTTAAGGCTACTTCAAATATTGTAGTGCACTTGCACTAATCTCTTCAGTTTAATTTCAGTTTCAATCAAAATGTGTTCAAGATACTTATATAGTTCCATCAGTGGATGGTCAGACAAATATATGTTTAAACAATCAATTACTAGCAACTTTACAGGTGTTAATACTAAATATTTGCTTATAATTTGCTTTGCTTAAGTTACGACTAGTAGTTTTCTTCTTTTAAAAGTTATGGTGGTTTTAATAATATTTCCTGTTGGTGACCTTGGCTATTAACTGTTTGGTTACTTACTACATCTTCTGCTAATTTGACATACTGCGTTTTTATACCTTGGTTTAAATTCTAAATTTTTAGTCCCCAGTTCTAAAGACATGAAAAATAAATTCTGTATCATATTCTGTGTTCTTTCTATTATCATGTAATATCGAAAACATTGCTAGATGTAATAGTTGCGTCACTGTATTGCCACAGTATGTTTAACAGTCACTTGCACGTGTTTTTCCAGATAGCTGTACTTTCTTCCTGCATTGCATGCGCTGGTTCTCTGTAGTTTGCTGAATCCACATCAGAGCTTTTGTTCCACGGGCACAGGAATGTTTATCTGGAGGAGCCCCTGTGGATTTACAAAATTAATTGGAGCATTGGGTCAGTGCAAAAATATGTTTGACAAGTTAAGCCAGAGGTGCGATATTTTCACTGACCAAATCGTTTGCAATAATAGGCTGAGTGGGATGTCTAATAAATCCAGCAGTGCTTTGCTACTTTAAGTCTGGAATGTTCATGTATTAACTAAATTATTGTTAAAGAGGCAAAGAATTACATATAGTCATGAACTCCACTGAATTAATCTTCCATAACTTGGCTTTTTCTCTCAAGTATTCATTGCGCAATACTCATTTAATACGAATTAGTAATGTGTAAGAATGTGTTTTGCAGGAGAGTAGAACCTATGGGGCTAGACATTTGTGTGCTTGTATCCAATGTACTCCAATGAGGAAGTAACACTTTCTTGGGATAAGGAAGATATTGCTGGAGAATTGGACTCATCCCCCTTGAGATGGGATGTACCGACTGCATTGTAGTGTTGAAGTATACTCAAAATAAGCATACTCCCCCAGTACAATAATGCTTAAGAAGTTTTTAAGAAAGGACTTGTTTTTAGTCCAGGTTGGGGTGGAGTTTAGGTTTGCAGAGAGGTAGGTAGATGTGAGGGCTTTTTGTTATGAATGCACCTTCAGTACTTTCAGGATTAATTAACATGAGAAATTCAATATAGAAGACAAATAGCTGAAGGTGAAATGGAATGATTCATTTAAGTGCTTAATTTATGACATTACCACGTTGACCCAAATATAAGATGGCTTTTTTTCCCCCTCAAAGTATGTCTGAGAAGGTGGTGTAGTCTTATATTTGGGGCCTAGATGGGCCTAGACAAAATAGGGAATAGATGGCAACACATACGATATTTGTAACGAGTACCTTGACTTGATGTAATAAAGATTTGCCGTAAGATTACTTGGCAGCTGATGGGCAGCATGTGGCTCAGTGGGCTAAACCTGTGTGCCTGCAATCAGAAGGTCACCAAGCCTCAGCACGTCTGCGGGTCCTTGAGCAAGGCCCTTAACCCCCAGCTCCCTGGGCGCCGCGACAGGTGGCTGCCCTTCACAGACAGTTTGCTCTACAAAGAGCAAGTTGAAGGAGGTGAAAAAGACAATTTCCCCACGGGGATCAATAAAGTATCTGTTGTTGTTATTATTATTATTATTATTATTATTATTATTATTATTATTAGGACAGTCAAAAAGCGTGTCACGCCAGATGAGAGCTGGCATCCCTGACAATGTGTGTGTGTGTAACGTGTATCCCTAAAAGCGTGAGTGTCACGCCAGATGAGAGCTGGCATCCCTGGCAGTGTGTGTGTGTAACGTGCATCCCTAAAAGCATGAGTGTCACGCCAGATGAGAGCTGGCATCCCTGGCAGTGTGTGTGTGTAACGTGTATCCCTAAAAGCGTGAGTGTCACGCCAGATGAGAGCTGACATCCCTAACAGTGTGTGTGTGTTTAACATGTATCCCTAAATTGTTGACTTTCCTGCCTGTGCCGCTGTGAGTATTAAACTGATAGTGGCTGTTAATAAAGATAGTAACATTCATTTTAAAAGAGCTGTCATGTCATTTATTAATATGGCCTAGCCTTTCCCCACAATGTTTTTTTTACCCTCTTCACATGGGTCTGCTGCATGAGAAACATTCTGTGCCCTCAAGGGTTGTGGAGTTTGTAATATTCATTATCTACTCCCCACTGCCCCTCCCAAAAAGAAATACAATTGTTTTTTGGAATGTTTGTTTTTTCCGCTTATCGTAAGCTGATTGCCGGTGGTAGCTTTTTAAGCTGTGGTTGCTGGTTAACTTATTATATGATCTTGTGAAATAAAATCATTTTTCTTTAAAAGGGTAAGATTAGGGTAAGCTGTTTTTCTAAAAATAGTTACTAAAAAGTGTGAGGGGAGTCGTACAGTGGTACCTCGGTTCTCGAACTTTGTCGTTCCGGACTCCGGATCGAATCCTAAAAAGTTCGAGTTCTGATCGAATTTGTCCTATAACAAATAACGGAAAACCAATTAATTGGTTCCCGACCCCAAAATAACACCTAAATATGTTTTTTTAGCATTTAAACACAAAATAAACTGGATACAAGAAGAACATTTTTTTCTTAATGGCTTCCAAAACAATAAAGATCTTATCCCAACATTACCCCTGTCCTGCCCTGATCGTCCGCTCCT
>JABFEA020000119.1:12413445-12424361 GCA_019775915.2 Cyphomyrus plagiostoma | reverse complement strand
GTGAGTGTGCCCTGCGATGGGCTGGCCCCCCATCCAGGGTTGTTCCCTGCCTCGTGCCCGTTGCTTCCGGGATAGGCACCGGAGCCCCCGCGACCCAGTCGGATAAGCGGTTTGGAAAATGGATGGATGGATGGATTTAAGAAAGTTTAGGAAAATGGATGGATGGATGGATTTAAGAAAGTTTAGGAGAGTAATAGACCATGCACTCCTCTTGCACCTGCATTGAGTCCTGGTGGGGCCAAGACCGTATTCTAAACAGCACAGGGCAAAGGCAGGAGCAGGTCTTGGACAGGATGCCTGACAATCCCAGGGCATGCACACGCACATACTTTCCAAATATAGGCAATTTACCGACCCAGTATTGCTTAACTGCATGCGTTTGGACTGCAGGAGGAAACCTGAGTACCTGGAGGAATCCTATGCTTGTTCTCTATTGCTCTTAAAACCGCATCTGCTCTGGGGTCTGTGATCTTTTTTTGTTTCTGGTAAGTTTCAGAATGAAATGCGAAGATGAATAATATAACGTTACATGTAATGTTGTATTGATGTATAAAGGATCAGTACAGACCAACTGATGTTTGAACTACACTTCCATATCTAAGTTGGCACATTCTTCATAAGCGTTCAGATTAGAAGTATTAGAAGGGGGGAGGGGTGGCATGTCCCTAGATGATAATAATATTTCAGTACTGCATGTTACACAATGATTGTTTTGGCAAATGTGATGTAATATATGAAAGACATAGTGTCACTGCAAAACTCCTGAGCATCATTAAATAGTAAAGAATTGAAGGTGTTTGTATCTAAAGGTAATCCATAGACACTTAAAGTCAAACTGTACCAATCCTGGGGATTTTGTAGCATGAGACAACTGTAGTGAGCAGGAGGCTGTGCTCAAGCTGTTTGCAGTGCATGTGTATCTGCTGGTGGGCAGCTGGATTCAATGTGATCGCTATTGATATGGTACTTAGAATATATAATCTCAGACATTTTGTGAATATATAAAGTGAATGTATTGAATTATATGATGATAAAAAAATCCTAAATGTGAATAGTTTACATTGCTGCTTTATTTAATTAATGCAAAATGTTGTTTCCGAATGAGGAAAATAGGGTTTTTTTTTTTTTTTTGTGAAGTAGCATGTGTACAAGTAGAAATTGTATAAAATATCAAAAACTTTTTGTCTCAGTGTGAGACGATGCATGATCCCTTCTCCCCTGCATGTCCCATACCCACTGGGGAGGCCGATCTCACCCCAAACAGGATGTCTGAAAACACTTTTCTTATACATTCTTTCTTGGGAGATCAAAAAAAAGTGTTTTCTGCAAGCATGTGGTTTCTTTTATTGTCAAAGGTTATGGTGATACGATTTTTACTGTTACATCATCTGGTCAAGTCGATCTTGTTACAAAGTTCAACAAATTCAGACATGAAATCATTTATGATTTAATAACTGATACCTTTTAACTTAAATTTCGTTTATATGAACACGAATAAGGCGTAAACAAACATAATTAAGTATGTTTGGATTAAGTATATGTTTAGATTCTCTAGATTATTCTGCAAGTGCCTGCTGCTGGCATTTTTGGCACAATTTGTTCATAACTTAACTTTGAAGGAAAAAAAAAACTGTGACCAATAATATGAAGATATGTGTAGTACAGTGTTGAGATGACATTTGCAAATGCTCTCAAGGTTGTGAATGAGTACGTTTTAAGTAATTTCCTCAAACATTCTGGTTGTACTTGTAAGGGCTCTATTTCTGATAGACTTCTGTCACAAGAAAAACCACCTTGACCAGTGATTTGACATGCAAAAGCATCTCCAAATGGCTTGTCATTTTTGCTTTAGATGAGATCTTGTGATACAGGGAAGGGAGTAAGGAATAGAGGTGTTATTTAGATTTGTAAGTGGAGAGAGTTTTAGTAGTACAGAGTGGGGGGAACAGGTGTTTTCAGGTCTCTGCATTTTCTGGGTCTAGAGAGAATCAATCCCAGTTTTAAAGCATTGAAATGAGGGTTGACCATCATTAATTCTTTTGCAAGTTTAGCATAAATTAAAGTGGGACAAAACTTTAATTATATGGAAATGTCACCAGGCCCATTTTTATAGCATGAAATTCTTTGGACCTCCTATTTGAATTATTTTGTTGTATAGGCCTACATTAGGAATCTTTTTATATATTTTGTGGAATTGAAGATATCTGATAAATGGCACATTCTGTCTGGTTATTAAGGCGATTGATGTGCTCTAAATTCGGTTTATCTTCAGCACTGGGGAACACACTTATGGTTCGTATGGTTGTTTATGTAAGTGAGGATATTTTAATTAAAACAAAAAATGAAAATGGAACAGAATGATTGTCCTTTATCAAAATCACCTACATTGCTCTTTGAGACATGAAAATCTGCCTTTTACTGACAAACACTCTTGCCTTGAGTGACTTGATATTTCTGTTTCCATCCGAACAGTTACTGTTGAGTGACTATTAATGTTCTGTACTACTGCTGCAGACTACTAAATTGTTCCCAGGTTGTGCTGAAAAATGTGGTCTGTGGTTTTCTTTTGGAACCATAGCGGAAAGACTTTCATTAAAAGTTATAAAATAAACAAACTTGTGTGGTTACCTTTTAATATTTTCTATAATTGCCTGTTGTGTAACTGCACAATTAGATCTATTTATCCTAAGCTATATACCCCCTTGCATGTCTTTAGCATATTAATTTTGTGTAGAAATATATATATCATTTTCAAGTATTCATTTTTTGGTATTATATCCAGTACACTTTATTCATTTATGAATGAGACATGACTTCTCTTTTAAATTTAAGGACTGTGTAAAATTATATATGTTTATTATTTAGTAGTGACCAGTAGGTGGCAGTGATGAGAAGCTGTGAATATTATAACGTTAATGATGAACAATTAAAAAGTTATTTTTTAACATTCGTCAGAGGGAAAGTTGCAGATTTGTAATATGCAAAAATTGCAGATAGACCCATTGGAAAAGGGCTTACCGAAACTCACTGGCTAACAGAGAAAGCTTTAAGCAGGAAATGATAGATCCATACTTTGTCTACTATACTATAGACACAATTTACAGTGGCTATCATAAGAGTCTTGAAAATGATTAAAATACAAGCTATGGAAAATTCAGTGTTATCCAGATTTTCTTTGACGTGGAAACACTTTGTGGATTTCTCTGAACTTCACTGTTATCTCCCAGTTGAATTTCTAAGTTATGCCTAAATTGGAAAACATTTTAAGTATAAATTCTCATCCAAGAAGCACAGCAGAATTGGGATTATTTTTACTAGGGGGTTCAAAACATTATTGCTGCATTTATGGCTGCCTTTATCATTTTTTTTAAATGATGTCAGATGTGGTAAATGGCAGTTTTTTTGCTCAATTTGCCTCTGTGTCATCATGTACATGATAACAAAACAACTGTGACAAGCCTGCTTGTAAATGAACAGGTTTACCACAAATGATTTACTCCAGCAATAAATAAATGGCAGTGCCAAATCACATTCTGATGAAGCTCTGATTTTCTCTATCATTTTGAGCCATATCAGTTGTTTGTAATAGTCCTTTTATCATCCTGCTGGTATTCAATTGTGGGGTAAATGTCTTTGATTGCCATCCCACTGCATCCCCCCAGTCCATACACACACGCAATTTTGGATGTGCAAATTCACCTATTTATTACTTTTCACATTCCCATCTTCTAAGACTTATAAATGGCTTAACTCGTGTCTACGATATGGCCATTGACGCTTGGCGCGACGCTAATGTGGATCAGATGGCACATTCTCCACGGCACATAACATAACCCTTGCCCTGTTTTTTAGGAGCTGACACTATCAAGAAATACTGGAGTCGCTACTATCAGGGATCCCAGGGAGTTATCTTTGTCCTGGACAGCGCCTCCTCGGAGGAGGACCTGGAGGTAGCCCGGGCGGAGCTTCACTCAGCCCTGCAGCACCCCCAGCTCTGCACGCTTCCTTTCCTAATACTGGCCAACCACCAGGACAAGCCCGCCGCACGCTCCGTGCAGGAGGTAACTTTCCACACCAAATATAGAGCTGGGGCACTCTCGCGGCTGGGCCCGTTTCCACCGGCGACGCGCTGCGGCCTCCCGCGATGTGGCCGGGCCCGTGTGCGCGTGTGCTCTCTGTCAGGTGTTCGCACGCCTGCCGCACTAGATTTACGGGAGAGGTTGGAAATGGTCTTTGTCGGTCACAACGCTGGCTGGCCACTCTGTTACGGGCACGGCATCATGGCCATCACCTCCGTCTGCCCCATGCCGCCGCCCAGCCCAGAGTGTCACACAGCAGGCGAGTGTGGAAATCAACACGGTGCTGTGCTGCTTTCTGAAAAATCGCCTTTTCCTACACGGTGACAAGACTCGGAGAACAAAAGCATATTACTTGAGAGAGAGAGGGTGGAATGTGAGCGTGTCCCTGTATTAAGGGGGCGTGGGAGAGCTGCCAGACGCTCTTATGGTGCGATGTCTGGACTCACGAGCGCTTCGCTCCCCGGTGTCAGTAAAATGCTGTAAATAGGCTTTAAACTGATCTGTTTTCAGCTCCTCGGAGAGCAACTAAACAGGCAAGCAGTTGATGACATTTTGTAAACCGACTGTTTCCTTAAAGCTGAGATCGCACACCTGTGCTCACATGCAGCCTAAATACAAAGCATGTGTGATCTAAGTTTTCCAGTAACTCCACAGGGTTGCTAAGAACCTAAAGGATTGATCCTAAGCTTTCTGTAGCGCACTGAGAAAAAAGAAACAGTCACTGGGTTCATCTGAGTTCAGCTGGGGGGTGGTGGGAGGTGGCTCACTTAAGTCACATTTTACGGCGTAAGGGGGAAACATTATTTTATGTTCAACGTGGCTGTGAGTTAAATGCAAACCATTTCTGCGCAAGCTACATTGGGATATTGGTGTCATCCAGTTTTCAGTTTATGGCCAACATACTGAAATGGGCACCACTGCATGACCATGTTTGGTTTTTCCTTTTTTGATACTTTGCTGTTTTTTAATTTTTCTTTTTGCATGTTTCTTTTTCTATAGTGTTAATTTAATCTATTGGTTATACTGAACTGAGTGATTATTCCACAACTGGAAGTTTGAGGCATTTAAAATTTAGAATAATGGAAAAAAAAGTCCCAGCTTAATTGTTAGATGATTACAGGCCAAAATGAATTAACGATCGTCTCCTGCCGGTGTGCCATTGGAGCTTCTATAAAAAGGCTGTGCTTCGATTTCAGACACTCCAGTTCTAATGAATTGAGGTTTAGATATAGTTGTTCTCTGGGTAGCTTTTTAAACATCTAGGTTTTTGTTAATTGCTACTTTAAAAGCCGGATCTCATTAATTAATTTCCAGATGCCAGCCATTTGAAGTGCATGCAAGTTTGTTCTTGTGTTAGTAACAAACTTGTTCTTATAATTATATGGCCAAATTTTACAGGAAGCCTGAATTTATCTTAATTCTGTTTTATCCACTTTTAATTTTTGAGCATCTCTAACATGCGTAATTCTCGAGTCTAGCAGAAATGGAATATGTATTATTGCCACAACGTCTGGTTGATAATGAGACATTAGCTGGTGTTATGAGATGCGGTGCTAGCAGACTTCATGCTGCGGTTGAGAAAAAGCATTGGAATTAAATATATAAATGAAGTATTACTCTTTAAACAAATTTTCAGTCAATGTAATTAGTAGCCCGGATTTTAATATTCACTGCTGGGAGTTCAATTAATATGGGACTGAAGCTAAACTAGGAGAAGTCCGGATTTTCCACATGATCCTCCCATTCGACAAAATACAGAATGTTATTTTCTAGCAAGTTTTTTTTATTCATTTTAAATCTTTAAATATACTTGAACTTGCAAAATGCTAATAGAATCCTGTTAAAAATGGTGCATTAAATGATAGGCTTTTTGACAAGTTAGGGATTTAGTTTTTTCTGTGATCATTTTGGTTTAGTATTTTCTGAAAAATAAAATCCACACATTAATTAATAGTCGAGCCTAGGTTACGGACTACATTGAAAATTGAAATGAAAGCATTTAATTGGTAGTGTGCAGTTACCATTGGTAGCTTTTAATGGGTTTCTGTGTACACTGTGATAAGTTAGGTGTTTTTAGCATAAATTTCAACAATGAGGGAAGCAATGAAATTCTTTTGATAGAAATATTTGGTACAACAGTATTAGATGTTTGAGAGACCTTTGTGTATATTTATATTCATGAAAGAAATCACAAAGTAACATTTGTTTGTATTGTGCAACTAATGTACTTCCAGAAGGACATTTTCTAATACTGAAGAATAGACATTAAATTCCTGTAACAAAAATGTACATGGATCGTGAATCTGACATGTCATTCTTCATTCATTTGGAAATGTAGCCACCCTTCTCCATCACTAACACCAGATAGTCTTCTATAACTTTACTGAAAACCACAACCTGAGGGTTTGAGAAACCTTTTGTGCAGCATCTTGCAGTCGCTTCCACAACATTGCTGTTGTTGTATTGTTTTCCCATTAGCGTACCTTCACTGTTTTAGAATAGCCCAGAAGTTCTCGATGCAGTTGATATGAGGTGAATCGCCGAGCCACCCCATAATCCTTTTGTTTTTGAGCACTTTTTATTATAGTATTTTGAATCATATGTTGTCTTGCATTCCTATCAGCAACGGGCCTAAACATCAGCATCATCAGTGGTAGTTTTCGCTGTCAAGCTGCAGCTCTCTCTTGATTCACTATTCAGATCTTTGCAAGCCCAAGCCAAGCACTTTTCTCAGTGGTGTCCTTTTTTACAAAATTTATTTTATTTAGTGGAGGCCTTGTGTTCTTTTCCAGAACATGGGAGCATGTGGCTCTCTGTGGAGTGGGAGATGTTTGAGTTTCACATTTGAATGTCAATGAAATGGACCTGAGTGGATTTTTTTGATCTGTGGTTCGCCTTCAACAATATTACGTCAGCTTAGCTTTCCAGAAGAGGTCTGTAAACATATAGTGAAACCTTCACTGTGGTTTTTCATCCCCATTTTGACTATGTAATCTGTCAAAATGATTAGCATATTAACTTGGCACACCAAAATATGCTCTTTTAATGACTGCCATGTGGCACACACAGTTCAGGCAAACTTAATGAGTGTCACCTGTTTTAAATAGGAAACATAACTATAAATTGCTGGATTTTCCTTAATATGAGAGTTGATGGGAATAAGGTGTTGCGTAATTAACTTAGCAGAAGTTAGCACACACTGTAAATGTTAATTTTTTGTTAATCAATCTAAACCTTACTCTGGAGGTATTCTAGTTCTTTTTATTTAATGTACTAAAATGTTGGGATTGAAAAAAATAATGAAAATATAGTGGTACCTCAGAACTCGAGTTTAATCCGTTCAGAACGCCGGATCGAATCCTAAAAAGTTTGAGTTCTGATCGAATTTTCCCCATAAGAAATAATGGAAAACCAATTAATTGGTTCCCGGCCCCAAAAAATTATATCTAAATATATTTTTTTAGCACTTAAACACAAAATGAACCAGATAAAACAAGAAGAGCATAATCTGTACTAAACATATCAAAGCACATCAAAACGGTAATTTGTAAAGTAAGAAAATAAATGTATCCAAACAATATGTAAAGTTAAAAAAAAAAAAGAATGTGTCCTGCCCCGATCGTTTGCTCCTTCCGTGTGCCACGCCCGCTCATTAACCCCATGTGGAATCCCTGTGTGATCAGCTGTTTCAGGATGTTTTCATTAGCAGAACTTAGGTACCACTGTAAGTGTAAAACATTCTGTGACCACAAAGCCACCAAGTGTAAAACCTGGTCATTTAAATTGAACCAGTTACTGCAGCTCTTGTTTTACACTATTGAACTTAAGTCATCATTGCTCAGATGTTTGAAGTACAGTGGTTCCTCAGTTCTCAAACTCATTAGAACTGAAATGTCTTAAAAGTTGAACCAACTGGTTAAAAAAAAAATTATCTAGAGCTCGATCTGAATCTCAGAAGTCACACCGTGAACACCGACCTAAGACAACTGCGGGGAAATGAGTCACGCGGCACGTCTCTCAGCTGAAACAAAGGGTAACGCTTCAGTCTCAGCCTGGCATTCGCTGTGATAGCATTGTGCATGTTTACACTAGCTGAATACCTATATTTAGACAATACAAAAATACATTTAAACAATGATAGACTGTAACAGTAATTATTATATAATAAAATACATTTAAAAATAAAGATTTCTTATTCATTATTTTAATATTAATAATAAACCATTAGTACATTTAATTATAATAATATTGTCATGCTGAGTGGGGACGGAACAGAGACAAAGGCACAGACGTCAGGGTATCGGGGAATACAGGGTTTAATTACAGGTAAGGCAAGCAAAACACAGACGGACAATACAATGACCGGGCTGGGGAAACAAACTGAAATGCGGAGGAAATACAGAGGACTAATGACAACAACCAAACAGCTGATCACACGGGGATTCCACATGGGGTTAACGAGGGGGCGTGGCACACGGAAGGAGCGGATGATCGGGGCAGGACACATTGTTTGGATACATTTATTTTCTTACTTTACAAATTACTGTTTTGATAAATGTGCTTAGATATGTTTAGTTCAGTATATGCTCTTCTTGTTTTATCCGGTACATTTTGTGTTTAAATTCTAAAAAAAACATATTTAAGTATAATTTTTTGGGGCTGGGAACCAATGAATTGGTTTTCTGCTAAATGCTATCCATCATTGTTCTCTGTTAACTTTTGAAATTTCAAGACTGAGTTAGTCACCTTCTGTTGTGTGAAGGTAATAAAAAATACTTTCAGCGGAAATTTGAATGATATGGACAAGTCTTTGACTCGTGATGCCTGATTCTGTACTTTGGTGTGTGGAGTTGTATTCCAGCTAATTTTTGAAGTGTGTGTTAACAAGGGTGTATTGCACAACATGGGGGAAGATGCAGAGTGTTTGTTGGCTGGGAGGCAGGGAACCTCAGAATGACATACTGTGGGTTGAGAAGTAGCACATGAATGAAGGATCTAGAGATGACTTGCTTACATTGAGCTTAAGTGAATATTTGAACGCTCATCTCCTTATCAATCATTTCATGTTGTTAAACAAGTTCAAGCAGTGTAAGTTTTTACAGGTGTCTCTCAAAGAAACAACACGGTATACTTCATTCTTGCTTAGGACATTGTTAATGTCTGTTACTTTCTGTGAGAGGGCTTCAGTATAAAAGGTAAAAATGATTTTTTTCAGTAAGTAATTGACAAACATCATGAATGGTCTGTTTGTGCAGTTAACAATTTAGTGCCAAATTAGTCTGTGTCTCGTGGCATGGATGTTCTGACTTGTAGGCTGAGGTTAATTCATGTTCAGCATCAAATGTCCCATGAAAATATCCAAACATAGCCTCGTTACGAAGATGAATTCTCCATTTGTTTAAAATGGCCTTTGTCATGCCATTTTGTACTTTCAATCTCCATCTGAGCTGCATGGAAAAAAATGTGGATTTGAGAATTATCCGTAGAAACGGGTTCCAGCTATATGTTGGAAAGGGCTTGGTGTATGTCAGAAAGTTGGAATCTAAGTTAGTGAAGTCTGCTCCAGCTAAAATTAAGCCTCAAAAGGATACTAAAAATTCATAGGCATAAAAATGTTTGAACCGACTGTTCTAGCACATCTAAGTAACAATTCTGAAGAAAGAAAAATACTTCCAGAAAAATAAAACCATCAGTGCTTAGTTGAATTTCATCGGGCTACTTTGTCAGTACATATAAAAGAACTTTTTGGGTGTGTGACCCATGCTCTTGGGAATGAAATCCAGCATTTAAAAAAAATTATAAAACTGTTGCCTATTGACATTATATGACTGGTGATTGCACAGTCTTGCTGCAGCATGCATCAGTTTCACAGAGGAAATGCAACACACGTTAGCAAGAGAAGAGTTATGTCCACTTTTATCTGGCGATAATGATGGCCTTGGGCTTGAGTGATTTGGAGCAGGTGTATCATGGGGCTGCTGTTGGGCCATGGCATTGGACCATATATAAGAAGGTGAGATATGTGTATTGAGGTCAGAAATCTCCAAATCAGGGCACTAAAAATTAAAAAGAGGACCTCCACACAGGAAAATGCAGATTGTATCCTATAACTACAGCATGACACGGGCTCCTGCCTGTGTGGGGGCACTATCACTTATCAGGAATGCCGCGCTGCCGTCAGGAAATAGCATCCTGCCAACTGTCAAGTCTTCTACTCCAATTTAACTATGCATGTAGTCACCATCCTCTGTGTTTAGGAAGTTTCTACTCATTTAAATTAAACCAGTTACATATGCTCTTGTTTTACACTCATGAACCTAAGTTATCATTGCTCACATGTTTAAAGTATGTGGCAGAATAGCAGTAATCAACAATAAGGTCCAGTTGATTCTTTGATACTTGTATACTTGCCTAAACATAGAGAGCTAATATACTAATTAAGTTAACCAGGGGGGAAACTACCTAAAATAATGACACTGTAAACAGGTCTGGGGTGGTTGCCCAACTTGAATATAGGTGATTTTGCTCTGCCTGTTTTACAAGCTATTCATCCTTGAATATTAACATTGTTATGTAAAATATAAGCACCTCGTAGAAACACTTCCAGTTCAGCTGTTGCTCCAGTTACTTATTTAATCATCCAATATATTTGTAAAATCATACATTGAATGATTAAATAACCATATCAATAGTTGAATAAAGTTCTGCAATCTCTAAAAGTTGGAAGTATTTCCACAATTTTGGCCGCTAGTGTAGATTACCCTCCAATGGGCTCACCACCTGTAGGAGGGGCCATAGGGGTCGGGTGCAGTGTGAGTTGGGCAGTGGCCGAAGTCG
>JABFEA020000119.1:12400937-12413345 GCA_019775915.2 Cyphomyrus plagiostoma | reverse complement strand
CCTGCTGAGACTGCTGCCCCCGCGACCCGACCTCGGATAAGCGGAAGATGATGGATGGATGGATGGATGGATGGATAGTGTAGATTACCTCTGAAAGAATCGGGACCCGCATAATCTCACGGAGCATGTTATAGTACTTATAGTGCTTACTTTTTTGCTTTTGCAGTATTTTACTGCATTGTGTTGGTTATGGCTGTGTGGGTGTTTATGCTTTCTCTGGACTCCTTTGTTTTATCATTGTCAGTTTCTTTTTGACATTATTTTTTTGCTGTTCAGACCCAAGGGAGTTTGAACAGAGCGCGGATGTGTATGTTGATACAATATGTCAACAAGGCATCTTTTTTTGGAGGTTATTTTAACGGACATCCCTAACAGAATGTCATTTTGCTTTGTAATTAGATGTCTTGTATGTTGCATAAAGTTCGGGAATCGTTTTTTTGGTCTCCCTTGAGGAGCAAAAGACATAAAATTTATTTTTTGGATTTTGAAAAACTGAACTGAAAGCCATGGCTTGACAATGTAACACTGGAGAACATCCTAAATTGTTGACATTAGGTCAAAGATGACTGATGATGGAACACTAAAAGCTGTTCCAGAAGCCTCCTCGCATAAAGAAAAACGAATCTGGATGAATGTTGAAGCTACTTTATTTATTTTCTGAGGTTTTCTTAATGTTTTATTGTTCAGTTTCGCTTTGTTGATGACTGCCATTATTATATTAAATACAGCTAGTTAACTGTCCACTTGTCTGTCAGCATTCTGAATACCTACTTTAAGAGACCTACCTTAACAGACCTTTCAGTGTGGGTGCACATGACTGTGGAATAGCCATTCATATTGTGTAGCCATTTTTTTCATTTACGGGTTTTTTTTTGTGTGGCGCATTTTGAAACATTTTGCTTGGTTTTATGTTTTGAACTTAATTGAAGAAGTTTTTGGGCAGATTGCTCACATGTGGTGTCGAAGTGGAATAAATCCAAAAATTTTTGGTAGAGCTAGGGGCATGATTTTAATTGACGGTATACACTGGCCTAGGATGACTTCCAGTGGAGCTGACAGTGAAGTGTACTGGATGCTCTCTGGACAGCATGGTGAAGGGCCAGTGCCCTTCATAGACTTGGGGTATAACCATGATGGTGGCCATGTGCACTAAGGTGGTTACGGATGCGCTGTGTGTTTCCTGTTATCCTGAGGGGGTTGAGGGCTGAGAACGGAGCACCAAGAAGGCAGGCTGGCCAAACGAAAGCTGCTGCAGGGTTATAGACTGTAGACTAAAGGCCGAAAGGAAGATTCAGCCAGTTAGAGTAATGGGGTTTTCACGTGTACCCACAAATACAGGGTAAATAGAGGGTGTAATCTAAAAGATTATTCTTTCAGTTTTTCTCATTAAATTGAGCAAATATCTTTGCTAAGGGCTTCCACATGTTCAAATATGTGGCCAGTAACAGTTATGGAATAACATCATTACATTAAATACAAATGGTTAATTGTCAATTTGTTTAATTTACATTGTCATATCAAATACCTGTATCTGTGCGCTATTCATTTTCTGTTAAATACAGGTGTGAGTGTGTCTCTGAGGGTGTTAAGAAGTTCCCAGATGGCCTTTGTAGTCTGTTAGTTTGTGTTTCTATGTACTGGTTTTATTACAGCAAATCCAGGATTCTAAGAAAGAATCTACCTTATTTTTTATCTCTAGATGAGGTACTCGACTAGCCTCTTTGCTCCAGGCAAAAGAACACATATTAAAAACCTACCAAGAAAACCCACATCAAAGCTAAATGGTTTGAGTCCACCACTTGCTGCATGAGGATTTTGGGTTCGGCAAATTTAAGTTGTCTGAGGTGAAGAATATAAACTCGAGATCGAGGTTTATGTGTGTCTGTCTGTCTGTCTGTTTCTCTGTGTGTCTGTGTGTTTGTTAAGGAGGTGTTTGGCATCTGAGTATTAAAATGAATCTGTGCATCTGCACTGCACCATGATGAAATCAGTGTTGGCTGCAGACTCTGTGGTTTAACCCTTGCCGTCTGATTTGCAACACTATAATTAGTTGGCTTGCAAATGGTCCTTGGTGAGAGGTAAATATGTTGCTGTGGAGAACAAGACATCCCCACGCATTTCCCCCCCTTTTTTAGGTATTATAAAGTGTTTCTAAAATGCATCTTTGCTTTTCAAAATCATATCGTTTGGTGTTTATCTGGAAAACTGTTTCGCTCATTTAGTTCTCATATCATTGTACCTGAAGTAGAAATTATTTGACAGCAGGAAGTATATTTTCTGAAATGTTTTTGTCTTTCAGGTGGTAATTTCGCAATCAAATTGTCTTAATTATGGCTTTTTTATGTAAGCTGATATTGCAAGTGAATTGGAACAATGTAATCCAAAATTGAAAATACACTTCTTGGGTGTTCAATCCTTGCCCTTGAGAAACAAGATGACAGTGTGTGATCTAGCTAAATGGCTTAGTTATATGTGAATTAAAGCAATGAACTCATTATGTTCTTATACAAACTGCATTATTGATGTAATAGAAACTCATGGAATCTTATGTACTGAGGTGGCAAGACTCTGTGTATATAAAAACCAAAGTTTAACAAAATTATGGTGAATGTTGTGACAAATGTGACTCCTGATGCCATCCGAGGCCTGTTCTGAGGAAAATGCCCCAAGTAGGTATTACAAGAAATGTAGTAAAAGTGGTTGGGACTATCGCACTCTTCAGAATTTGCTTGACTTACCTGTCTCTGCCTTTCCAGTGGTTCAACATTTTATTTGTCTTTACCGTTAATAAATGTCATTTTAGCGGCAATCATGGAAGTCATCACACGGGCTTGTGAATAGACTTATTGGACAGGTTCAGGCAGTGCTGGAACCTGTAGAGACACTGAAATAACACTAGAGCAATCCCTGCTGCTGAGATATGAAACAGTGCTCTTGTGTGAAGGGTAAAGCATTTAAGATTGCAATCTTCAGTGAAGGAACCTTTCATGACCTTACAGCATAAGTCATGAATTAACTTTACTGGAAACTTCATTTGTCTACTGCTATTCTTATACACACACCTTGGAAGATGTCGTGTAGCTTAAAATGTTTGCAAAGGTGAGTGTGTGTATGTATGTGTGTGCGTGTGTATGCGTGTGCGCGTGTGTGTGTGCGTGTGCGTGCATCTCTGTGTAGATCTTGAGTCACTTCCAGGATCCAAAGCCGTATAAGTCATTACAGCTGTCCTTGGAGGTGCAACCTCTTAACAAATGGTGAGTCATCTTGAATGGGTTCAGCCAATGCTTTCTGGCTCCAATAGTATATAGGAATGTGGACCACTCAGCAAAAATACTCCAACACTAAAACGATTTCTCCATTCTCCTGCTCTTTTACATTCCTTTGCTTATGCAGAAGAGCTATACATTAGCAGTCTTCAGCAAAACATTGATTCAGCCTTAAATATAACTTGGAAAGCTCTTGGTGCTCATCATAAAATGGGATATGGTCAAAAGTAGGTTCCATGCAACTTTTCTGGTTCAGAAAGACTTACTGTCATGGATCAGGTTCCTTGCAATGTGGACAACATCTGTGATGTAATATTATGAAGTTAAACATTCTAGGTTAACAAAAGGAATGTGCCCTTCTGTACATGGGGATGGTTATACCAGCTAATTCATTCATCAGTCTGACCATTGAGCATGCATACTTTTTACTTAGTTTCAGTGTGACGGCCAGATAATGCTGCCACTCAATAATCTCCTCCTCTTAGTATTTTGTACCCATTATGCTGCTTGAGAAACATCTCTGTGTGCTGGATGTGTCTTTTGATCACTGATCTTTGACCTTTTTTTCTTTTTTCTTATTTAAATCTCCTATTTGACCTGGGCCAGCTCTCTGTTGGGGGGGGGGGGGGCTCGCATTCCACTTGAGTAGATAGGGGTGTAATGAGCTGTAATGTCGGGGTGTGGGTGACCAGACGGGCTGGGAAGTGGTGGCGGGTGGGAGGGTTGGAGGAAGTGATGCGTCCCGTGCAAAGGGCCAGTCGGACGTGTAGCTGTGAAAGGGGCTTGTTTCTGCACATGCCTGATTTACTCCTCTGTCAGCTCCAGCCGCCACCCTGCCAGTAACTTTCCGTGCCAGAGTTCACTACCTGTCGCTGTGATGCTTGCTTGTTTTCTCAGGCGTCTGGACGTGCTGTGCTGTGCTGTGCTGTCTGCCTACTGGATTCTCGCACTTACTGTCTGAATTTTTTTCCTTTTCTTTCCAGGCTAAAAAAAAAAAAAAAAATGTGCTGTGATAGCTTTGCTTTATACCTCAAAAAAAAAAAAAAACTTCCCGGCTGGTATAAGTGTGAGCCCTTGGAATGCTCCAAGTTCTAGCTGTTTTGCTACTCTGTGCAGTTACTGTACCGTGGCCTTTTCTGATAAAATCAGTGTTGAGTGAGTGTTATGAGTGAATTGTCTAGCACTTTCTCCTGAGAAGTTGTCATAGCTTTTTAATGCAGGCAAAGGTGGTAGCTTCACTTATCAGACCTAAGTGTTCTCTTAAAAGTAATCATGGCACACCGTGTTCAGCTGATAAGGCAAACACACACACGCCATGCAATAAATTCTTCATGAATCAGTCAAAATATTGTTTAATTCAGTTATCTTGCAAGTGTATCCATTTTCGGCTCTAAAGCTTGTACTGGTTAAAAACGCAATGGAAGTAGAGTTAAATGGAACAACCCAACAACCAGTCATAAATATGTACATTTATAAACCTAATTATCTTCAAAAACAGACGCTACATTTTTAATACTTGGAATTTAATGAAAATCATCTGATATGCACTGTCTTTATATTTTCTGTGGTAGGGAATTGCACCAAACACCCTTTTCACCTTGGTTTTATAATGAAAAAACAAGCACTTATAGACCATGGATTGTACTTTTTTACAGTTTAGTTTACTGTTTCAAGGTTGCTCTTATCCAACCCGATATTTGCCTTTTCCTAGCATAAATCTGAGTTGGGGGTTAAAAACACAAACAATTAATGTAGATACAGGTGCTTCTGCACGGGTGTAACTCCTGGCTTAAAAACAGTGAGAGCTCCTGATCTTCTTATTTTAGCTGCCGGTTTGCATATGTAAGTAGCACATAAGTAGTCTTTGAGCACCTATCACACAACACTTTTCCTTTTAGGATGAGTGTCCTGCCTGATCTTGCTTTATTTACAGTACGTCCATCCAAAGATAAATATGTCTGTGACAGCACTATACTCAGAAATGAGCCAGGTATGATAAAACTAATTGCTATGTTTCCATATGTTTGGCCTCCAAAAATGTTTTTTTTACATTTTCATTTTGCTAGTTGACATTTATAGTACAGGTGTCTTATTGAAGAAGGGAATCCATCATGGTTATTGTATAATTGTATGAAGCATTGTATAAATGCTATAAATACTACAGTTATTGTTTTCTAGTTCAAATTGGATCTTTAAAATATTTCATAATGTATTTTGTAATATACAATTGTTATCAGTAAAACCTAGTAAGAAAAATAAACTAATTACATTACATTTTGAATTACATTTTGAACATTACAGTGGTAGTTTATGTAGCTTGTCTAAGTAAACTACTGCCTTTATACGGGTAGTTTATATTTCTGATCCTCACTGACTCATCACTATAACTAGACGGCATCTGTGTCTTTGGCAATCGGTTAACTTCTCTCATAGTTTACATTGTCTCCCATAGTGACTCCTATTGATCATAAATGCCTTTTCATTAACTCATACAATGCAAGCAATGTGAAATATGCAGGTAATTGATGTAATAGCAATGGATTGTGATTCATTTGGTGAAAACAGACTTGTGTTGCTATGATGTCGTTGTGGGACGGACTGTGTAGTCAGAGGAAAGCTATGTAGGTGGCAATGGGAGTCACGCAGGAAGTGGAACAGGCACTTCAGTACTACAAATATTGGACCACATTGCAGTTGGGGGGTTAGGGCAGGGGCATGTATATCTATATTGGGTATGAAGGTAGGTCAACAGTGTTATCACTGATCATTGTGGTTACCTGGCTCTTTCCTCAAATACTGGTGTCCACCCTGCTGCCATTAGCCTGCCCTCTACCTCCTCACTTCCTTAATGTGGTCTGTATGAGGACAACACCATTTCTTCTCACCTCAAACATACAGATAACAAGCTTCTTAGCACTTTGTTTCTTGCCGTATGTAATAAAGGACTAATTGCAAGAAAGGTCCCGTTTTGGTTTTCAATTTAGCAGGACTTCATTCCCTTTGTAAGAAGTTATCGCGGTAGCCTCGCTTGAAGAATGTACATTTTTGCCTCACTTCATGTTTAAGGTGACCAACTTCCTGCTTTTTCTGGGTGTTCTATAACTCTACAGTGCAGAACATTCTCTACATTACTAGAGCACCCAAAGCACGTTTATTGCCTGACAAAGTGAAACCGTGACGGTCAGCTCCTGTTGGAGCATGTGGTAACAGCGTTCCCCACATGACCGACAGGTGTCCGCGTGCATGCCATAAATCACCTGGCTGGCTTTGTGCTGCCCACTCTGTGACGATAGTTTTCACGCATCTTGGGACTTAAGAGGCCTTGGGGTTGGTCTTGTGGTGTTGCTTTAGAAGTAATGGTTGAGATTTGTGGACCACACAGTGGAACTCAGCAGTATGAAATTCAGAGAAAGTTTAATGTCTGCTTAAATGTGGTTTCTAATGTGAAATGTAATTTCCCAGACAGCCATCAGATCTTGCTAAGCGATACTGCGGGCTATTCTATGGAAGCCTGAGTTTTTATTTGTGACATAAAACTGGTTGTCTGTTTAATGCATGATGAAGCTGTGTTTTGGTTTATTTATTCTTCCCTGTTATATTTTGGATATGTAACTGCGTACTTATTGAATAATAGACATTATGATGACCATGGCGAAGACAATGGAATGCTGTAGTATATGACCTAAATTTGGAATGTTGATGTAATGTCATGGGAATCTGTATGACTGACAAAAATGTGAGTTGATTATTAGAAGTGATCAGAAGTAAACTTCAATATGAATATAGTTGTAAACTCTATGAATTATCCAGTTGATGTCTCTGGGTCTGGCAAAATTATGAGGAAACTCATATATTTAATTGTTTGATATGGTGCTCTATCTAGCAATGGCTATTAGCAATTTGAAATTGTGATTTGCTATTGTTTATTTTTATCCGTTTTTTTGTTTTTAAAGTCTTTGTAACTGAGCAATTTGTAATTGATAACATCTGTGTCTATATGATGAAAATTATCCAGATGTGTGTCGTTTGGGCAAGAAGGCACATCCCTGCATCTTGTTCATATAAACACATCTGTATCTACACTTAGTAACCAAGATGTTACTAAATGGATTTCTTGAACAAAAGAAATGGATTCACTAACCTGCTGTGTGTTAATTAGGCTTTTTCAATTTTTATTCTCTTCAATTTAATTTTGAAAGATTTTCTTAAATGATTTTCGTTTCAGTTGGAAAGGCTTAGGAAGATGAGCATAAGTAGAAAGCTTATTTCATAGGGAAAAACAGAATAAGATGTGTAAGTTGCAGCTTTCCCAAATGGAGATAATGATTTGAAGTTTGCTGAAGCATATATTATCAGTCTATTAAGTACAGTGTCAATCAGATAGTAACAAAACCTGAGACTTAAAATGACATATTTAACAATTTTGTTTTGCTATACAGAGATTTTTTTAACTTGTTCTGGTATGAAAAAACTTTTCCATCCAACTATTGTTGTCCTTTTAACCCCACCACTTAATTAGATTATAGAATTGGAATTCAGATGATAATACGGATCTGATTTGTGGGTGGCATCTGGCCGTAAATTAAGAACATTCACCTGCCTGATTACTCTGGCCCTTTTTTCTTCATGTACTTCATTCTAACTTGATTTATGGGAGAAGCTGCTGGAAGCCACTGATCTTAGGACTTCTGAGAACCCTCCTGTTCCATGCTTGGGATGTTCAATAGCTTTTCTTTGTAATTCCTTAAGTGGGATTTAAAAAAAATATTTGGAGGGTTGCCTTGAAAGCTCGGAGCATAAAAAAACATTTTGAAGTCCTTAACAATTACTATTATTTTGCTGGAGATCATTTTCGGTTATGTCAAAGTGTTCAGTTATTAATGAGCTATAATATGCAAAGCAGTTTACAAAACCAGACATTCCTATATGTTAAGTCTGCGAGAGTAATTCTTTTGATTTGTAACTTGATCTTTGAGCAATTTTGTTGACCTGGGTAGTCATCTATACCAGACTGTAATACAGAATGTTTGCTTGTTTTGTTTGTTTCGTTTTATGGTCTGGTTTCACTATACTAGGTACTGATCAGCCATGCTTGTCAGGTACCTTCAGTCCAAAACAGGTGATATTCAACACAACAGGCAGCCTCGGAACAACAAGTTCCCTTCTTATTTTGGGTAATTGGTGAGTGTCAGTCCCATAACAAAGCTTTGAAGGGACCTGCAGATGCACATGAAAGTTGGGACCTTGGGTGGTGTCAAGGCCATGTGGGTAATTAGAGTGTCCACTGACCCAGACACATCAGGGCCTGGTCAGATTGACCGAATAAAGAACTCAGAAAGACAGATTTGGGATTAGGCTGTGGTCCTGTGCTCGGATGAACATGGCAAGCATGAGCACTGCCGAACCATGATCGGATGTGACACGTGTCTGATCTGTGAACGCTTAGTCTCCAGCTTCTAATGATCTCAGGCTGTCTAGTAAGTACAATACTGAATCACTTTGTATGAGTAGTTGGTTATCGGTTTTCTAGGTTCCAAGAATTGAATTTTGAAATTGGTTTAACTGTTTATTGAAATGCCTGTTGCCCTGTCATGTTCACTATTTTGAAATCTTTTTTGTGAACAGTATTCCTGATGGCAATGGAGCACAAGCGCAAACACAACCAGGAAAATGAGGCAGATTTATTGTACAATAACACAATACAATAGGGCAGGTAGGCAGACAACAGACAAACCTTAAAACAACAGGGCAATTCACTGGGAGTGCAGCTAAGTCCGAAGCAACCCATTCAATAAGGGTAATCCAGCGAAATCCGAAAGTAAAGTCCTCAGTAAAATTCAGTCCATGAGAAATCTCGACAGTAATAATATACAGAAAATTAGGGACCAATAGGAAGAATGCCAGGGTGTATTTTTTAAGAGATGACTAAAATAAGTTATCTATCTTTTTTCTTAACAACCAGCCATCTGGTTCCTGCTATTTTACCTAAGGAATAAAAATCACCCTTTAAACTTGGAAGAAACAGTGATGTAACATTTATTGTGATAATTATCGACATCGACTGATATGAAACATTTTATCGCAATAACATTTTTGGCCATGTCACTCAGTTCTAGATAGGGGTTGAGATTAGAGTTTTCCCCTTGGCTTCCTGAAGCATCTCCCACAATTTGGACTGGCTTGAGGGGCACTTCTCAGGTACCATTTGGTCAAGCTGCTCCCATAACAGCTCAATAGAGTTGAGATCCGGTGACTGTGCTGGCCACTCCATTGTACACAGAATACCAGCTCTGTTTTTCCTTAAAAAGTTCTTGCATAGCTTCGAGCCGTGTTTGTCCTGTTGTAGAATGAATTTGGCTCCAATGACGTGCTGTCCACAGGGCATGGCATGGCGTTGCAAAATGGTGTGATAGCCTTCCTTCTTCAAGATACCTTTTACCCTGTACAGATATCCCACTTAACCATCACCAAAGCAGCCCCAGACCATCACATGGCCTCCATCATTCTTGACAGATTTCATCAAGCACTCCTCAGTGTCTTTTCATCAAGCACTCCTCAGTGTCTTTGTTATCTGAACACCTCAAACTTAGATTTGTCTTTCCATAGCACTTTTTTCCCCAATCTTCTTTTGTCCAGTGTCTATGTTCATTTGCCCATCTCAGCCTTTTTTTTTTATTGCAATTCAGAGATACAGGTTTTTCATTGCAATTCTGCGTAGGAGGCCACAAATTTTCGTCTGTGCTAACATAATTGCAAAAGGATTTTCTAATGATCAATGAACCATTTAAAATGATACACTTGTATTAGCAAACACAACATGCCACTGGATCACAGGACTAACTGTTACTGATAAAGGGCCTATGTACACCTATGTAGATATTCCATTTAAAAAAACATCCATTTATAGCTATGACAGTCATTTACAGCATAACTAATTTCTACACAGTATTTCTGATCAATCTGATGTTATTTCAATGGACAAAAAAAATAACTAGTACCCCAACACCTTTGAACGTGTGTAATATACACACATATACACCATATGGACAAAAGTATTGTGGCACATGGACATTACACTTACGAAATTTTGTGACATCCCATTCTAAATCCATAGACGTCAATATGGAGTTGGTCCCTCCTTTCCAGCTATAACAACGGCCACTTTTCTGGGAAGACTTTAAACCAGATTTTGTAGTGTGTTTGTGGGAATTTTTGCCCATTCATCCAGAACAGCATTTGTTCTTCTTCGCAATCTTCGTTCTAGTTTATCATGAAGGTGTTTGACGAGGTTGAGGGTCAGGGCTTTGTGTGGGCCAGTCGATTTCTTCCACACCAAACTGTCTCAGTCGCACTGGAGCACCATCATGCTGGAACAGAGAAGGACCTCCCCCAATTGTTTCCAGTTAGAAGCATAGAATTGTTCAAAATGTCTTGGTATGTTGAAGCTTTAAGAGTTTCCTGCAGTGGAACTAAGGCACATAGCCCAACCCCTGGAAAACAGCCCCCACCATTATCCCTCCTTTTCCAAACTTTACAGTCAGGCAGGTAACGTTCTCCTGGCATCCACCAAAACCAGACTCGTCCGTCAGACTGCCAGACCGAGAAGCGTGATTCATCACAACACAGAACACGCTGCTACTGCTCCAGAGACCAGGGTGATGTGCTTTTACAGCACTCCATCCTAAGTTTGGCATTGTGCTTGGTGATGTGAGGCTTGCATGCAGCTGCTGAGCCATGGAAGCCCGTTCCATGAAGCTCCTGGTGCACAGTTTTTGTTCTGGGGCTCATGCCAGAGGAAGTTGGGAAACTCTGCAGTTACTTTTTTATGCATTATGTGCCTCAGCACTCGGCAACCCCATTCTGTTACTTTACATGGTTTACACCAGAATGATTAAGAGGTGTGTCCCAATACCTTTGTCCCTACTGTCTGTATGTATATGTATGTATATAATCCTGCTACAATGCGACTAATATGTTCTGAAAATCCTTGTGTTCTTGAAAATCGCTCACTAAAATACACATCCAATGGGAAAAATTGGGTTTGGGGAATCCAACCCCAAAACTTATTAATTTACTCCAAACAAAATGAATTTAAAAATAAAAGCAAATGACTCCAATGGCCAATAAGATAATTATAAAATAAGAAATAATAAAACATTCAAAAATTATGTCATAAATATCTTCTGTAGGTCTTATTATTATTAACTTATTTTATTATTATTTTGGTGATGGTGTTCACATATCAAATGACAGAGTGAGACCCAAGTTTCCTGCTACCCTGCTGAGCAGTGACCACCTGCCTTTCATCCTGGGTCTTACTGTGGTGGAATCCCTGCCCACCCTGCACCTGTTACCTGAGCAGCTGCTGTGGGCTGACTAGCGGAGGCAGATCAGGAGTTATCGCACCGCCGCACTCTAAGCAAAGCCTTTCAAATAATGAAGGAAATTGAAAATTATACTTTATTCCCTATTTGTATCAGTACAAGTACATTGGAATTATTTTTATTAAATACCCCATCATGCTCCCTTATGAGACGTGGGCATGGGGTCAGAGCTAGGGGGCAGGTATTTCTCCAGGCCCCCTGGAGCATTTTTTTTTCCCCAAGTTAAGAACCTTGCTTATGGGCCCAGCAGTGACTGGACAACTCTACCGACAATGGGATTTGAGCTAGCGACCTACTGATTTGTACATTACTGGTAAATTTAAAGGTGTGGCGTATTTGGCTTAGGTTTAAGGTCTCTTGGAGGAGGAAGTACATTGCAGCTGAACTATATTCTCTTTGAAATTGACTTAGCCTGTGTACAGTGAACAGGTTCTCACCCAAATCAAACTGTTACCACTTGTAGACTGCAGTTAAATTTTTTTTTTTCCTTTCCAGTCTCCCTGGGAGACACATCGTCTTGGAGTTGCTAGCTGGCTCGTTTGGCACCGGTCTCCGTCTACCAGCCTACTTACGGTCAGACACCCATTTGGGTGTTCCCCCTCGTTGTAAGATCTTCCTGACCCAGATCGTGGTTATTTCCTATTTAACGACTCCCATGACTGTGTAGGGCTAGGGCTGCCCTCCACTCTGCACGCGAGAGGTAGGGGGGGGGGGGGGGGGGGGGGGGGGGGGGGGGGGGGGGGGGGGGGGGGGGGGGG
>JABFEA020000119.1:12388702-12400837 GCA_019775915.2 Cyphomyrus plagiostoma | reverse complement strand
TTTTTTCCTTTTTAACTAACCCCACTCCTGTGTTGGGGTTGGGGGGCCCTCCCCACGCCACGCCCGCGGTTTGCCCCCCCCCCCCCCCCCCCCGTCTCTTGCCGTTTGACCCCCGGATGTGGTGGAATCGAATGCCCCGATATCCCAGATTAGCTGCTAATTTCATCGACCCTTAATTAGAGGCACTTGTGGTCTGTTCAAATCCATCCGCTAACTCTCTGGTACTTAGAATGAAGGAAGCAAGTGGATTAAGCCTAGTTTGTCTCAGACAAAAGAAATTGTGTTGTGGGCTTCAGTATGGTAAGCTATATACTGCAAGTGTTCTAATTTAATACATTTTTAATCCTTCCAGAGGAAATGAATGATTATCCAGTCTAGGTACCTTGAATACCTTGCTACTGCAATCTGCAGCTCAGCTTTTCACTTTTATATCAGGTGTACCAGAATATAATTTTAAACACTGCCTTGTCTGGATATTATTCAGTGTTTCCATTCATTTGAAAGAACTTGTTAATGAAGTATCATTAAAGAAGTCATTATGTATTTTTTTCTGTATATAAAGAGCACTGCTAGGTTGCTCATTCATTTTTATTACTAAACTGCTGTTAGCGAAAATATAAATTATTGAACATTGCAGACTAATCTATCACGGATCTGTGTGATACTTATAGGTAGTCAATAGATTTATTTTTTGTTGTTTTAATGATTCTGGTATATTTAGGAAAGGGTTTTCTTAAAGAAAAAAAAACAATCAATGTATTGTCAAAATTACCTGGCAAGTACTGAGCCCTTGGATGAAATGTCTACGTAGAGAAATAAACTGTCTGACTTTTGCAGACATGGCTGGAAGGCAGAAGGAATTACACTGTCATCCAAAGGATATGGAACTGCTGTGATTTCCTTTTGTCACATATTTGAAGTCAATCCAGGTGGAAAGCCGTGTGATAGGTTGGAAAGGAAAAGAAGGGGGCGGAGCTTACCTGTATTCAAAAATCAAAACAAAACAAACAAATCTGCACTTCTTGGAGATTAATTCCTGGGGAATGTATATGTGTGTGTGCATGCTGGCGTTTGTGAGATTGTGTGCGAGTGCGTGCTTGTATGCGCATGTGAGCAACAGAGAGTTTGTGCAGGTGTCTGCATTCTTTTGCGTGTGTGTATGTGTGTGTGTGTGTGTGTGTGTGAGAGAGAGAGAGAGAGAGAGAGATGATTAATGAACTATAAGTTTCCACATCTTTTACATGACAAATTTGTGTCGTGGATATGTGTGTTGTATGCATGCACTTTTGTGTGTGAGACAGACAGAGAGAAACTTAAACAACTATAAGTTTGCGCATCTTTTATATGACAGAAAATTTCCATGTGTGTGTGTTTCAGGAGTGAAAAAGCTGAATGATCAGAACAAGGACACAGAGTACAATAGTTATCCACTAAAGATCATTGGAAGAAATGATTTTCTGGAAACCACATTTATTCAAACCGAAAACATATTTAAATTGTGTCAAGGTTTGTGAATGAATTGTGTAACAGTCTTTGATCTGAAGAAAATTTCCATGAAATGCAAAATGATTCACACTGTGTAACTTTATCAAGTCCTTTTGGCTTTAGATTATAAAAGGTACTTATTCTTAAAGACAAATATTTAACCATGTTTTTATCTTATGTAAACTGGAATGTTTTAAATTAAGATTATATATAATTTTTTTTCTTATAGCAGATCGTTTTCAAAACTAAAGGTGCTACAGAAAAATTCTAACTACAAATTATAGTATTGCTACAATGGATACACAAAAAGAAGCAGCTATGGTACTCTCAGTAAAATGGCAACACTTAATTTGCATAAAATCATTACTCAGCTCACTGATGAATGAAATCCCTGTTCATACTTGACTTCTGTCATGAAAATTATTTAGAAATGTATTTCCTGAGCGGTGCAACCCAGGGTTATTCAGCATTAACATTTGAGAAAGCATTTCCTATTACCCCATTACTTTTAATTAACTACACTTTATTTCTGGAGTGTTGGTTGCTTGCGAATAAGTTTTAAGATTATCATTTGAATTGTACTTTGCGTCAACATAAATGTAGTAAAGGGTTGTGTATATCTCACCAGTTCAGAATGTTATGAGGTGACTTTGATTCATAGGTATAGTTTGGATATTTGGAAATGTATTTTCTTGTAAATTGTTCAAATGTAACTTTTTTGCAAGATTATTTTCTATATATCCGGAGAATAGCAATAGCTAGAAAATATTGAATGGTGTAAATGATGCGCATAACAAACATGAATGAATTTGTCATTTATTTTTAGATCTCAATTTGTAATTTTGAGGTATTTTATATAGAAAAACAACTAAAGTAACTTTTATTAATTTTGCTAAACACGATTATACTGAGAGGTGTTAGTCTGTAAGGCTTCAATGCTTAACTGGGATTGGGGTTTCCACCTAGGCTTGGATATTAATATACTGGCTTCAAATGAGCAGAGTTTGTACAGTTTGTGTAATTTGCAATTGAATAAGAAAAATAAGTTGGAGTACTACACAGGTTACACTGACAGAATTCATCCTTGCTGGAAGGCCTTAGTCCTTTCTTAAACTAAGACTAAGAGTTTGACTATCCAAAAAGTATGAAAATTACTGAGTAATAAGAAGGGTTCTCTAAACAATGTGAATTTACACAAGCATTGCATAGCCAGATTTTCTGTAAAGTATACTGGGTAAGAATACTAATAGTGTTTACTGGTAGTTTTACTAGTAAGACCTTTATGGTGTTCTCACCAACAGATGGCCTATTTATCAACCAACTCTCTGACACTGATAAAAATAGACTTTCCAGATCAGAGGTTCAGACTTCGTTTTGAAACTTGCTGTCGGTTTTTCTAGCTAGGTTCAACAACTGCACAAAAATGGCCACATGCACAGTGATTAATTGTGCAGATCCTCAGCAATTCAAAGTTGAGTGATACTTTTTGTAACGAAGCAACATTTTCAACTAAACTGTGGGGAATCTGTGAAAAAAAAATTGTAGACTAGTCTTGGAAATCCATAATTTCTACTGATTTTTGTTCTTGAAGACTGATTTCCACAGTTTAGTGGTGGTGCATGTGCTCCACAAACAGCTTGAGAGCCACACTATGTTTGGTGTCTTGAGTTTCTGTTTGAATTTGCTCAGCTCTCCAGTTTGGGGCTCATGGGGGTGATGTGCTGGAAAGCTTTCCCCTCTCTCCACCTCTCCATTCCAAGTCACGCTGTCTTTGTGCAGCCAAAACTCAAAAGCAATTGCTTTGTAGTAAAAGTTTGGGAGAGGTAGACTGGAATAATTTGCCTATTCAGACTTAATTACTTGTTGTGCACAGTGGACCTGCATTTCTGCGCAGCCCACTGAGTAAACACGCAAATACGCTGCTGTCCCATTTTGGGACTCCTTTTGTGGGGCTGAGAGTAGCACAGTTAGGCCTGCAGGGGAATGTGGAATGCAGATATTGACGTGATGCAGATTAGTTACTACAGATGCGAACAGAAACACAAATTTGCACTTTTTTGACACTTAAATATACTTGGAAGCTGCTGGATTTGTGGGTGGTGTGTGTGTGTGTATGTGTTACAAACCTTTATTCTTAAAAAAAAAGGAATAAATAAAAATTATACACACACACCCTTATACACCTTTATATATAAGATTGTATATAAAAGTAAAATTTTATTTTAACTCGGACTTGGTAGCCAGTTAAAACTTGTTCATACTGACTTTTACTCAATCGTACTTTTTTCTTTTAGAGATGAAGGGATCCACACTTGATTAGCAGAAATGGACTTTGTAGACGGTATTTACTTTGATTGAATAAGTAAAGTCCTATTTTAGGTGATTTCAGTCATGTCCATCACATTGCAGTCATCCCTGCCTGCCTTGAACCCGTGACAGTAGGGATGGACTGATCTCAGCCACCTGCTATGGTGATTCAGCCATACGGCGGCCCAGGACAGTTTAATCTCACCTCTTAAACATGACATGAGGAGTGGTAGATAGATTGGAGCTGGAAAGAAAAGTGGCAAAGACGTTTTTGGTCCTAGTCCTTAAACTGAATTTGCTGAGGTCAGTTGATGGCTGTTCATTATGACGATGATGCCGCAACCTGCATCTAAAACATGGCAGATGTGCCTTGTGGGAAGACAACCTTTCCCTATGTTCCAGAGAATCACTCAGCATCAGACTTCAAAACCATCCATCCATCTATTTTCTGAAAATCTTCATGCTGTTCAGGATCGTGGGGGGTCTGGAGCCTATGGACGCAAGGTAGAGAACAATCCAGGATGGGTCACCAATCCATCGCAGGGCACACTCACACACCATTCACTCACACACCATCTTAAAACCTCAGCATGTTGACCCGAACCTAGGTCCCACAGGTGTGAGGCAACAGTGCCAGCCACTTCAAAACCATTTTTTCTCTTTTTTCTTTTTTTAATTTGATGTTTCCAGCTAATTGACAGGTTTATAGTTTTGGACACAATGGCAGCCAAAGAAACATGCTTGGGCTGGTGTATGCCTTCATATGTACACCGTATTTGCATATACGGTGCTCTGTAATCTTTTCATGTTATTAGTACTTTTTATTTTTAATTTTATTATTATTATTATTGTCGCTATTGTTGTGTTATTATTATTGTTTGACCATTAAGTGCTTCTGTGAGTTCTGAAATCTTGCTTTTGTGTTCTCATCTGTGCTCCATCAGGTCACTACCCACACCCCCACCCCTTTTATCCCCTAATGGCCTGTATACGGTCCAAACAACAGGTCTGTTTGTTCCACGGGGGGGGGGGCATTTCACTCAGCCGACACTGGCCACGTCTGCCTTGTCAGGTGCCAAGAAGGGGCGTCCTGACTGCCAGGCATACGTGGGCCTGGAGCCTGATCAGCAGAGAGCTCCCTATGGCTGCCAGACACTCGCTTCGTTCTCGCATCTCTTCTTATTGCACAAGCTGCGAAAAGCGATATCTTGCTCTTCATGTTGTGGTGAATGCAAAGCGGCAACTCTAGGGGATGGCTAAATAGATATCGTTTATCGAATTTATTTATGACTATAAATTCTTGTCTATCTGTATTATGTAACATGCAGTAAATTACTTTACTTTTCAGTTCTTCTTTAATGTCTTCTGATATCCTGTTGTCAAACATTAAACTGTTTCTATTGATTATTTTTTATCATATTTTTCACATTTTTTTTCCAAAATCTGAAGCAATCTGGGAAAAGCCAGACATATATTGGGTGAAGAGAAAGGTGCAGGCATAGAATTATTATAATTTTCTTTTTACCCGGATGAATTATGCCGTTGTTAATTTAAAATCTGTGTCTAAAAGGACTTTGTGAAGAAGAGCTAAGCAATATGAGGAGTGACGCAAATTAAAGCAGTGAAAATGCTTCCCTGTGACCTGAGGCGAATGGTCAAATTTTTATTCTTTCTCTTACAGTCATGACAATATATATTCCATCTGTACCTCTGAGATGCAGCTTCCCAAAGGGATTCAGTTTCAGCTTATGCCTCTTTAATTTCTGATAATGAAAAAATTATCGAAAAAGCCCTTTGTTGCAACCCGCCTCCGTTTTAGAATACCTCCAGTGATTGCCGGCTGCCTCATATTACCAGCTCCATCAGAATATGAGATTATATACGCTGTCAATGCACATTCTTTAAGATGGCTCACACTGAATTATTTGGCAGTCTATATCTGACTACCTAGAAGCTTACTTGCTTAAAACATGCTGACACATTAACACAACTATTATTATATAATAAAAAAATACATATTTTTAACCTTGTAAAATATTTTTAAAGCAATTACATAAATCCTGTTTTGCTTAAGCCTGTGCTTCCGGAGTTGTCATTGAAATGTTCAGCATCATTGCCGACCACATATTGAAATTGTTTAACCAGCGCAGTCACAGGCACTTAGCAGAAGTCAACATTTAATTTTAAATTGTCCGTATTGAAAGCTACATTTTTAGTCTGTTAGTCTTTAGTGTATTTGAAGTTCAGCAAGAATGCAGGTATATATTTGGAGGAGTGTTTGTGTAAGAGAAGATATTGCTCATTGATGCTCAGCCGTCTGCAAGCTGTGTGCTGTATAGCTCATTGGTTCTTGTTGTCCGTGAGCTCAAATGTCTGTAAATGCTGCATAGATTTGAGCTGATCGTGGAGAAGTCGAAATGCCAAAGTCATAGGGTGGCAGAGTGTTATTCAGACCTGTGATGAAGTTTAAGTGCAGTTAAGCTCTAAAGTTGGGCTGTGTTAGAGCCGTCTGTATGCTGAGTGATGCTCAGGCAGGTCTTCTTTCCGTTTGTTATAAATGCAACAGGAGGTATTCTTTTCAGACGCGTAGACCTTATAAGAAAGGATGTGAGCCACTCTGTCTGGTACATTGCCTCTGAATGAGGGATCTGGGAGGTCGGACACACGCAGAGGGTGCACATTAGTTCCAGGACAAAATGGGTCCATAGGGTCAGTCTAGCAGTCGGATGTCCTCCTTTTCTCAACTTTAATCCCATTCTTTCCCATTGAGTTTGGTGCTTCAGTGTTAATAAAGTAAATTGATAATATAAGTTGGAACAAATTAAACGGTCATTTAAGTTCTTCACCTGAAGTTATACCAGTAAAGGAGACTTTTCCCGAGCCACCAAATTTTTGTATATATTTGTCCAAATTTGTTTTATTGATATTTTCAGTTTGACTGTAAATTATTTTTACTTTCATGGTTTGTAACATTCTAAGATAATGTAATTTTCTGCATATATAACTTGTTTTAAGTTAGAGATAAGAAACTTGGATTCTTAATGAGTAGATTCCAAGATGTAAATGTGACTTTTTTTTTTCTGCCATACTGGGTTTCAAGCTGCCCTGTGTATTTATTAAGCGCCCCCTAGAGACGTGTTGAACATCTGCAGGTTTCTAGCTGCACTGCTCATCCAATTAGTGACAACTTTTTTTGTAGCATGAGAAATTTCCATCGACTGGCAAAATTTACTGGAGGACCAAACATTCTTTCCCCCTGATGCTCCGTTGAGGAGCACATTCAGCCAAATGCAGTATAGCATCTTTGAGGATGCCTAAATTTGTGTGAAAAATTAAGATATAAAAATAAATGGTCCTATTTAAGCAGTATAAACAAATATTACACATCACTATCTTGGATACGGGGCTCCCTCTTCATTGATACTTCTAGCATAGTAGAGGAATGCTTCATCTATGCTTCCCTCCCTAAAATAACTTGCTTAATTTTAATGAGCACTCTGGCATAAATCTCACTGACCCAGACGTTCCCTGCTTCCACGGCTACCAGAAAACACTCTCCCACATCCATATTTACCTGACCTCCTAATTTATCTTTATGTGTTGTCAGCAGGTGGCTTTTCCTCTGGCAGTGTCAGACCAAGACAGAGCGTCGCCCTTTCGCTAACCCCTACAGTTCCTGTTCCCGTCGGGGTAAACACTGAAAATGATTGGCCATTTGATCTATGCCCTGCTCCACTTTTAGCCGTTGACAGGCCCTGGCAATGTGGCTGTGTGGCAAATGGGACGTGTCCGGGCACGTCTGTCTACATGACGACATGGTCCTTTTTGTGACTGCAAGAAATTCAAGAAACAAAGTGCTCATCTTCCAAGAACCTATCCAGGGACCAGTGGGGTGTGGAGAATCTTTATTCTTAACTGCCATAGCTAAGGGAAGTTCCAATTTTAGTGAGAGACGGGGATACAGTGTTACTTAACACAGATTATGTCATGCTTCAATTTACATGTAATGTAAAATATTTTTGCAATCATTAGATCAAGAGGAGTAAGTGCTACTGAGGATTTTACTTGTAAGAGGAGTATCTTTAATTTTAGCAGCGTGAAAACGCAGCTTGTCGGGGGGCAGTTCTTTTTAATCTTGTCCCTTCTACACCTGATTCTTTTATGCATTATTTGATGTTCATAAATCCTTTTAAAAAATAGCAAACATCGCCAAACCATTGTACATGCAGAATACAAACCATGTATTGTCAGTATGGAGATTAGTACAAATAATTATGTTTTAGGATGTTTTATTATACACATGCTGTTAGATACAGAATCATTCTAAATGATCTGTTTGTAGTCCACAGATTATTCTTTGAAGAATTCCCTCGGGTCTTCACATTCTACTCCATGGTTGGAGATCCAAAGCATTGGCAGCTGACATGTTTTGTAATACATGCCAGATTAGCATAACCGATGAAAGAATTGAGCTCATAAGGTCTCATAGGATTGTTAAATAATGGATGGTATTTAAGTTTTGAAATCGGTCCTCCATGCACTTGTGGTTTTGATAACGTTTGTAGCTAAGGAAGCTATTAAAAAACATTTTTGGGTGGTCTTGAATCGGCTGGTTTATTCGTGGTTTTAAGGCATTATAGATGGGAATACCAGTTTGGCAGTATCAGGCCTATGACTGCAGCAAAGTAAGAACTGAAGACAAAGTTTTGATACAGACAATTGGAAAATATATTTTTACGGGTGAATTGAAAACAGTGTCCAGTTGTGGTGCAGTTGGATCTTTTTTGTCATTTATTTGTTTCAGTTGAGCATGTAAAAGCTCTTGACAATGATGTTTTTTCCATAAATTAAATAATTCAGCCATTTTTGATGTGTTTCATGAGAGCTGGAAAACTTGTACTTGAGTGGATTTCCAGGACCAGGCTAGACCGTTACTGTTACTGGTGAGAGAGAGCACAACAAAATGAATATGTTACATTCCCAGCATTTTGCCAGTTTTGCTCTATATAATATATAAGTAAAGTATAGAAAATAGGTTTTATATGCTTTTTAAATATGGAATTTTATGGGTACTCTGCAGCATTTGTTGTATCATCTGGTAATCATTTGTTTCTTTTTCTAACAGTTTGTTTAAAATTGCTACTAAAGGTATTTTTTGAAACTGTAAACAGAAAATCAGATGCTGGAAAGCAGTAACAAAAGAGGCACAGAGGAAAGGAGATTGTCAATTTGCCTGGCACTTAAACCAAGATGTCCTGCAGCTAATTTGATTCCCAAATTTTCTGTTGCTTCCTTTCCCTTTTGAAATATTTGCTGCCAATTTAAGACAACTTCAGTAGTCCATCCATCTAACAGCTGTAGCCATCCAAAGGTCTATATGTTTGTATTATAGAAGTGAAACTTAGTTATCATTATCTGAAAAGACACCATGGAGAACTATTACCTGGGTGGTCATCAGGAGTATTCTCTGGTCCATCAGGAGTTGATAAAAAATAAACAATTGCATGTACTTGCAGTTGTTCACCTGCTCTGCTTCCATGATGACCTTAACACCCTTGGTCTACACAGCTAATGTTTGTAATTAATAAGTCTGTCTTTTGGCAAACGCCTATTACGGGGATCAACACAATGAGTTGAGTGTAGGAACCAGGCCTGGGGGTCTGCACCTGAACATCACAGACAGCCTCTAGAAAGCCATCTCCGTGTATCTCCAGGTATGTTAGGCCAGCTCCAACAAGACCTTAACTCATGAATGTACTTTGTATGCATAGACATGACTCAGAAATGCACACAGACTAGAATACTCAACTGTTGATGCATATTTGTCTATGGTCACCCTTTTGACTGGCCGAACACACCTTTCTTTTGTCGCACATTAAATACATTCCTAGTACAATATTTCTCACTATGGGTTTGTGGGGGGGTTACTCATAATTAATGCATCTCTACTTTCAATTGCCCATGCAGGTTTGGAGTCATTATTTGAAAATCACCCCCCCCCCTCCCCCGCCCATGAGGGCACCCCTGCCTAGAGGTAGCATTTCAGCAGAAAGATTAAGGACTGACTAAGGTGACATTGAGCAGGTATTCATGAATGGATGTGTTGTTTTATGCTCTATCAACATTTGTATTCTTTCTGTGGTGCCAGTCAAATAGTTTCAGTTGTCAATACCAGCTTCCTGCAATTAATCGATTTGGTTTATTTCGGCATTTGATTAACTTGCTGCAGCAATCGCTCGAATGTTCTGAGCATCCCCGCTTCATGTGTATCAGTTATTCTTATCATTAAAAATGTGCCACCATGGTTCATGTAGTTCCTTGTAATCCTTTGAAATTCACTCCAGCATTTCCTTTTATGATTTCTTGGATCAATACTAAAAGCATGAACAGATCTTAGTGTTTCAACAGCGGCTGAGCATGGTAAGAGATGTTTGGCCCGGAATCAGCTAAACAGTATTGTGCAATTTATGGCCTCAGTGGTAAGCAGTTATTCTGCTAAGTTTTCAGACATTACTCCCTTAAGCGCAATTCCTGTTTGGGCCAGATTTCTGGAGAATTAATTCACAATAAAACAGGCATTCAGGTGGCTTGAAACAGACCTTTAATTAAACTTTAAAAAAAAAAAAAATCAGTGTGTTGACAACAATGATATTTAGCTGTTACATCTTACCTACATTTTATTATTTGTTTATATTTGCAATAAGTTTGCTGTGTGCTTCGGATGTGCACTATTTTTCTTCAAACTGGTGCTCTCATTGGTTCTTGCAAAACAGTAACTTGAGAACTCTTGTACTATCCCTCATAGTCTTATTTTACGAATATTATAAGTCAGGTCAGGACAAACAAAATAGACTGGGTCATATTGAGCAAGGTATGGAAAGTGATGTTATAATCGCTTTGTTTCTTAGTGATATCCAGCAACTGCATGTTAATATCATACACTTAAATAAGCTTGGTATTAAGCTGTTATTGCAAATATGGCGTTCACAGAACATTTCGTGGTATTTTAAAGTGGAGCCTTTCCATCGCAATACAAAGATGGTGTTTTATACACCACCTTAGCATTTAATAATTGTTGTAAATTGTCTTGGGAATGTGTGGAAGTTTGGAGAGAACAGCATGTTTGTTTTCTCATGACAAGTGTTTCAGTAGTGTTTTATTATCCATGATCGCATTGAAACCACTGAACATTAATCTCATTCCTCTCTCTCTCCCTCTCAATTTTGAAGAATGCATAACATAAGGTATAGGTGTTCCTGCAGGTGGATGCACACCTGTGAAAGAGGATGTGGATTTAGGGGCAGCCTCTGGCAAGCTATGCCTCTAGGTGGGGCCCCTCCTGGTGTTCCTCAGATGAGGGGAGCTGAGAGTGTGCGTCTGCTGCACTTTCTTATGTGACTCATGGGGCAGTAAAAATAACAAATCATTATATTATATTCCATGATATTTCTACATGTCATTCTCACTGCAGAGCTGAAGCAACTGGGATTTTCCCTGTTTGTACTGTTTTTAAAGGAAACGTGGCCAATCAGCGAGGACTAATGCATGTTTATTGGCTTTTAATGGGACATACAAGGGGAATTTGTGTGAGAACTGGTCTTTTTTTCCAATTACTGTCATGTGGGACATAAACGGTAACAAGATTATGTTTACCTAACAAAAATGTTGGCTTCACTGATTTTTATTATTGTTAAAATTGACTTTAAAATAAGCTTATTCATTTAATACAATAGTCTGGGAAGTGGAATGTACAATGGCTTGCTAGTGGTTAGGCTACATAATTTATGGTGTGATGGGTAGACAATTATTCTTAAGAGATGGCAAAGCATTGTTAAAGAAAGTGGCTAATTAGGTGAAAATTCTCAAAGTATCTGTACTGTTCCTGCTAATTTTCCTTAGTGTTGTAATTGGAGAAAACGATCCATGCTTGCTTAACACATTCAAAATGCATCTCTAACCAGTGACACCTCTGTGCCTAGCAAACTCTTTCCCAGGTTTAGACTTACACTAAACAACAACTCTCACTTTTTCTGTTTCTTTTATTATTCGATGATTGTGTTATGCATATATTTCAAGTCAAGTGGTCTATGGTACCATCCATATTGGCGTATCCAGTCGCATGAGACAGCATTTCCCCGGAACCACAGTACGACATTCAGACAGCAAGTAACAAAAAGTAGGTATTAACAATTTCAAACTTAGTACAGCGCAAGTAAAGGGGGTTGGACTTAATCCTTCAGGTGGGTGTATAATGTTATTAGGAACGCCTGTTCAATTTCTCATTAATGCAATTATGTAATCAACCAATCACATGGCAGTTGCTTCAATGCATTTAGGGGTGTG
>JABFEA020000119.1:12372061-12388602 GCA_019775915.2 Cyphomyrus plagiostoma | reverse complement strand
ATGTGCATCCCACAAATCTCCATCAACTGCAAGATGCTATTCTATCAATATGGGCCAACATTTCTAAAGAATGCTTTTTGCACCTTGTTGAATCAATGCCACGTAGAATTAAGGCGTATTAGTATGGTGTTCCTAATAACCCTTTAGGTGAGTGTATACACATAGTGTCTGAGTATGTAATCGAGAGACTCTGGAGCGTGTCAGCTTTAGGTTTGTGTTCTGAAACCTTGATGTGATGATATGGAATAATGGTACTACAACCTCTAGGCCTGACTTTAAACATCCCACATTGTTTAATGAATTACAGCCACAGCTAAATCTTTCAAAACTGTGTAGCTTAGCGATCTAGATTGTTTCCTGTTTGTAGTTATATGAATTATCTTGAATGCATTTTTTCTCAAAGACAACCCATTATATCTTGCCTGAGATTATATATGCAAATAATTTATTGTAATATTTGTTTTTAAATTTACCTCAATAAAAAATTCTAGCATTCCATTCCGTACATCTATGACTCCCCCAGCCATCAGGATAAGAGACTAAAAGATGTCTGGATGGAAAAGTAGTTGCTCCTCTGTTATACATTTAGGATGGTGCTTACCTGTTATAGTATCTTAGGTAAGAAATACTTGTAATTTTCGGCTTTTGTGTGGGTAAAGTGCAGCTCTCTTGGAACCAACACTCTTAGCATCTCCGAAATCATAATCTCCGCACGGAGAATGCTCCTTGTGGCAGTGTGGTCAGTCTGTACAAAATATGTAAAAGGTGCAAAAGGCTATTAATGACAGATAGGCAGATGAATGAAGGGAGCCGAGCAGCAGCAGTGTGGCTCCTGACTGCATTCTCAAACTGCTGCTTTAGGTGCACAGACACATGTGGTCTAGTCAAAACAATGTGATGGCCCTCCAGTATAATGAGGTATCTCTGCTGAGGAAAGCAGGCAGACTCTAGGGCGGCAGCAGATGAAAGGGATACAAATGCTAAGGGAGAAGAAAGGAAAGGGTAGGAAACAGTGTTTATAAGGAATAAGGATTTGGCTAGAACTTCTGGATTGGCATTATTCATATTTAACAGGATACGTTTAATGTTGGATACTTTTATCATGTCCAGAACCTTCATACAGTAGGACATCTATAGATACCATAACTAAGGATAAACTGAGCTAATACCACGAGAAAAGACACACTGTAATAATTGAGTGTATTACTGTTCAAAATTCCATGGAGTAAATTAGGTAATTCTGAGGTTGTTTGTTTGTTTGTTTGTTTGTTACTTCATTTTAAACTTTTTAAAGATGAAGTAGATTAAGTGTTTGTAACATATATTTGCTTAACTTTGGCTTCTGAGCTTAACAGTCTGTGTGATAATTGCCCACTTATGGGTTTCTGTTATTGCTAAGCCCTGGCTGAGTGTTTGTCTTCCACAGATTCTCACGGGTTTCCTCTGCATAGGAGCATGTGTGGTTTAGGGAAATAGTTGTGTGTGCATATGTGTTCCTACAGGGTAAAATAATTACAGTTTCAGTAAATAATAATATGAACTGTGAATGGGAGCAGAATTAATCCAGAATGTCAGTCTGTATGTTCTTTAAATGCAGTTGCATTCCTTGAGAGGATAAATTTATAAATTTGTATTATGCAGTAATGCTTCAAATTTTCCATGGCTTAATTTAATTTTTGCTTGTGTTTCTGTTGCTCTGAGTGTTTTTCATTCTTTATTGGTTAAATTGGTCTTGGCCTATGGGCTATTTTACTCAGCTGTTTTATGGTCTTGTTTTTCCTCATTACTTTTCAGCATTGTTATCTATGACTGCTTAAAGTACCACGTTTTGGAAAAACTAAATATTCTGTTAGGACTGACAAAATGTTTGGAGTTTGTAAACGTAGCCAATATGGACTTTCCATCACGTGTTTTCTTATAAAAGATCTTGTAAATTCTAACATTTATGCTGGTATGTTATGGTAGCAGCTGCAAAGAGATTTTTGTGTTGCGATTAGATTGGCCATCTCGTTTTGACATCTAGCTAAATTATCTTAATCCAGTTTTCCTTGTTAAGACCTGAATTTAAACTGTGTTTTACACTGGTAGACAGTTTTATTAGTTCTGTGTGTTGTCGATGCGATATTTTAGTAGCAGTGTTGTCCAACATTTCCTGTGTGTATTAATCACAAATTGGTGGATTGTAATGCACTCATTATATGCTCTTCCATATAAATTTTCTGAAGGCGGGGTGGGAGCCTAAATGTGAATGATGATGTCATAACGGTTATACTGACACTCTCTTTAATAAGTTTAAGTCCCACAGAGAGGGAATTTATATGAAGTAGCTGCATGTGCATGTTTGTGCTTTTACAGCAGGTGAAGGGATGAGCCCGCTGTCGGGGTAATATCAAGTGATGGGGTACAGCTGTATCTGGCAGCAAGGACGATTGCTGCAGGAAGCTTTCCTCTTGGCTTGCAGTGGCCTGTGGCGAAACACGATCCGCACAGAGCCCGTTGATTGGAAAAAGCTGTTAGCTCCTTCTTTGACTGTAGCAAGTCCCGCCACATGTTTCCTGACAGGGACGTGTGACAGGGACGTGCCCTTGCAAGGGACCCCGATCACCATTATTTTTTTATACACTTCTGGCTGCTACTCCCACCATGCAGCAGCGTAGCGTGCGTACTCCCAGCATCCTAATCCTAGTTCTTTGTACTTGCATATACCTTTAATATTATATTGAATAATGAATTATGAATATTTCAAGTTACGAACAGCCATTTGGAACGTATCTCAGTAATAAGTAGAGGAGTGTCTGTGTTCTTAAATAATTTAATGGTAAATAGCAAAAGAAGACTACCAATTCATTGTACTCTCCCCAATCAGATCAATTTATTGTAGATAATTTATGGTGTCTCCTGGCTCTTTGGTTTACAATTTACAGTAGCATTAATATTGTATGTATATATTTATAATTTCTGTGTTTTGAATATGCATGCTTGTAATTTATTCTGATTTGATATACAGTGCATACATCATCAGTCGCCAGTTGAATTTTCCTTACTTTTGATTTAAAACTTCAGCTGTCTGGAACAGAAAGCCAAAATGTATTTTAAAATATCAGGGTGTTCTGAAGGGAACACTCAACCTTTTGCTGAAATAACTGTGTTTTGCTGGGTATACAGGGGCCTGAGTGAGGCTTATGGAGCCAGTAAATCACAAGTTTTTTTTCCCTACTTGCAGTGATCCAAACATAATGCTAGCTAGGACATTGCTGACCCCATCTTTGTTGGTGTTTGGTTTGGGAGGTAAGTTTACCGTACCACATGGTCCTCGTCAAACTTTTATTTTTTGAAAAATAGCTGAAAAATTAGAAAATGACAGAAAGACGTCTTCATTGGCAGTAGTTGTGGCTGGCCAAGCCCTCCTGCTGTTCTAAACACTGATGGGGGGGGGGTTGTCTTTTCTATTGCTTAACCATATTTAGAGCGCGGTCCCAGACGTCAGACTGGGACTGGTCTCTGTCCTGTTGAGACACATAAATCAGCGCCTCTGAGTGTATCCTCCCATTACCTTAAACTAACCTGAAATGATGAGTAGCATGCAGATCCGGCGGCTGAGGTGGTCACTTAATCCCAGTCCTTTTCTCTGCTCGGTTTCCACAGGGTTGCTGTGTTTGTGAGAAGCCAATTTGCTGAAGTGGCCCTGCTGTTCAGGCAGAACATTATAGAATGATGATGTGAAATAAGGCCTCTGCTCTCCCTCTGTATAGCTAAGTCCCTCTTTATAATGAATAGTGCATTCTCCCAAATGACGTATTGGCATTGCAATAATTTTTAAATGAGATCATTGGTAATTAACAAATGATCCTCCTCTTCTTAGTGACAGCAAGGAGGGGCCATCAGTTTAGTCTGTGAAATGATCAGGTGCAGTAAAACATTGCTGTTTTTAGCAGCTGATTGGCCATATCCCATTTTGCTAGCCAATAAAAGCCTGTGTGGCGGACCCAGTGTGGGGCTCTGTCTGCTTACATAACCTGGCACAGTATGTAGCGTCGGCGCTGAGCTTGACTCTGCCCTGCTTATACTGATACTGCGACTGTGACTGCTTTACTCTTTGAGTGAGGTCTGCTGCTACCCAGTGTTATAAGAGCTCAGAATCGTGAACATGCAGACTTGGAAAAGACTGTTCCATTGCCAGTTATTCAGTTCAGTTGTGAAATATCATACATCAGTCTGTTGATGGTGATTGCTCTTTTCGAGGCTGAAGTAAATCTTTTATAATAGTATATATATATAAAAACTCAGCAGATATATTTATGCAAAGAAATGCAATTATAAAAACAGAAGTATGAACATTCACGTAGAATGTGCCGATAAAACTGTGAGCATAAAAATTGGAAGTTTTGTGATGAGATTTATGGCCCAATTGATTTTAATGAACTTAAATTCTCATATCATTTTTATGACATAGTTTGTCATAGTTTTAGTTGAACGCGGCTTTACCAACTGATATGGCTCAGATTGTCAAATATGCAGAAGAAACCAGGATGAAAATAATATAAATATAAAATAGGCCACTTGAAAGTAACCATATGCATTTACCTTATAACATGTAAACAACATGAACCTGTTTTTGTGTAGTTTGTTCAATATTTACATTCTTAGTAAATCAGTATCACCTCTAGGTTATGCTAGGCTAGTAGTCATAATTTGTAATGCAAGAAGCTTTACTTTGCATTTTTTGTAGCGAAAAAGCATCTTTTCTCATCACAATTATTTTGAAAAAACATTATCAAGGTTTTCCACCAATATTTATAAATTTGAAGCACCTTAATATCAACTGATTTCTCTCTCAAGCGCTAGTGATTCTATATGTAAGTGTCTTCAGATATGAGTACTTTGCAATTGAAGATGTCCCAACAGTCTGTGCTCAATATTCCAAATTCACCTTGGAGAGGGAGCACACTTGTGTCACTATTGTTGATATCAGTCATAAAGACTGATAGTTCACTGTACAGATATTACTCCTAGTATTAAGTCAGAAAAAAGTCACGTATTATGTTACCGGTCAGTTTTTGGATATCACAAAAATGAAAAAAGAAAATAAGTAATTGGCGTTCTTCTTTTGTTCAGTGTGCAGACATATCAAGAAACACACTTTTTACTTACAGCTGTACATCTTCACATTTTTGTATTCCCTCTTTAATTTGTCAAGATTTTGCAATCCAGATTTTGGACAGCATATGTGACTGTGGTCTTTACAATGTATTTTTTGCATTTCACACATGTACTTCCAGTCTGGGTGAGGTGAGCAGATCTGATCCCTATTTCTTCCATGTACTTGCGGTCCTGGTGAGGTGAGCAGATCTGACTCCTGTTTCACACATGTACTTCCAGTCTGGTTGAGGTGAGCAGATCTGACCCCTATTTCATGCATATACTTGTGGTCCGGGTGAGGTGAGCAGATCTGACCCCTTGCATGTTTTCACTGCTGTCCATTAGAGCTGGTATGGAGCAGCTTCCAGGTTCTTCGGCCTGAACTCCTCTTCGCAGTGGTCAGAGCGGCAGGTGATCTTTGTAGACGGGTCCGTCTCTCAATCAACAAGTTCCTCCAGAAATGTTGTTTGCTGATATAGTTTATCATCATTTTGTGCCTGGTTGATCTCTGTCTAGAAGACATTGGCATTGTTTGCATCAAGAATCCATCCGTTTTCTGTAACCACTTGCCCTATTCAGCTTCGAGGGGGGTCTAGAACCTATCCTGGAGGCTACAAGCTCAAAGCAGAGAATAACCCACCCCATCACAGGGCATAGTCATGCACACATTCACTTACGCAGGCACACAACATAATATAATAATAATAATGTGGAAAATCACAAATGATCATGGTACAGTTGTATGTTTACAGTTGTGTGTTGCTGTCACCATGACAAAGGTGTCCTCTTCTCCTTTGGTGGCATTTTTTGAGGCTTCTTGTCCTGGCTGTTGCTCAGAGATGCATCATTATGCACAATTTTCAAAATAAGGACAATCTTGGTCTTTTTAAGGAATTATGACATAAGCGGTTTTTTTTTGTGTCAGAATGCAAACTTTGAGGAGTTCACTGGTCTACCTACTTCAGTCAGAAGCTCTTTGGGGAGCTATGATTTGTTTTCCTCTCGGTTCCAAACATGGCCAGCTTCCATTTTTGATTAGTTGAATTTCTACTCTATAGAACATGAAGGACTTGTCACATGTGATGTTGTGACCTTGTACTTCTTCACACACATTCAGAACCACCTACATCCCCTTGTTCTTTTCAGCTGTACCGCCTGAGGGCTTTCCAGTGTAGACCTGCATATTCCAGGCATAACTAGATCTGACATTAAGCTCTTCAAATTTTGATTCCATATTTCCCAGATTTATTAGGCTTGTACTGCTTGAAGGGACAGTGTCATCTGAATGACACAAGTCATTCATCTACTGTAACATAAGGTCCAGGATTGAACATTGGTGGAAAGATCTCTACCCATTTATCCCACACATTCCTGGTTGCTGTCAAGTTGTCCCTTTTACATTGAGCAGGTCTAGTATCAGGATTGCCAATGTAAATTACTCTTGAGATTTTTTTAAATTACTAAGAATACTTGGTGACTAGAAAAAATGTACTTCCATTCCATTCTCTGTTCACCATAAGCTTTCTGGTGCTTCTCCTTGGAATTTGAACACGCCTGCTAATATTAGCAATCCTAAGTATGCTTGTAAATTAGTATGATCAAGTAGCTTCCAGTTGTCCAGGCACACACATCTTCCATCTAAGTCAGCCATGTCTAATATAGTCTTTTCAATGACCTGTGATGAAGAGTTCACATTCTGTGTGACCTGTCTTAATGTAATGAGGTTCACCAGATCTATTCCAATTCTTTTATGTGCCATCACTGACTAGGGATAAATGACATGGTTAAATTCCCACACAATGAATTTTATCAAGCTCTTTATGACAAATTTCACCAAGCAGCTACCGATTAAATGTTGATTGTGGAGAGGCTGGTGAAAAAAAGGTTAATTTTCGTCCGAGGTTTCCTTTCAATTGATCACTTTATTGTGCTGCTTCAATTTTGGTGCAGTTTGTCAGAAAAATTGACCACTTCTAGATCTTCCTCCATGCAGTGTGTATGCAAACATCAAAAAAGATCCATCAAATACTTTTTAAGTTATGACACCAGTGAGAACATGCCAGTGGTGGCAGTAGACTGATCCTAAGATCATATGTATTTCCCAACCAGGGAATTCAATTAACCTCACATTAACGTGTTGCATATAATTTTAAAGAAACAGGCCACATACCCCTGAAACTGGGAGCATTCCAATCGGGTGTAACTATACAATATGAACTTCAGTAATATTTCAGCTCAGGCCATTCTGGAGTCTTATTTCTAGAGCCTGTTTTTACATGTGTCCACTAACTGTGACACCAGTTACAACTGCAGGAATCTTCAACCCTTTCTTTCTACTTTTTAGATTGTGCTTAATGAAACATTTGAAACATAATTAGTTTGTTGCTGATGTTCAGTTTTGCTGCGAAGCCTTCACAAGTTCTCCTGATTGACCAATTTGTCGTTCTGAATAAAAAGGACAGTTGTTTTATTGTCTTGTTTATCGAAAAAATCTGTAATATTATAATATGGAATCATCCTACCATATTAATTTCTTTTAACTTCATCGTAGGATGTTCATCATTGGGAATACTCACATCAAGCAAAGGCATTTCTTCCATCAGGACAAGGTGTAACATGCCTCAGGCCAGCTAGGTTTCTCTAACTACTTTGTGTATTGTATTAATGTATGAAATAATGCGTTTATAGTAAGGATTACAGACTGGCAAACCACTTGGCGAGCACATTCTGCCAGAGGCAAGAGAAGTGTTGTTCCTTGATTACTGCCAGGCTTCCTGAATGGCACCACTTAGACTCATTGAAAAAAAAAAAATCGCTTTTCTTATGAATTCTACCTCAGGTACTTAAAGTTTGTGCTATCTCAGACCTTCAGTGCTTTGTAGACCAGTCAGTCCACCAGGCTTGCAACTTATTTCTCCAGGACTACAGATAAATTAAGCAGACTGACCTTAGGTTTCCAAGTTGGTGGAGAGAAACCCTGGATGTTTGTTTTGCAGCTGCTAAGCTGTATAATAGAGCATAACATTTTAGGTGCTTGCAAGTTGGCATTATTGAATGGAAAATGGTTGCCCTATATCTGTTGTTTTACACTACAAGATGAACTACAGAAATACCTTCTGTACAAGTTGGGAGAAATGGTCAAGAATTCTGAGATATCGCTTGATAAGTTCCATTTTCATTTAGTTTTCAACAAGTTTTTTTTTGGTTTTACATAATAAATCATTTTAAGGTATCCAAATTCTCCTTTATTGGATTTTCTGAAAGATTTAACTCTTAAGATGCCAACTGTTTTGGACGGGTTTGAGAGTGCTGAAGTAGCTGTAATATAGAAATGTCCTTTCAGAGCAGTTCTGTCCACACTCGTCTTTTACAAGGTTACATGTACACGCCAACATTGCCAATACCAATATCTAATTGTCAGAGTGCTTCAATGATCATGATGTCATGTTTTATGAGCAATTTGGAGCTTTCCATTTGGCAGGCTTGCAGCTCATAGATAAGCTTGTAAGTGCAGCTACTTCAAATGATCCAGTAGTGGGGATTTTATTTAAGAGCCAATTAACCATTTCAGGATGTAAAAAATTATGTTTAGTGAACAATTTTGTAGGCTTTCAATTATGTCTGTTTGGTTTCTCTTAGATGTACTGCAACTTTGAGCTTTAGGTTGGGCTTTTCTGTTATGTCCAGTGTATTGTAAGTAACTGACGGAGGCTACTTTAATTTTACATTGCATTTAATTTTCTATTGGTTTCTGCCCACATTGTAATGCACTCATTGGGAAACAAAAGAAATTGTTCTACCACACTCATTTTATCTGCACCCCCTCCATTCTGGTTTGGACAGACATCTCAGAGAAATAACTGAGAAGTTCCACGGTAACACTAGTAACCAGAAAGCCTCCGGTCAATTCGTCAACAAGCAACAATCATGTTTGAGAAGGACAATGAACCGACCCTAGGGGGGTGAAATATTTCTCTTATTTCTTGGAGGTCTGCTGGGTAGCAGGTGACCCGCGTGTGTAACCAAATCATGGTAGGGTCTGGAACAAAGCCCCTGCTTGCCCCCTCGTCCCTCACCGGCAGCAACCAAAGCTAAACCAGTGGATCGAATTTCTACTATGACAAGAATGTTCCAGTAGACCAAGGCACCCTTACCCGGTGTACTCCCATGAAGGCTGAGGATGGATGTTTATTTTGAATCGTTAGACGTTATACAGTGCCAACACTTTTTTGTTACTTTGAGTATATTAAACCACAGCTCATTATTATGTGTTCAGTACCTGTAAGCATACCTGCTAAGACACATTAAAATATTTAATTTCTCAAACTGCGTATGTAGAGGTCAACCAGGCGTCGTCGTAGTAATGTTTTTTGGAATGCCAGGATTTTTAGTATAATATAAAAGATTACTTGGGACTCTTTGTTTTTTGCAGTGCTTTTGGTATTTTGCCCTCCGACCTGACCCCCCCCCCCCCTTTCTGGAAGCCGTGCTAGGCTTCCTCTCCAGGGAATGTGACTCTGAGGGTGGGCGACGCTGGCCAAGCTGTGTGGGCATTGAGCCTGGCTTTCCCACACATCTCCGTCAAAATGGCTGAACCTTGACCTGTCTGGACCACCGTCCAGCAGAACACGAGGGGTGCAATTCAGTTGCCGTGCCCTATTGAGCATGGGGATCCCTTTTGAGGAGGGGCCTTCAGTTGTGCTCTGGCCAGCCCTCCCCATTGTCTTGTGAGCGGGAAGGGACAGCTTGCCACAGACCATGACAAAATGTCTGGGCTCCTTTCTCTGGATCTGAGCTACGTAGGTGATCGAAAGCAAATGATTGGAATTTGACCTAAAAAATTTAGAAAATCAACAGTACTGGCCAAATAATTCTGTGTTAATGGTCACAAAAACGTATCACATTTACACTGATTTCTCTTAAATATTAAGAATATACTTCTCTATTCATGACTGAATTTATTATTATTATTATTATTATTATTATTATTTTATATTTTTAAGCGCAGTTGTAATGCCCTGCATTGCTGTTTTGTTTTTCCTAAGTCTCTGCGTGCTTGCTCCCATGGAATAACTTAACCTCTGCATTTTGCAGTTTCTGCCATGCGGCAAGAGAGTAATGTATTAAAAAGGCATCATGATTAGAAAAAATGGGGGGAAATGCCTTCATTGCAGCTAACAAGAAAAACATGAGTATCCTTGGCCCCTGGACTAGTTTCTTTCAAGCAGAGCTCCCAGGGGTCAGAACACTGGTACCGCGTGTGTTTTAAATCTCTTTCTGATGGACTCTTTGATTGTTGCGACTGCCGTGTGAGCTGAACTCGGCTGCTTCACTTGCCAGCAGGTAACCTGTCAGAGGTGCACACGCAGCCTCTGTATTTCTAACTCCTCGGTGTGGAGAGGGAGAGACCGAAAGGGCTCGACTGGGAGAAAGTGCTCATACAGTATGCTGAGGCCTGAAGAGATGAAGCAGGATAAGCAGGAAGTCTGCATGCCCATTCCATGTACAACACCACATGTTAACTGTAGGACTACCTCTGAGTTACTGTTATACCCCCATTCACACTGAGCACTTGCTGGAGCCGGCACTGGTGCCAGAGCTCAAATTAGCCCCTCAAAATATCCTCTCGCGTTCACACTGCACTTGGTGCCGAAGGGGTGTATAACGATGACGTCACTGTGTGCGTGTTCCTGTGGGAAGTGAGGACAGAAAAGGAGGTGCGTGTGAGATGTGACGAATGCAAGACTTTTATTGAATTTACTTACATTATTTTTAGCTTTAGATGTTCCTGGGTTTAACCCAACATGGCTCATTCTAAATTTTTGAGTGTCCCGCGAGTCATTTGAGGAAATCTGCCAGTGACTTACCTCCGCACTCCACTAGTCTAACACAAACGATTGTTTGTGTTGTATCGGCGCAAATATGTTTGTATTTTATGTGCATTTGTTCTATCACAAGAAATGACTCATGTTTTTTAACCTTCATACCACAGATGAAATATGAATTAGCATATAAAGATTAAATACAGTGTAATTTCTTGCCATATGAGAGCAAATGCACATAAATGAACTATGGTACGCTGAATGAAGTACTGTGCAAGCTGCATTAAAATGGACTACTTTGATAGACAGGGAAACTGAAAACACAAAAAAGTAATTTTGGTAAACTTTTACAAATGTACATATTTCTTGATTATATGTATCTTTTACGTGTAATAAATATATGTATAGCAAGTGTTGCAGCAGTCCATCTGCATTCTCTTCACCCATGTTAAAACAAGCACATGAAAGAGAGAACAGGTAAATGTCACTTAAATTACTGACATTTCCAGCAAGATGGAGTGTTTACATTGCTGTAACAAAGCACATAGCTGTACGTTATGTATCGCTGATGGTACCCAATAGTTAGATTCTAATGGTATCTTATTTGCTAAATACGTTGTATTTACAATGGTATATAGCCCAACCCTAGTTACAACACACATCCAACGCATAAAACACAATTGAGCATTTAACTATATGCCATTTTGTTTGAGGGATGCTTGGAAGGCATCCAACATACGCTAAATGTAATTCAAGTTCATAGTTACATTACAAGTAAACGCGACAATAACAACTTACCCAATTCCCCCAAAGTGGTCGTTCAATGCTCCAGTCACCTGAGTCCATGACTTTGAAAATCTGTTCATATTTGTTGTTAGTTTGACCAGCACCAATTATATTTAGTTCTATTTTTGGCTCCTTGTATTCTGTTTTTTAATTTTTTAAATCTTGTGTAGGACTTGCTCGGTTGTTCTGATAACCTCTGCCTTCTCCAGCTCACTCTGCATTGCTTCGTAAACTTTCGCTTCCCGCTGTGATGACTCTCATCCTGCCTTCTGACATCACATGCTCCCAGATCTGCCCCCGCAATCATTTGTGGCCAGAAAAATGAAAAACCACTTTTTTTTTTTTGTGTGAATGCAACGACTGGGCCAGAATTGAGGCTCGGCACGGGCACGGGCACCGGCACGGGCACCGGCCCTGGTGCAAAAGGGCTGTAAGTCTGCAGTGAGGGTAGGCCAAAGCATCTTTGCCCTTTATCTTTCTCATAGACTTTAAGCTTCCAGGGGTCCTTGTCCCCATTAAGGTTACACTTGAGGCTGTCCTGTTGACTTTGTTGTCATCTGTACAAAGAGTGTTCAGCTGCGGAGTCTTCTGGAGGGAGGTCACACCAGCCCACTATCCTGCTCTCATAAAAAGCGCAGTGACCCAGCGCTTTTGCCGTTTTGGAGACTCCTTGAGCTCTTTCAATGTATTAATGTAAACAGAACTGAGCACATGATCTGAATGTACATGAACAACAAATGCTATGTCAACTGCTACTTTAGGCCGCTGAAATATTTTCAAAAATATGTACATTATACAAATAAAATCCATAGAGAGTGACTGGTTGGCACCTTACATGAGCGACGGATGCATATTTAGAACATTCATAAAACAGTCTTCATGGGTTTTATTAATTCAAACTGTCTTGCTTTTAAAATATACCGTATACGGTTTTCAGGTACATCTGTGGAACTTTCTGGCAGTAAAAGATCAATAAAACATCTAACGTTTTGAAGTTCTTTCTAGCCGTATAAAAACTAAGGTTAACCTTCTCATTATGCAAAGGGGAATATTGCTGGTCATCTTTAATATGCATTTGTGGTCCACAAATATATGGAAAGTACATTATCGCAACCTGGCCTTAACAATGTTGTTCTGAGCACTTGCATAATGTGCACTGGTATGTCCCTTTTGTAGTATTTGGTAGATTTATGATGCCCTTGTGAATAGCTAGGATCTGGCAATGGTCAACAAGGCCTGAAGATAAGTTTGAACAGCATTGCTTTGACCATGTTTGTTATTCTCCGAATAAATCCATTCTTATCTTGGAATAACATTATATGTTAAAGATAGGGAGTTTCAATTTTTTTTTTTACCATATGACTTCTTATACATCCTTATTTACAAGCAGCTTGGACTCAATTTCTTTTAATTCTTTGAGTAAGTTTATTTCAGTACCTAAACTGCCACATGCATTATGAGTTTCATCTGTAAATGAATGCGTTTTTTCGAAATACCCCTCCAATACTGTCGCCTTTTATATAAAAATGCACCCCTCCTACTTTCTGGCTTATAATATTGCATTTCCATGACTTTCAAGAGATGTGAGGTAATGTAGTCTAGATGATTACAGGGGTCTATTTGGGAATTGTATGGAATATTCATCTACTTGCTATTATCCGCATTCCATCAACAGAAGGTAAAAAAAAATGCTGATTTATTACTTACAAAAACACTGTCCCTATTTTTTGGTAAGAAAAAGATAAATAAATTTATCATTTTGTAGAAATTCACTTTAAGACTGAAGGGCGGGTTGATTTTTCAGTTCCCTAATGAATGTTTATAATCTTTCTCTGTACTCTGTAAAGCTAGTATGCTGTTCCATTGTCGTTATAAAATCTAAGTTGTGCCCAAAACAAACTGGCACAGGATAAAAACTACAGTAATTTTGGTAATGAGACAGACATGATTTGTGTGGTTGTTTTCTTATGAAGTATAGTTTATATTTTTTTACAAGAAATTTCTGTATTTCCTTAATGGCATCTGAAAGTAATCAAGCACTGTTGTTCTTCTATATATTTATCGACAGGTATGGTTTGCTATGAGAAATACAAAGGCTCCTGGACTCAGTGACACATTTTTACAGGCAAAGGCATAGAAGCCATTTAAAGGTGCCTTACTCGCTGAGCTTTTTAGGCTATGGATAGAAAACAGAGGGAAGCCCATGTGGACCCCAAGGCACAGTGCTAGGGCCACTTCTCAACCTGTAACTCTTGAGCTATAAGTGGAGGATCCCGCTGTGGTCCTGTGTTGATCTTTTCAAAACAAATTTCTCATGTATTTTGTTGAGATTGTGATGTTCTGCAGTCATTCTGAAAAATGCATGGTTGTATTACTGTCAGTACCTTATTCTGTTTAAGCTTCAAAGAAAGTAAAATGTACTTATTTCATAATTAGTGCAGTTTCGCGAATTTTACATACTCCTTTGTTGACAAATTGGTAGGCATGGGCCGATTCCCATTTTTTTCAATTTCAATCCAATTTTGATACAGACTCCCATACTAGAGTTAATTTTACTTTGTTTTAATATAATAAATGTTATTATTATTACTATTATTTAAAACTATTTCAATGCAGATGAAAAATGTATGCAAAAAATCTTTAATTAGGCTACTAGAAACTGACAGCATACTGGTCCATCTCATTTTTACATCTTGTTTTAAGTGTTTTTGAGGCATTTGCAGTTCAATTTTAATATCTTCCATCAGAAGATATGAAAATGGTGAATGCTCCATGCTTTTTTTCCCCGCTGGCAGCAGCCCTTCATGTTTCGCAAGCTGTACTAAGTGCGCAAATCAGCCCAAGCTACTGACTCCCAAATTATTGCTTTTTTCATATCACTCGCCTTGTCTCAGACTATTGTGTGCGGTTTGTTTAGTGGGGTTTTCTACTAAACGGTACTTCCACCTGTCAAAACTTGTGCGATTTGATTGTACATATCACTTTAACAAGACTGCCAAAAACTAAAAAAGTATCGGACTAGGATCCACTATTACGCTGCCTTTACTTATTACGTACATCTGAAAAGTTCTTGCTTGTAAGTACCGTGTATATGGTAGTCTAGTTAAGAGCCTGCACTCTTTTGTATGCTGTCGTTTTAAATCTAATGTGATAAATAATAAACTAATAATGTATTACCACACACAATTAAGTGCCTTGTGGCAACTGTGTGCTGAAAGGTGCTATATAAAAAGAAATTGAATCGAATAAATGTGATTCACTATCTGCGTTGTTTCTCAGTTTACATAGCTCCCAATATATGGGCATAACTGCAGATATACAACTTCAAGACTACTTTGCCTCATATGCGTCATAAAGTTTCTACATGGATGTTGCTTCATGTACTTGTCAACCTTGTGAAATCATTGGGGTGGGTTTTTTCCCCTGAATGTGCATTGATATCAGGCTACTTTAAAAATACGTTCAAAGTGAGCAATTCTCTACCATAGCGTGGCAAGGACAGGTCCTCCTTTATTAGGCTGATGCTGAACTCCTCATTCACCGATCATGTCTGTGATTTTCTTGGTGTTACATTGCTAAAATCTCAGTAGCCGTTGAACATAGTCATTAGATTAAAAACACACTGCTGTGAGTTGTTAGACCCAGATGTGTTTCTATCCTGAGTTCATGTGTCACACTCAGTCTCCACCGACATTTTAAATGATTTCTGAAGGTTTATACCATCAAGTAGCTTTGGTGGAGTGATCATGACCTCTTTGCTTGAAGTCATTCTGGAGGTTAACCTTTTTATTTGCCCATGCTAAATAATTCACAGGCAGGCCAGTCATCCCAAATCCAGCTTATCTTGTGAGGTCTGATTGATATACATCCTATTGACCTGTGTTGGCCCCTTTCCCTAGTCTGTAAACTATCAAATGTAGTAGAAGATTGACAGGCCAAAAGAGCAGCTGGACACACTCAGCATGTGCCCATCTCACCATCTAAAGCAGGCTGAATTTAGATTAGTGATGTCTAGTGACTCATACGAGCCTGGGATTCAGTTGGAGTAAGAAAGGGAAGTAGCTACGGCATCCATTGTGCTACATCTTCGCTAGTGATTAGCACATTTCCATGGCACTTTATATATGCAGTTATGTCATCAGTATTGAAATAACGATGTAGTTGTTTGATACCCTACCTTTTGACTTTAGGAATCCAGTGACCGAATTCTCATCTGTGATGTTTTGACATTTGGACTAAAAAGAGAAATGTGTTGATCTCCTCCTCCGGTATTGTATTGGTCACAGTCGTGTGAGACACGTTACTGTTCCTTCTGTATTTAGCCCTGTGCTGTATCGACATTGTGTATAATGATGAGGTGATCGATGTATTGCGTATCAAATCTCATTTTTTTAAAAAACAACAATGATACGTCATCTGTATTCATATCATGTCAATCCTCTGGCAAGGAAAAGAGTGATTTCTTAATATGTGGGAGGTTTTTTTTTTTTTTTTTTACATCAATAGCAGTAACAGGCTCAAGTCTTAAAACTAAAATCCAAAGTGTGCTCTTTCATGGATCTGATTAAATGGACTTAAATAAAAAGGATTTTGTCACCCTTGGTTAATTCTTTTAATGTAATTTTTATTCTGTTGTTTCTCATTTATTGTAGCCGAATATGTGTTGCATTATTCATGTTTTTATTTAGTGTAGGGCAATGTCACCTACTACCAATAAGGTTGTTGGTGCCAGACGGGCCGGTCTGAGTATTTCACAATCTGCTCAATTACTGGGATTTTCACGCACAACCATTT
>JABFEA020000119.1:12353135-12370981 GCA_019775915.2 Cyphomyrus plagiostoma | reverse complement strand
GTTCTGAAGGCGAAAGGGGGTCAAACACCGTATTAGTATGGTGTTCCTAATAATCCTTTAGGTGAGTGTATATGATATGATATATATGCGCCCACACTTAGTGTGTGCTGTAGTGTATGATAAAATACACTGGCATGTGTTCCTAGAAATAGACTTGTCAAGACTTGAAGTAGTCTGTTCAAGAACATGAAGTTAATAGCTTTTATTTCCATTCCAAATAACAACTTTTGTGGAGCACTGGGATTTGCACATATGCATTAAAAATGAATATAAGGACAGACACAAGATGAGCCATCAAATTTTAGTGTTTTCTCCTTCAATCCAGTGTTTTTTTGCCCACTTTTGACTCTGCTTGAATGATTTTGCTCTGCTTTTCAGGTTATCAGGTGTCTTTTTCTTTCCCAAATTGAAGATTTTCCAGTCCTTCGTAACTGAACCTTTCTCTTTCCAGCCAACCAAAGAATGATCAAATATAAAGACAGTTGTGCTGAACATCCGCTTACAGAAGCAGGGTATGGGGCTGAGTTTCGCATTCTTCCGGACGGAGGGGAAGCACTGTTTATACCACTGATGATATATAATGAGACAACTAGCGATAAAAACGTTAAAGTGGATTTCATGAAACAAAAGGGAGAAACTCTCCAAACCAAGGAGCTTTTTAATTCTGTTGGTGCAGCTCTTGTTTGACTGATGATTCTCTTGCAGCTCTTGTTTGACTGATGATTGCCTGAGCAATCAAGTGAGCATGTATACATACCTTCTCAGTGCATTTGTATTATACCCTGAAGAAAGCACGAGCTGCATGTGCATTTTCAGCAGTCCAGTTTGGACGTCATTATAATAGACATTTTAATTTAAGCAGTGTCTTGTTTTGGAGAGATTTTCTTTAAACTTGATTTTTTTCCCCCCATAGAACACCTGACTCAAGCAATTTTTTGACTTGTCAATATAGAGCACACCTACAGCTGCTCTTCTAAAATATTAATTTTCGTATTTAGTGTCTCTTGAATTAGTTGAAATCTGCCCGTTTTATTTTTATAATTTATTTTTGTAATACTGACTCAATTTTTGGACTGTGGTTTATTTATAGATAAACCAATAATAATGAGAAAGGTGACATTAGTGATCAACTTTGATTGATTGTGGGTTGGCCTGAGTACATCCATGTTGTGTAGGAGCAGAATCGTTGTTCTGTTTTCAGTTTCTTTGTCAGCGGCAAATTGGATTGACTGTTGTAACCTTGTACAAACTCTGCACAATTTCCTTGTTTTGAAAAATTTGTGCTCCTCAAAGACCTGACACTGAATATTGAGTAACCTTTGACAGCAGATTATTGCCTTAGAGCTGTAGCCAGTTTAGGTCACTGGAAATCCTTTCCAAATACCTTTCTGTTTTATATATCTGAGACTGTTTGTACAACTGGGAAAATGAACTTCTCCCCCGGTAGACTCTTGCTCAAACAGAAGAATGTAAAGACTAGCGGTCTTTTGTGTAATATTGCAGGCATGAATGTTTCGAGATATATTCTTCCAAGCATTCTGAAAATGTGAGATGCATTGGCGAGGAAGACTTACAAATCAGTAATCTGGCTTGTCTTCTTAAATGTGTTTCTAGATTTCAGCTACCTATTGTTTTTCATTTTTAAAGGGTTGCGGGGTGAATGACTACTTTTGGAGTGAGAGTTTAAAACTTAATGCTGTATGTGTAATCAACCGACCCATTTAATCAGCTTTCTAGACAAAAGTTTTGAGCAGTTGAGTCCCTGGAGATGTCAATCCCCATTCTGTTTCGCAAGGTGATGATTTATCACCAGTGCATGAGAAACCTGCCAAATATGCCACAAAATAAAACAATTTAGTGGGGGCGGTATGTGACTCAGCGGGTTAGGCCTCTGTTCCTGCCATCAGAAGTTTGCCAGTTCAAATCTCATGCTTGGAAAAGAACTTACATCTCCACTGGGTCCTTTAGAAAGTTATTTAACCCCCTGAAACATGCCGCAGGGGTCCTGAGTGGACAGCTGACCCTGTGTCCATTCCCAAAGGTTCACTTCTGTGATTGTGTGTATGTATTGTAAAAAAGAAAAACAAAATGTGATATGTAAAACAAACGAAGAATAACATTCCTCTATGAAGAGAACCAGGCTGGAGGTGGGACATTGGGTATTATTATTATTATTATTATTATTTATTATCCTTTTCTTTTGTAGATAAAGAAGTATTTTGAACTGGAACCACTTGCAAGGGGGAAAAGTTGGATCCTAGATGCAAGTTCTGTGGACAACATGGACGCCGTGAAGGAAAGTTTCTGTCAGCTGATACACCTGCTGGAAGAGAAAGATGCAGAACCTGGAAGGATATGAAGCTGCTCTTTCTGCTGGAGGAGGTTAATAATAAATATAACTATAACTTAATGAGTAGCTGACAGAAAACAATTGGCATCTCAGTTTGGTATATTGTTGATACTGGGAGAGTGCTGTGAATTACCGGTAATCTACGGTCAGGGAAGGTATCCAAGGAAATTGTAAATATCCTGTAACTTTCCATCAGTATAAACCCATGAACGGTATTTGTGAAAGACAACAATTTTTAATGAATGGCTTGTAAATGACATGTTTTAATTGAAATGTGCAGCATTCTGTCAAATTAAGTACATGAGAAGTTCAATGCTACAGATTTTTAACACATGCCTGACATTTACATTAACTGGAAAGCATGTCTGTCAAGTGATAAAAGACTCCCATCTAAATAACATGGAATGTTTTAATGATTCAACTTTGTAGTACCAGGCCTTAAATGAAATGTGCAAAAACTAATTTATTTTTATGCGTCTAAAGTCAAATAGCCTGTAAAACCCTTTGTGTCCCATTTTTACCCACTTGCAACGAAGAGTGAACAGACGCCAAAACGCACCTGTACTTAGAGGTGATAGCAAAGGTGCATCTTAACAGTATAACTGTACAAAATCAAAATAGCTAATTACATTTTTGTACGTTTTGCTAATAGTAATTAACCGAAGCATGCTGTGATGCTTAACCCAAAGCATGCACTGTGGAAATCTGAGAAAGCATAGGTTTAAAAAAAACAAAAAAGGAACCATAAACCTTGTTGCTACTTTTGTATGCGCCCACAAATATGTAAAATTATAACTTATGGACATGCCAACTCAAAAGCAAGAGTAATCTGTAAAGGTAATGACAGAAATACTCTACATTATTCTGTTTTAAGAAATAAAAAGCATAATAATACTACTAATATGGCCAAGTGTGAACTGTCGTAATATAAACAAGTGTTTGCATGCCTTTATGGTGATTTTTAAGAGAAACAAAGGTTGAAGTGTTGACTGAATAACATGATATATTGTTAAACAAAAGTGTTAAATACATTACAAGGTGTCTTGTTATTTGAATATGATCAGCGTAGCATATTGGATAATGACCGTACAGTTGTTCCCATTTATGCAGGTATATGTCTGATTGAAATTGTCAGTGGATTTTGAAATCGTAAAATCATACCTTACTTATGGGTATTTCAACACTTGCAGTCCGGGGGACACAGAATCTGTGACCTTAGCATTCAATGTTACATATACTTAACTGCTATGCTTGTGTCAGTAATGATTATTAGTCTAAATAATCTTCTAGCACTGCTAGAATGTACCTTGCCTTCTACACAAGAAAAAACCTCAGAAGTACTGGGGACAAATCGATCTCCCCTTTTACCAGGATAATTACAATGATTATAGTGGTCACACTGACTATATGTTTAAAACAGGAAGGTTGCTAAGGAAAATTAGGTAAGTTAAGCAATGCCATTTGGCCCGAACATGGAATTCTTAGTTTCAGAATCAAACCAAATATAAATCAGAAAAGCACATCTGAGCGCCCAAATTCTGTAAATCAGTTCAATCCTTGGGTTTCTCTCTCACAGTTCACCTCTTCATTTTGGCCCCCTTACTTATTTATACCTGGGTCTCTTGCATTTTTGCTAATACAAGCTGTGGAGCATTTTCTGTAAGCATCAAAATGGAATTTCCTTTTCGTATTTGACATAGAAAGTGGTTCAGCTACCGCACAGACTTTCAAAATTTACATGCACATGTTACATTGTTGACCAGCTCATTTATGTACATGTCCTTGGACTTTGCTGTGTATGATTCTAAGCTTCTCTTCATGGTGATGATGTGCATTTATCCATATCGTGTAAGGGAGCTCATTTGGCAGTCATTAAAGAAAGGCAGTGTGCCCAGTGCTCTGAAGTTCATAATATTTATTAATATAATCCCTCATACATCCTTAACATGTTTATAATTTACATGTTGAAGAATAGGCGGTTTTTTCCTGAGAATGTTTCTGCCTTCATCTTTATGTTACTGTTAACCAAATAGGTGTATAAACATTTATTAATTTTTGTTTTGGTATATTAAAGTAATGTGAATATCACCTCCGTATAAAAGAAAGCATTTTTTTTCACTAGCCAGTTAAAATGGCAAAAGGTCGATTTATCTTTCTTTTTTTTTATTGCACATTTGCAATTACACACGCTGGAAATGGCTTCAATTTTGCTACTCTGTAGAACTACATCACTCATTTAACTCATTAAATAAAAACCAAAATGCTGCATACTTCAGTCATATATTTATTAAATGAAACAGCATTCAGTTAATTGGACAGGTTTGTTAGTGACGTTTGTTACCATGATTCCAGAATTTTGTCATGATTCTTGAGTTCCGTGCCTGCAGAAATGTGTTTATAGAGTTAAAAATTTAGCATTCCCTCTTCCACTAACTGTTGCCTTTCTCCCTTCTCAACTCAAGGCGATGACTACAGTTACAGCTATTCCTTCTTTCTTCTTTTACCGCATCATTTTGGTTTTCTTTCAAATATTATGTGCTGCAGATTTTTGTAGTATTTTGTGCAAGACAGTTATCAAGGTGGGGGAGAAAGTTTTCTGTGATGCATTCAGTTTTTTTGTTTTCATTTTAATTTTTATAGTATGCTTGGTGCAGTTTGTTGTATTTATAGAACATAAGAAATTGATATAACCTATTAGCCACAGTCAGCTGCCTTTTTCTAATTTGTTTATAATAGTAAGAACTTTGTACATTTATTACCGTAATCTTGTTAGTTTAAAATACGTATGCCTCTATTTGTACTGGAAAAACAAATATGGACTTATATAGTTCACTTTAGTGAGGATCTGTAAGTCATTCATATGTTCTACTTTTATTTGTGTAATTTAATAATAAAACAATTTCCACTGTCCAGCAGTGACAATAAAAGCTGAATGGAGGACTGTGGCATTTGGTCTCTTTTCTATGGTTTCATAGAGATATTTCAGTTAATAGAAAAATGTGAAAGATTTAACTACTGAACCCCCACAATCCTTTCCAGGATAACCTATGAAGGATGGACCCACAGATCAATGAATCACTTTTATTATGGCAATGAAATCAGCCAGGAGTGGTTTACATCCATATGTGCATGCTTAAATATCCAGGTGTACGACAATCATTTTCAATTATATTGAAGAATTTAATTTTTAGTTAATCAAAGTGTGTGTGTGTGTGTGTGAGAGAGAGAGAGAGAAAGAGATTGTCACTCGTACAATTAAAGCTACTGATCATATGAGGAGTCTTCACTTGGCAGTCTGGATCATGTGAAGACCCCCCAGCCTAAGGACATTTTATCATCAGGGACCCCCACACCTCCATTGACACTATTTAGCTAGCACAAAAAAATATAATGGGAAAAAATGTTTTCAAGAGAGTCACAACAAGAGTACAGCCTCAGACTAATCAGGATCTGACTTGGTCTCAATACAAGCTTTGTTTTTCATAAAGCTTGAATTTATGGCAGGATTGCCATTCAGAAATGACTTGTATCCAAGGCCTGTGCACAAAGAAGCACATCCAGGTGGAAGGAGCACATGATTCCGGAGCACATGATTCCGGAGCACATTCCCCTTTTTTGGAAAAAAAAAAAAGTAATATTTCCTACATCCAGATGGTTTTATGTTTGGACTAAGTCAAAGGATGCCTTCAGCCCATGACTTCTAATAACTCCTTTAGTATAAGGAACATAAGGCCATTTTACAGGTCCAGATGTACCTTTGTTACAAAGATCCCTCATGATGTTTCCGAATCCAAATATTATAATATCCATTAGCACATTGGTGACTTCAAGTATGGTTTCATGAGCAAGAAGATGAAAAGCCAAATCTAAACATCACTCAACCTTTTTGCACCTTATCTTCTTAAATAATGGCCCTGGATCCCTCTGTGCACAGTCCAGAACGTATATTGCAGCATTACAAGATGGACTGAAGGACGACCCAGTCCTTATAGGTCCGAGATATATGTTTTTAACGGTTTCTATTTATAGTCTTAGTATATTCAATTTTTCTGGTGTGTAGCTTAAATTCTGTTCTTCCAATATCACCTAATTTGAGGGGATATCGATATAAAGATTTCATTTGAAGATTGGCTTGACCGCCGCTTTGAAATTCATATCTTAACATTTGTACAGTGTGAACTGGGAGTTTGCTATCTTGCCCATTTGACTTCCTCTACCAGCCCCTGGAGGATGGGCTCCCCCTTTGAGTCTGGTCCCTCCAAAGGTTTCTTCCTTCTAGGGAGTTTTCCTTGCCACTGTCACCTGTGGCTTGCTCACTGGGGGCTTTGGCCAGGAATAATGTAAAGTACTTTGAGACCATGTAATGTGAAAATGTGTATACAAATACAATTGAATCAAATTGAAAAACTTAGTTTTTTTTTCAGGGTAAATTTAGAGGGACGGTAAAGGTCTCTGGTCTGTATGTACATAAAATGTTGGGTGTCATAAAAACTGTTGAATTTCATACCGATTTCAGTTACAAAGATTATAAGTATCTTCCAAATAACTTAAAACGTGATATCAGCATGGGGAAGGAATGATCATTGAAGAGTAACATTGAAAAGCAAATTAAAACAATGAAGTTTGCGTGTTAATTGGGGCATAAAGGAGAAATGAGAGAACACACCTGTGAATAAAGTATACTTTATTTGAAATAATCATGTTTTATCTAACAGACTAATATGATACAAACTGGGAAACTATAGTGGCCTCATTGTCCATTATCAATGCTTCTAGTAACTCTCAGGTCTGCAACAATGAATCATTGCCCCATCTTGGGTTGTTTTCTGGCTTTGTGCCCTCAGTTTCAGGGATAGGACCCCCCTCATGAATTAGACAAGCAGTTACAGAAAATAGAGAATACAACAAATATTACATTTTCAGTTTCAGAAGATTTGACCTAACACATAAGCAATAGATCTTTTAAATGGTCAGGGTTTTTAATATATATATATAAGATTCTTTTTTTTGTTAATCATGATTTAAAATATGAAATATGCGTTTTACATGACCAGGCAGTTTCTTATGTGTGTGTGAGGTTGCAAATCTTTAATTAATTGCAGAGCTTATCAAACTAAATCAGTTGCCCTGCTCTCATTCTCACAAATACTTATTATTAACTGATTCTTGAAAGTTAAATGCTAACCAATTTTTATAAAAATAAATTATCTCCTTGATTTTTTTCTGGCATTGATACCTTGATCAAGCCACAAGTACCCCCTGCTTTTTGAGATAACTTACCTTAATTTACTGAATTAACTTTTTTTTGTACATTAGATTGAGCATTTAATTTTAACCTTGTATTCCAAATTAGGGCGGAAATTTTCACAATCCATTTAATTTCCTTACCAAATTAGAACTGAAACTGACATCCCTCAAAGATACATGTGAATGGTGTTTAATAGTATTAAAGATGATCTTTACTAAAGTGTAGAAGATTTTTATGCTGCTAAATTGCTGGTTTTACTTCCCCTGTATTGACTAACTAGCAAGAACCATTTGTTGCCCATCTGTAAGGCAAACCACACATACTGTACTTCCCAAGAGAAAGTCACTGACATTATCTTTATCCGAGGGGAAACTTGGGACCCCTGTTGCCTTGACGACCTCCTGACAGGACCAGAAAAGCAACAGCTGGCCCTCATGATCCTGTTTCGGTTATCTAGGACTGTTTTACACTTTCTCAGCGAGGGGTCGGCTTGCCACAGCCACGGTACTGTACCTCGAAGAGACGCTTGCGATTCAGAGAACTGAAAACAAACAAATGGCTCCGCATCTTCAGTTTATCTTTGAGTTGAGTCATGCAGGGCTGACCAGCTACAGGCTCCTCATGTTTGCACTTTTTGTTTGTGTTTTGTTGCTGAAGACACTAGGAAACGAACCAAAAGATTCCGCTTTGGTTTAAGGTATTTCCTATGGGTGTCAACAGACACCTCTTGTTAAATAAACACCAAGTAACACCTAGAGGTGACAGACACTTTGTGTGAAATTACAGAAAGCGACAATGGCTGAGCATTGCGAATTATTTTTAGAGAGTAAATTCTCAATATGCCTTCATGTCTATTTATGTTTTTCTTTTTTTTCCTGTTTCCATGTTGATTATATGCGGTGATGATATATATTCATGCTAATCTTTTTTTTTTCCAGCTGCATTCCATTATAAACATGTAGCTATTTAGGTGGATTATTGTATTTGCAGTATACTGCATTGTGAATCACCTGCCTGAATTATACTTCTGGCAACTCAAGTTTGACTAGTCATGCATTTTTTTCTAGTAATACTCACAGACTTTCCATCGTAAGAGAAAACATTTAACAAAATACATAATCTCATAATACTACAATCTCAGGATATGAGACATAAGCAGTCACTTTAGCAGTTATTTTAGATTTAAATGTTACCCGTTGAAAACATGCTAAATTCGAGTGATAAGTTAATGTTCACGCATTCTACAGTCTTTACAAAGTAAAATGTGCCGCCTAATTAACTAATAATTGTCAAATTAAAATGTTTTATCACTTGGTGTAGTGTTTACGTTAATTGGGTGATTTCTAATTTCCTTTTTATTTTACTTGTACTATGGGAGGCTTTTCCTTTGGAATTGTTTTTCCAGCACCAAACAGCTGTACCCCCGCTCCCCCCCCCCCCACCGTGATTCACCAGCAGATACACTGTGCCCCCTCTATGATTCACTGACAGATTCACTGTTGCTCGAGTCGTCAGCATATCAAAACAACAACAACAACATTACTGATAGCACACAGTTTCTGATGAAAAGAAAACTGGCCTCTTCATTAAGAAAAATAAAGCCGTTGGCCAATGAGATTGGGGACCTTTTTATCTTGGCGGTTCCGCATTCCATAACATTTTTCTTGTATTTACACAAAATCCCGATGGCAAACAAACCGAGAGACACAGCAGAGGAAGTTCAGCTGCAAGTGGCTGAGTCAATGAACTGTGATCAGATGTCAGCTGTCTGGGAGGTTTCTCTGAATTTCATTGCAGTTCCTGGTAATTTTCATGGAGGAAAAAATGCATTTTGTCCAGAAGGGACTGGACCTTGTGTTACTAAGCTCACAAAAGCTCAACATAATTAATGTCACGGTCAACATTATTCTTTTCAGATTGGATATGTGAACTAGGTAATTGGGTACAAAATAAAATGAGACCAGTTATTCAATAACATTTTTAAGCCTATAGACAAATATTAATAAGCATACTTTAGAATAAAAACAACTAATAAATGGATTAAATTAAATGATAGGTCATTAACAACCCTTTGAATCTGAAAAATATTAGGCTTTAAATATTTTTTTTATAGATTTTGAGCCAGAAGTAGGAGGTGCACAGCTCATTCAGTCCAAACAATTTACAGTGGAAAGTGCTGGTTGTGACGACACTATGTGGGCCATGTTTAGTACAAAAACAAATGTTTTAAGTGTGAAGTGAAATAGTCATTTAGTTCCATGCTAAAGTATACAAGCAAGTTCTTTCCAGAATAACCATCTGTGTTTTTCCAAATCTATGGTGTTGCATCACCTGCAATTAAGTTAGAGGGGCACTATACTTAGTCAGATTCTATACCATAAGCATCAATAATAATTAAAATTAATGTAATATAAAACTTCATGTCAGATGGAATTAACTTTGTAAAAAAAAAAAGATAGATTCAGATGACAAATTGGTTTCAGGATAGAAACACAGTTATCAAGGAGTTATCACAAGTAAAGTATTTCATATTTAACAATGTACTACTGAACATTACTGATGGTACCTGTAACAATTTGTAAATAAATGTTATTATAACTAAATATAAATAAAACCTCTATTTGGATCTTTTTGAATCATCTGCATCTAACCATCCACTGATTGAATCTTTCAAATATTTATCCTGGTCATGATCATATGTCTCACTTTAAAATTAACAAATTAACTTTTTTTTTATTATTACTTTTGCTGTTGCTATTAGCTTTATTTAACTTATGTAATTGAATTAAACTCTATCACTATGAAGGGCTATGTATTTTCTCCTATATTGACAGTTGCACTGTACATTGTCACATTTTGTTATCGTGTGGAGATTTTCACAAACAGCCATTTGCCGGAAAGATGGAGAACAGCTGCTCATTTGAATTTAAACAGTAATCTATCTGGGAATTCCTTGTTAGCGTAAGACGCCTAAAAGTCTTTGGATGCTGTGGTTACTGCCCATTCCTTTATGTACACGGGTGGACCGGGAGGGTGGGTGTTAGCTGCTACCAGGAAGACTGCATTGATTGAAAAAAATACCCTATTCAGTGACACTAATGGCAGTCACCTTAAAAGAATTAATACTTGAAAAAGGTTTTTTTTTTGGTACTTGGGATTTGACTAGTTATATTACTAACAATTATATGACTGAATGACAATGCAATAAATCTGCTTTCAGCTTATAAAGGATGAAAGAGGCATAGAAAGAATGAGTAGTAAAATGCTCCTTCATCTGTCTGTTCAGTTGATATCTGTACAAAGCCACACAGAGTGGCTCGCCAAGCACGTCAGCCTGCTTCAGTTACACAAGATTAAGTAGCAAAGTGACATCCAAGACCAAGCGGCCCACCCAGGAGGACAGCATCCGTTGCAAGGGCTATCAGACACCCCCACCCAGTGCACCCCCATACCCAACCTACCCTGACCCCCTCACAACATTACTCTTTAAGGATTTTTTACTGCTGCCAAGTCACATCTCCTTCAAACTGGACAGCAAAAAGAATTCTGATCCCCCTCTTATTTTATAACGAACAGTCGATTAACTCATAATCCATAGTGGCATGCCAGAACTCTCAAGGAGTGTTAACCATGTTGCAATTGTGGAAATGCTACTTGGATCCCAAAAACACTGACATATTGGCAAGACTTAAGGTGAATTATCAGATTTGATTATTTCAACATGCTATATCTTGTCTTTCACTATGGTCTGCTTGGTCACACTTTCTACAATGCATTTTTCAGATGAAAAATACATTATAACATTTTGTTTACATCAAGGTGCATATGAATAGAACAAAAACATTTTCAATAATTTATATTTTTTATTGACATAATAAGGAATTCCACAACATCTTGCATGCCCTTGTTGTGATTATCGATAATAGATTTGATTTCATTCATGTAAGTCTTCTTCTTCAATCCGTTAGCAATGAGTAAATCAGAGGAAATGGAGAATATATAAGTTAATCAATAGCAGAAATGTAGGCTGCTGGTCTCATGGGAGATCATTCTTCACTCCAGTCTGGGGAACCAAAAAGGGAACTTGCCAATTTAAAAAAGTCATGAACTCATATTAAGCAGCATGCAGTATTTCCTTTTGTATGAATAATAGTAATGGTATTTAACATTTTTTAAGGCAGTGTAGCCTTTGACAGTGGTCTTACATAGTTTCAACCAAAATCCATTCCTTATGCTCCTGTCTGTACCTAAAACCTAGTTTTTCCATTTCACTACACCTCAAAAACATCCCATTCCATGTATCTTGCCTTTTTAATTTGATAATTGCTATATATGTGTTGATAAATGCATTTGTAAAATGAGGCATTTAGCATTATTAAGAAAAGCCTATTTTCTGAAGCTTGTTCTACTTATCTGCCCAACCCCCATAATACACAACATATGCTGGAGAGTTTTCTTGTATGAAACTGGTCCTTAAAGGACCAAAATATGAACGTGAGTGAATCTTTATAATACACAATATTAGCCTCATGTCATTCTTACATGATCACACCTGCAAAATGAATCTTCGAATTTTATAAATGTGTTACCTGTCCCAAGAAAGTTTCATTGCATTGTCAAATTGTAACTGGCCTTTTTATCCTCAGAGTTAAAGAATGAAGTAAACTGTTATTCACTGGCAATTCAACAGGAAACACCATTGACTCATCGGTGTATCTCGACCAAAATTACAACACTGTTGAAAAAGTATGTGTTTTCTCCCCAGTTCCTGGTTTCCTCTTTATCACTGTCAAATTAAAGATAAATTGGCCAGGTTTACAAGCATAGCATTGTACAATAATACAATGTGCCATGACAGAATCACTCACAACATTTCATTTTTAACACAAAGCAGATACTTTGGCATAACTTTTATTTTTAAAGGCACCATTGACAGAAAGAATTGAATGATTATTATGCAATAATAAAATACAGCATTTACATGAATAACAAAACCATTTGAAAACACACATGCAGAATGCTGCAGAGAATAGAAGGAATGCCCCACTCATTCTAATACTAATTTATTTACTGAGGAAACTTTCACTAATATGCTCTTAATCAATTTATTAATCATTGATGCTGCCTCTCTGCTTCTCTGAAACTATGGCTGCAGTTTGATCTCTCTCAAAAATGAACTGAATAACATGACCTCTGAAGATAATAATAGTGGGTTTAATTGAAAATCTTGATGAGTGAAATGAATTTATAGTGACCTACAAACTGTCACAATGTCTTTTTTTTTTGATCGTGATCGTATTTAACATTCTTTTACAGCAATATTTACACTAAAGGACTGGGTCTTCACAATGCCTTTCTTAAGGTCTTGTGTGGCTCTTAAAATGGTGACAAGTAGTGAAGGTGAAAATGGAATGCAGACTTGTTTGACACTTGCCTATGTCATGGATGGATGGATGGACTTTATGGAATCCCCAAGTTGAAAGTAAGGTGCAAAAAAGATGGAGGGTAATATTATGAGATGAAAAATACAAAAGAAAAAATACATGCAAGTCTAATCTTAGAAATGAAAAAATTGCAGAAAAAATATGCTGGTGATAAGCAAAGAGTTAAAATTCACTTTCATTACATGCACAAAATATACATATCAGTTCCACCCATCTGCTTAATTGAGTTTTGTAGTGCCATGTCATAGACATAGCAAGAACTGCGGCAATGATCCATCATAAAAGCTTTGTCTTAATTGTGGATGCCTGTAATAGAGCAGTCAGCTAAGAGACTTACCTCTTCAAACTCTTATAAAATAAATGAATCCACCTTTGAAATGGCTCTGTTCATAAATGAGGTAATGCAGCTGTAGTCAAGCAGTTACTGTGTTTCTGGCTAGACAAGTTGATGAGTCCTATAAATGTGTCATTATAATGGCTGGGAATCAATTTTTGAAAATGAACTAATTAATCACACCTAACATAAAGCTAACACTCATCAAAATTTACACATTGAATCCCTAAATTACTGTACAATTAACACAAAGAAACGTATATGGGTCATTCTCACCAACTCAGATTTTAAAATTAGTTTTAGATAGGCTCAAATTATGCAGCTTCATTGTTTAGACCATCGATTTTGCCTCAGGGGTAGTTTATCAGTTTTGTTATATTACCATATAAGTCTGTAATAAAGAAAAATATGTCATTATGAGTAATAGAGATGAGAAAAAACTAAGAACAACTGAGCAAAAAAGTGCATCTTTTGTCTTTTATTATTTTATCTCATTTTCCATTCCTTGACCTATTTATAATGAATGGTTAAAAAAGTTATCAAATGAGAGCAATAAATTACATCATTTTAATGTTCGTAAAAGTTAATAATATTAAAAAAACTAGAGCTGTTAAAGTTAACGTGATAATAGCATGTCAACGGGAATTCATTATAATGTGAGTAATTTTTTTGAAGCTATTAACACGTGTTGAGTCGGCAGCTCGGGAAAAATAATGACATGAACGTTAATGACATTTTTGATGACATTAATGACATTTTTTTGTCTTAACATATTATAATAATACTTTTGTAATATATAAAAATAATTTATTTTTGGGTTAAGTAATCATAAATTTCATTTATGATTTTTCATTTAGGTATTTCTTTAGCTATATGTGAATGAGGCTTCTGTGATGTCTTACCTACATAATTTACATCTTCCTCAAAGTCATTTTCTATGACAGTATGTCTCCAGTCAAATGGTATGCTTTCCGGAGTTTCCTTCAGTGTCCAAGATTGGATGTAGGCTTGTTAAGTTTATTGGAATTCGTAATTCTTTGATATACCACACCTTCCCAAATCGTGAAATTATTATATTTTCTCGGATTTACATATTATAGCCAGCTGAGTTTGGCATGGTGAGGACATTTTGCACTGCTTGGTTAGTTACAAGTAGTGAAGTGGAGAGTGAAGAGCAGACAACTGCAGAGCCAAACGAACTTAGGTGAGGGTGAAGATTGTTGCTACAGAACTGAAGAATATTGTGGTATTAGTCACCTTTGCGCTGTCCAAGTGATTTAGAACTGAGAACCCCCACCCTCCCTGAAATTCTATTTCTTTATTTTTTGTAAGTACTTGAAGTTTTGTTTTTGTGTTTAATGTCACATTTAAAAATCGTATCTCAAACTCTCTTCTCTATCCATTGGGGCTCTTTATAAATCTTGGGTCAGACATTTAGGATTAAATGGCTTTTTATAATTAATCATTTTTATAATTCCAATTACCCTCAGCATGTTTTTGGACTGTGGGGGGAAACCGGAGTACGCAGAAGAAACACCACAATGACACAGGGAGAACATGCAAACTCCACGCACATGGAACTGTAATGGAGACATGAAGCCAGGTCCCAAAAGCCTGAGAAGACAGTGCTAAGCAGTGCACAACCATGCCACCCCTTCACATGTGATATTTCATCAATTTCATTGAGTAAATTATGCTTGTATAGCAATTCATTTTAGGATATATTTCACCCCACATTTTAAGACCACTGCAAGATGACGAAAAACTTCTCATTAGTTGAATGGCTGCTTCTAAATATTTTCATTAAATGCAGATAAAACATTACAGAATACTGACAAGTACTGTGTATGCAGCCCTTTAACGTTAGCTAACCAACACAAGTCATGGTGAAGTATATGCTTTGTCTTACAAGAACAAAAACGTTTGTCCTATTGGTTGGAAGAACAGTGGATAATTGGAAAAGCTGACGAGGGTCATGATGAAACAAAAACATCTAAGAGCTATAGACAGGCAATAATTTGCATACAGGGTAGTAATTAATGTGGAGTTACACCAATTAAACATGGGAGAAAAATATTGGTGCAATCACGTAGATACAGTGGAACATTGTTTGCAACATCATGGCAAAACTTGGCATCAGTTCCAAGACAAGTTGGAATTTTTATAAAAATGTGCTGTTACCTACAGTATAAATGTTAAATGTTTTAAATTTATCATCAAGATATAAATATACATTTGTTTACAGAGCAATAATGAAACACAAAAAAAGTCTGTTTCATAAGTTCTGTTTTGAAAGAGCAATGTACACCCGGGCTCATTTTTGTCTTAAAGCACGCATTCTTAAGTTCTTATTCTTTAGCCGTATGAGGTTTTGAGGTAGCCTTGCCTTTTGTTATCAATAAAATTTCATTTCTTTAATGTCACTATCTCATTAAATCCATTAATCATCTTATAAAAATGTTTAATTGATGGATAAAATCAAATTAGTTGATTGCAAACTGACATATGCATCAATAACTATTAAATCACAAACAGAATGATAAAAGTTCTGAAGAATCAAATATTTCTGCCTAGTTTTTTAGTTAAGCACTTTTCATCTTTTCATGCCAATTACAATCAACACACTTAAATTACTCTAATCATTTCAGCTTTAAAGCATAATACAGTGTCTTGGCAGTTAATGTTGCCATTTCCAAGCTCCAAAGTTGTATACTCAAACCCAGCTCTATGTGTGATGGTTAAATTTTCCAGAATCTGTTTTTATTGTAGTATGTTGATATTCCTTCAGGATAATTATTACTGTATTTGTATAAGTGGTTGCAGAAGAAATATGGAACGGTTGTGGTTTCATTTTCAGTAATGAGCTCAGAAGATACCTAAGGAATATAAGAGCTGAAAATTCTACCTTGAAGGAATGTTAAACATTGTGTAGTAATGTTGACTCACTGAGCCACTACAAGCAGTTACCATCATTCAGACTTTGAAAATCATGTTCAGTGATATATGGCATACTTTCTGTCACTGCCAGGTTTAACCCAGTGAATACCCTATTGCATATAAAGTTATTTATTAACTAATCCCACCCCTTTTGGTAGTCTAGACTTGGGTTGTAAAACTACGGGAATTTTCCTGTTAATTTTCATATATTCCAGTTAATTCCCCTGGAAGGTTTCCAGCTTGGAATAATTCCAAAATTCCCCAGTTTCTGGAAAGTTTCCAGAAATTTTCCACCCCTTTGCAAGCACCCCTAGACACTGTAATTGTGGGATATTTATGTGCAGTTCATTACCTTTTGAATATCATATTTTGCTCTGTTCAGAGAAATTATGATTGCTTTCTCCTTTCATCAAATCATGAAATGTTCCCAAAATCACTAAGAAAAATTTAAAAATACCAAGAGGAAAAATGTGGCCCACATTCTTGCATCACTAATATAACTTCCAGCGCAATGGGAAATCCCACATTATTCGCAGTGTTTTTTCTGTCTATCTACCCATCCATTTACCAAACCGTTTATCCTACTGGGTCGCGGGGGGTCCAGAGCCTATCCCGGAAGCAACGGGCACGAGGCAGGGAACAACCCTGGACAGGGGGCCAGCCCAAGTAAGGTAATCATTTTTATGTTAATTTGGACATGTGTTTGAATCATTGTCTGGTTGGAAGATCCAGTGATGGGCCAGTTTCCTAGCAGAGGCAGCCAAATTTTGATTTGAAATGTCCTGGTATTTCATGGCGTCCATAATTCCATATACCCTAACGAGGTTTCCAGGGCCTTTGGAAGATAAACAGCCCCACAACATCACAGAACCTCCACCATATTTTAGGGTGGGATAAGGTTCTTTTCATCCTTCGTCTTGCAATTTTTGTTGCATCAGACTATAGAACATGGTTCCAATTAAAGTTGTAGTAGCATTTCACAAACTCCAGGTGCTTACATTTGTGATTAACTGACAGACAAGGCATCTTTTGGGCATACCTTCCAAATAATCTGTTAGCATGAAAGTGGTCAGATGGTGGTTTTGGAGACATGGTAACCCCAAGAGTTTACTTTGTCTTGTAATTCTCCAACAATGATTCTTGGAGATTTTTTGGCCTCTTTTATGATCCTCGTCACTGTACGTGGGGGCAAAATAAACTTAGCTCCTCTTCCAGGCAGGTTCGACTTGTAGTTCCAGTCATTGTCTATTATTGCCCAAACAGTTGATATGGGCATTTTCAGGCAAGTGGCAAATATTTTAATACCCATTCCCTGATTTATGAAGGTCAACACCATTTTCCCTCATTTAGTTTGTGTGTTCTCTTATCTTTCACATGTTGATGGATGACTAAGGGGATTTGGCTTTTGTGTCACCTCAACATTTTACCCCAGTTAATCACAAAGTTATGCTTGAATTAGGGCTGCACGATTAACCTTTATCACATCGATATTGAGGTTTTAACTCCCGCAATAACCTAACCTCAGGAGTCTGA
>JABFEA020000119.1:12284167-12320410 GCA_019775915.2 Cyphomyrus plagiostoma | reverse complement strand
GTGGTCATACTTCCCTAGAGACAACGCCAGCGGATTCAAACTGGATTTTCCAGTGTGCCCTTCTCTGGAGAAGGTGAAGTCGCAGAGGCGCCTCTCCCCGGTAGCCCACACAGTTGGCAGCTCCTGTTTGGACAGTGGGAAGCAGTATTATCATAACCATAATCATCAACACTTTAACCTTTTAAGCCTCACACATAACACACTTATTTCCCCCACATTCCCCTTTTTATCCTGGCCTCCATCCTGGTCCTGATGATCTGTGACGGATGAGGCGCTGATTTCTTCAATGAGCAGGGGTAGATTACCCTGCTGATCTGCTCAGGTCAAGGGATTATTCTGCTCTTCTGTTGAGACCTGAGCCTCCTGGCTCTGTTTAGAGAATTCTGCAACGGGAACTTGCAACCCATCATAATATGCCCTAGGATTTCACTCCCCTTTTTTGTCGGGGGTTCAGGTTAACCCTTTCTGGGGTCCTGGTAACTGCCTGCCTGTCTGGAGCTCAAAGGGGGTGAACCAGGTCCCCCGGTTTATGGAACACCTCACTGACATCAGTGCCAGTGGTAAAATGTCAACCCAGTTCATTTTGGTCTGTGCACAGATTTTGCCAATTATTGTTTTATTGTTCGGTTCATTCGCTCCCCTTTTCCCTGGGACTGCAGATGATACACAGTCCCGAATGCATGCTTCTGTCCCAGCACTTTCTCAGCCTTCTGAAGGTCCTCGTTCTTAAAATGGGACCCATTGTCTGATTGAATCCTATCGGGAAACCCGTGTCGTGGTATATATTGATTGATGAAAAACTTTATCACTGACGCCCCATCCTCCTTCTTCTTTGTGGGCCATGCTTCCGGCCACCCTGAAAATGCGTCCACACACATCAACACCTATCCAAACCCTCTCACAGGAATGACCATGTCTGTGTAATCCTGCTCTCAGCCACTGGCTGAGTTCCACATGCACTGCGCCTACAGCCTATGTTGAGTCTGAGTATTTGGTAACTTCTTTTCCTTCTGCTTATTTTAGGGCCTCGATAACTGCTATCACCTCGGCTCTCTGGGCTGACTGGGCTCCTTCCAGTCTTTCTGCCCCCAGTGGAGCCTCAGCATAGCTACCATAAGACCTCCTGAATCACAACCAATCAATCAAATAAATCATTGGTATGTCAGCGCTGAATTCCCCCAAATACAGTGCAGAGAGAAAGTCTTTAGAATATGAATCAGGTTTATTGGCCAAGTGTGTGTGTGTGTGTGTGACACACGAAAGGAATTTGTTTCCGGCAGTTGGTGTCTCTCCAGTACACTGCATGCAATTACAATAGAACAAAATGGTACAGATTAAATACAATATAAAGTACATCTTATTTACAGACAGAACAATGTACATAAAGTGTAAACAACATACAAGGTACAAAGTGATTTGTTCTGCTGTCCTAACCGTCCATTGCAGTCTGTTCCTGTCCTGTTTGGTTGCTGCTCCAAACCAGACTGTGATGGAGGAGCACATGATGGATTTGATTAATGCTGAGTAGAATTGGATCAGCAGTACCTGTGGGAGATTGTACTTCCTAAGTTTTCACAGGAGGTATCCTCTTCCTACGTCCTCTTGGGGGCAGTGGTGACTGTGGACAGTGATGGCTTCATGGTTAGGGACAAGCACTTGTAATTGAAAGATTGCTGGTTTGAATCTCAGACCAGCAAGGCACCACTGAGGTACCCTGAGCAAGGCACCGCTCCCTGGGTGCTGAATTAGCCGCCCCCTACTGTGTCACATTGTCACACATGGGTTAAATGTTGAAGACACATTTTGTTGTGGTGTGTCTTAAATGACAATTAATCACTAAATTTTAATTCCCTGATGGGCCTTTTTGAGGATGGAGGAGATGTTGCTCTCCCTCTTCGGTGCCCTCATTTATCAACCGTACTTAGAAAATGTCCTAAATTCCATCCTACGACTGAAATTTAGAATGTTCGTAAATACAAAAAAAAATTAAAAATCCGGATTTATCAAACGTGCAGAGGCCAGTTCTTGATAAATCCCACATGTTACTTACTCAGGTGCTCGTACCTGTTCATAGATATTTGCGTTCATTAACGCCCTCAATTGAACATATTTGGTAGCACCACATCCTTTAATTAAAAACCATGCAGAAAATCCTAGTTTTTTATCCGAAAATAATGGCCAACGAAGCAAAAAAAAAAAAAGTCCTCGTTGCCGATTTCTAAATGAACCAAACATTGTTGTTTGGTTTCCTTAGCTCTGGGTAACCAATAAAAAATAATACTGACTGTGAGAAAGTTACAGAGGCATAACTGTCAAGTTTTGGATTTGAAAATAAGGGAAGTTTTCCGGCACCCGCCACGAGCCATCCGACCACCCCAACCAAGCTCCGGTATCCCTTACGTTTTAAGACAGGTGGACAAGAAATCTAAAATAACCACTTGTCATTTACATTTTATTTTCATTACACATTTTCTTTTAATTTCTCATGTTCACTCATGTGGCTCTCTGGCATTCACTAATGACTTATTATACAGATTTGTTGCAGACTTTGTATCCTTGCTGAAGTCGTCATAGAAGGTGAAATTAACGTTGTTTTTAGCAAACAGCATTGTCATTTTAACCTCCGCATTTATGACCTGGTTAATGTTGTAAATGACCTGCAGACTACGGCAGGTGGCAGTTCTCGCGAGGCTACTGGCAGTTCAGTTTGGAGAGGCAGAGGATTTTTTTAATGATAATACGGGAGATTTACGGGAAAATCCTAATACGGGAGGACGGCGGGAAAGAGGGGTAAATGACGGTAGTTTCCCGGCCAAAACGGGACTCTTGACAGCTATGACGTATTTTTTTTTACTTTATTACTTCTGCAAGTGATGTCCGCAATGTTTGCATTCCATGTGTGGTTACGTGTGTTGTGTGTCTACATTGCTATGACCCACGGAGTTCCCTGTGCATGTGCCCTCCGAATGTAGGTATATAACCACTGCTCTGAACTGGATAAGCGGTTCTGAACCAGTATGACATTAGCTTGGCCCAAAACATTCATGTAAATATCAGCAAATTAAATTTCACATTTAAATATTCAAATTACAAAACATGATAACAAAACCCTGCGAAGTAATACCCGAAGAACATATTACGTTAAACATAAATATCTTTCAGCTGAACAAACACGTCCACGCATATGCTGTTACGTTTGGGACATTTCTTACCACGTGACCGTAGCGTATATCCTGCTCTCTAGTCACCTGATAGAGCTGCAGGAAGTTAGTAAGGTTTTTTGTGCTGTCGTATGTCGAAGCATAAATTCAGCATGTTTTTGTTGTATTTCTTAATTTCTCAATGAATACCGAGGTAAGCTTTTTACCGAGTCTACAGGTGCATAGTTTGCTGTTTTAATTATCTTAAGCAGCCTGGTGCCCGGTACGCAAAGGTATTGTGGTCTAAAATTCTGCCTATTTTATGGCACTAAAAATGAATGGAATAAAAAGAATATAATCTGAGTATACCGCGAGAAGTGCCTATTCGCAGGTGTATCAGATGTTGACGTTTGTGTTCGACGCGCAGTGTTATTTGCGATTGCTGGTAACAAAACGTGGGAACGTAGAATCAGCTCTAGAGGGTCACTGTACATTTCCAGTGGTGCAGTGGAGCGACATAACAGTAGACACATTAGGGTTATGGATGTGCAGTATAACTATAAGCACACACGCGCACTTTATTTTACTTTAATGACGGCTCGTATAACGTTTCTCAGTGAACATGCATTTGAAAATTAAATTGTTAGAGATTTTTTTTCTTACATATGATTTTGATAGATTATGGAAACTGAAATTTTGCTGGCAGGCTAACCCTGAGATCTGTGTTAAATCGAAGATCATTTTGGTGGAGATCGAATTAATGTAGTTTTACTTTTATTAAAAGTTTATATTCTAGTTCTTGCAGCTCTTAAAAGAATTTGAAAGTCTTCACCCTGCCTACTTGGAACCAAGAGAGCAAAAAAAAAAATGTAAATGCAAATTTCCGGGTTTATTCACCCTTGTAAAGTCATTAGTAAGAATACTTTCTTATGAAAAAAAAATATAAGCTGGATACTTAATTACTCAGAAGATATACAGTCAAATAAAGGTTGTACAGATGAAGGCAGAATTATTACCCCGTCATGAAACTTTTATTTTTGTTTGCTGTTAAATAGAGCAAGGAATTTTTAACACAGCTCTTCCAAACACCCTACTTATATTTTGGATGCTTTCATTATTTTACTTTGCATACAGAAACAAAATTATTTCACAAAAACCAAAAACTACCAGGATCAACATTATTCACCCCCCTGATGCTAATAGTCAGCGGAGTACCCTTTTTGCTGAATAACAGCCTGCAGTCGTTTGTTGTTTTTAACAAGTCTCTCACACGTCTCCTGAGGCATCCCAGCCCATTCATCTTTGGTGAATCTCTCAAGCTCCTCCAGATTCAGTTCACCCCACAGATTTTCTGTTGGATTCAAGTCAGGGCTTTGTGTGGGCCAATCGATAGCGTTCACTTTGGTCTTTTGAAGGTAGTTCTTCACCAGGAGCGACATATGTTTTGGGTTGTTGTGTTGGACAAAGCGACGACCCTAAACTGATTTCTTTTGTTTTTGGCATGATTCTTTCTGAAGTGACAGCTCCAACCCCTTTCCACTTAATTTTGTGTGAAAAGCTTGATTTCACAAGCTTTTAGCCTTACAAAGTTAAAGCACATCATTGCAGTGGTTTGTGCTGCGGCTCAACAAAAAGGTCAATTTTTCAGGGTGCTCATAATATTGACCCTGGTAATTTTAGTTTATGATTTGTGCCAAATAATATAGGCTAGGTAGCTTTGATCAGGTCAAGATCTTCATTTCAAATGTTTAGCACTAAATAGAGTGCAGGGGGGTACTCCATGGAAGTAGCTAAAGAAATCCAGACTTTTCCAAAAAAGTCAATCAAACTAGTGCCATCTCTAAACTTAGCCTCATGTTATTCCACTTTCGCAGTTCAGGTTTAACTAGTCAAGGTTCATACAAGACAGACCTGCATAGTCCCACTTAGTGCGCACACCCAAGGTATTTAAGAAGCCTAAATGAATGGATCGATCAAATTAGTTGGAAAGCTTGTAAAACGAGAGTGATGTGTTTTTCTGCCACAGAACAAACGCTGCTGATGAAGCTGTATGAAAACTACAAAGATACACTTGCTAAAAAGGCAATAATGTGGCCATAAATAAAGCCAGGGAGGTGGCATGGCAAAAATTGCAGACAGACTAAGTGCGTAAGTTATGTAAATGTTACAAATGCCTAGTACAGTGGCATGGTGGTACAGTGGTTTATTCTGTTGCCTTACACCGTGAAAGTTCCTGGTTGATCCCCATAGCCAACTGGGAACCTTCTTGGTTCATGTATCATTCTTACTGTATAATGTTATTTTGTATTATTTGATCTTCGTAAAATACTTTGTCGCATCTATGTGAAATGTTAACAATATCTTCCTGTTAACATTATTTTAACAGATTTTTAAATATATTTTTCATTTCATGTTTGACCTTTGTAATATGGGTATGCTTTTATTTTAATTATTTTAGAATTAATTGGAATGCTGAGACGTCAGTTTTATTATATTTATTACATGACATGAGTAGTGAGAGCACGGAATTTCGTCCGATGGAATAATCTTTTGGGAATCTTTTCCAACACGTCAGATGTTCTTTGAGACAATACTTGACTAAGCGAGACAGTTAGCCTGGTCTGGAGCAGACTTGTTCACGAGCGTAAGTTACCATTGTAACTCAGCAAGGATTCATTTAAGACACGCTGATGCAGCGGAACTCCCACTTAAGTGAGCCAGACTTGTCGAAATAAGTTAGGCTTTCCCTTAATCCTACTTCATGGAATACACCCCATGTCTGATAGTAAAACATCATCTCGTTTCCAAAATTTACACATCAGAACTTTTTGCCTAGGTCTTCTTAATTGCTAGCATGAAATGTATTTCTAAATTACTGCAAAAATGTGTTTAAAGTACAATTTAACTTTTGTATTTGTGTCCCTGTGCTCCTTGGGCTATTTTTTAGAGTACAAGTCTTAACTGAAGTCATTGTATGGGTAGATTCTATGAAATTTGTTATGGACAGTTCAAAGGAAAATACTGTATCTGTTGCTAATTGACATATGCAGTTGTTTTGTAATGATTTGTTGGGCCAAAACACAGGGTTTAAAGAAAAGTGCAAATGCTTAAAGAAGGTGGTATTAAGTCACAGGTGTAAAAAAACTTTACACTGTGTGGAGCATCTCTATTTAAAGTGACAAAGTGGCATAGAAACAAAGATCCACACTCTCTAACATATTTAACTTGCCAGCAATTGTCCTTTTTTTTTTTTTTACCAAGTTTTATGGTATTTTCAAAAGCAAAGCTATTTTCATTGTGAAATCTGCTGATACAGTCCTGGTACAGATTTGTTCCTCAAAGTACAAACAACATTGATCTCAACCCATTGATATACAAATTATACTAAAAGGTACAATTACCTACAGCTATGGTATAGTTAGCAGACACTTGAAGGTACAGCCTCAGTGTCAAGTAATGTATCCTCAAAGGTATGAATTGGTACTTTTTCCTGGCAGTGTAGTACAATATCATTGCTGTGTGTCCCGACTGTGAATGTCTGTGCCCACAGACAAATGTAGCACATACACAAGAAATGAGGAGGCCATTTGGCCCATCAAGAATCTGTACTTGGAATGTAATGTCGTGCAGAAATGTGAAGTATGCACTAGGCTTAATACATCAGTGTTAATCTTGTTAAGTGATGTAATTATACACAATTGATGCAGCACACCCCAAAAATGCAACCAATCAAATTAACGTTATCAATTAGTTGTTGCAGCCCTACTTGTGATACAGTTCATTTTTTATTCAAACAAGGGAAACAAGAAGTGAGAACACCAGTCTGAAAGATGACAAAAGTGAATGCTGTAGCATTCATGATAAGTATATTCTACAGTATAAGATATGAACAATGTCACATAAATGTTTTGTGTGTTTGTAGATCTTGGTCCTATATTTTGCTGGAAGTGCTGAAATAACAGGACTTCGTTCAGAGCACATCAGTGTTCCTCAAGTATTAACTTCTCTGGAGCTGTGGGAGGAGCTAGTGAGACACCATCCCAGGTACATGAACTACAGAGTTTGATTTATTTTTACAGTTTTATTATTTCACATTACTTCTCTGTTTAGGTGTAGAATGGCAGTTTGATTTCCCAAGGAAATTAAGTATGGAAATGGTTCTTTTATGCATCTGTATGTATTAATAATGTATATACCAGTATGAGCTGTATATGTATTAGGACACAAAATATCTGAAGGTGTTTTAATCCTCAGAGGAATTATGAGTCTGGGCCTGTTTCTGAAAGGTTCCTGTCTCTTCAGACTCTCTCTGTTACGTGAGCAAGTTATCCTTGCAGTGCGTCAAGAGTACGTTGTTTTGGGAAATCAGCCCGTGATTCTGCAGTCTGGAGACGAAGTTGCTGTCATTCCTCCCCTTAGTGGAGGGTAGTTCTCATGTACTGAGGTAACTGTACTGTGCTCACTCCAAAAGTGGCTTTTTTTCCTCCCCTGTGGTATACAGTTAATTGATATAGTCTTCACTTCATGGCTTGAATCCATAAATTAAAGAGGCGATCAAATAAATTGTGTATGGGAAATTATAACCACTTGTATAATAAATGTTCATGCCAATTTTCCCAGAGAAATCCTATTCTAAGTCCTGCAGAGGTCAACTTAAATTGGTTTGTTTAAATAAGAAGCTTATTTTTTTCAAGCTGCATAGTGCACCTCCATATTAGGCTAAGCTAGGTAGCTTGCATGCATATTGCTGTTGATGTATTTTGGGGTGGGCAATATGGCCAAAGGGTCATTCCATGTCAAATCATCACACTTTCGGACCTCATCGTCACAGACTTTGACAAAACTTAGCATGCTGATTTGGTCATATGAGTAACTCATGAAACTGAAATTGGGCATATCTTGGATCAGTAATGAGGGAGATTTAAGTGAACAAAGTTAACTACTCAATATTGGCTTTTTTTTGTTATTGAACTTTTAATATTTTAATGAGTTATTACATTGTAATTATTCATATGGGGATGGCAAATAATTCAATCTATAGAGCTGGACAATAGCTCTAACATTAAACATAATGTTATGAGGACCATTTCTGTGCAGTTTATATTAAATATAGCCTGTCAAAGTCATTAGTCCCCCCCCAAAAAATAACACAATATAAAACTAATACACACATGAAAAAGTGCACATACAAAAGCAATAAACATGACATAAATGACAATTTATAAGCACTTGTACTGAGGTGAGCTGATGGCACACTGGAAATGGCAGGTGGAGAGCAGGAGGGATGGAGGGGTCATTGTTTGGAAGGGGGGTCGCATCTCCATCCGTACAAGCTTTAGCAGGTCTGTTTTGTCATGTTCTGAGCTTTCAGTCGAGTTGTGGCTAGATTTTTCTTGACTGACCCATTCGAGGTCTGAATCAGTAAAGTTGAATGTGTCTTGACCCAGTCAAGTTTTAGCAGGAACAGTCGAGTTCCAAGATTTTGGTCAAGGTTTAAGTCTAAAAAAATTAATTAGACTCGTTTTATGTCCGAGTTGGTTGAGTTAAGAGGTGTTCAGGTTCCAGTGTTCTACGTACGTATTCACTTTAAGTGATATTAATTGCATATTGCATAATTTTGTATTCTCAAGAAAATGAATTTTGAATCTTGGTTTGGCTGTCTTTTGCAGATATGAATGGTACCAACAGAGGTCCCCAGGACCTCATAAAACTTACACATGACAAGCTCTCAGCTGATGCTGTTTCTGACGCGGTCTTATGTCCATCTTGTGGAGCAGTGTCTATGTTTATTGGTGGGTGTGCAGCCTTATATATTTGTGATTTTTGTGAGAGATAGTGACATGTAACAAATAGCACAATAATATTAAAAACTTCTGACCATTCTTGTTCCTGAAGGGGTCGTGTTGAATTGCTTTAGTTAAAAAATTGCTGGGTTACCAAAGTTGTGAGCTACATTAAATGTTAGGCAAAACATCCAAATGACTAAATTGCAAACATTTAAAATGTTACATATTAAATGTGCTTTTTTTTTTTTTTTTTTTTTAGGAACCACAAGAAACATTTTTGAGGGGAAGAAGGTTATTCAGTTAGAATATGAAGCATATGTCTCAATGGCAGAGTCAGAGCTGAAAAAAATATTCAAAAGTATAAGAGAAAAGTGGTCAACCGTGCAACATATTTGCGTACATCACAGACTTGGGTGAGACTTCTCATGTGACATTTAGTGCTATACTTAGAAACTGCATAGAGTACATTATTAATTATGCAGCCATTCTAGTCAATGTGGGCATGGCTTTCACTTTGCAAACCTTTGATTAATGAGCAGTGGTGATGGACGATAATGACATCTCATAGAGCTAATACTTTGATCCCTGTCATGCCCTGTTGTTGTTCTAGTTGAGGTTTATATATGTTTCATCAGTTGTAATACTCTGAACTATTATAGCATTCCTCAGTATGATCAAGGCAGTCCACTAGACTGACTTTTTCTGGTTTTCAGGGTTGTCCCTGTGAGTGAAGCCAGTGTAATTATAGGCATTTCCTCACCTCATCGGACAGAGTCCCTGGAGGCGGTGCAGTACTGCATAAATGCACTGAAATCGACTGTTCCCATCTGGAAAAAGGTGAGCTGTTTTCCTGTCTACTGCACCTAACTTACCAGGTAACTGATGAATGAAAAATACATCAACAATTACCAGCCTTTAAAATTCTTTAAATAGTTTCTTAATGGGGAAAAAAGTATTCATAGATGGAGGGAATGCATTGAACTATCCATATTCAAAGTAGGCAGATACAGAGGCATTCTTACTCCACAAGGGAACATTAATAAAAATACGATATAGTGGTTTTAAATGAAACTGCAGTTTGAAATACATGTTCACAGCTTAAAAATTGCAGCCAGTAAATGTGAGAAATATATAGATGTTTAATGGTAATAAAATTTAATGAACAATTTAAGATTTATTTATAATTTGCTTTGCAATTGACTCAAGGTTTGTTTATTCATCCATTCACTCATTTCTGTGAGCAGCTTCAAATTCATCTCGGCATGCAATTAAAATCAAAGTGTCTTTCCTTAGTTATTGAGTGTGTGTAACTCATGGTGAAGTATGATATTTTTGCAGTGGTTTATACAGTATGTGGAGCATATGTAATGGTACTAGTTGAATTATAATAAGGTAGCAGGTTATGGGAAAACTCAGTGTGTGTCGCATAAATCAAAAACATGCTTTTCTGTAAATGATCAAGCCCCTAGTTTTTGTATCCTTCCTTAATTCTAATATCACTTTTTAAGGAAATCTATGAAATGGAGGATTTCTCTTGGAAGGAGAACAAGGAATGCGTATGGAAAGGAAATGGATGTGAAAACAAACAGTGGTATCCTCCAGACCTGTGCTGAAGTATGTCGTTAAGTACACAGTGACCCATAGCACAACTGGCCTAAAGCTGACTAAAAGATGGAGCGGACTGCATCTGTTGCAATATTGGAGTACTGTGGGCTGTTTGTTGAATGCATTATTGAATTGTGTTCCTTTTGGGGAACAATTAATATAAAGGTGTAGATCAAATGCATAATTTATGTCCAGAGTTTAAGTTTAACCTTTTTGGAAAAAGTGTGGTAATGCATTTCATGCATGGGTTTGGCTTGTGCACTGATAACTGAGATGCCACTACATTTAATAAAAAGTGAATGGGTAATTATACATGATGGAAGGTGATATGTTCTGTAGAATCAGAATCAGCATTGACATTCAAACCACTTGACAGAGGAACCAGCTGTGAATTCAACACACAAAGATGAAAGAAACTTGATTAATAGTTAAATTAGAAACCTTTAAAACAATCTGGTGAAATCAAGCATATTTCCAATGTAGATCAATTAAAAAAATCAAATCATTAAAAAAAAATCAAAACAATTAAAATGGTATAGACCTAGACCTGTTGCTGTCATGACTTAACACTGCAAAATAAAGATCCTTAATCATTCTGTACATAGTAGTTACAATGATTATACTGTACAACTGTATACAGCAGCAGAGTGCATTTAAACAGTAGTCAAGCATAGGAAAATGTTTATCCAGTGCACTTGCTCAGTAAATCAAATTTTCAGCAAAATAGGTGTTAAGAATAACTGTCAAAGTACAAGAAATCAATTTACATGACCCTAATGTATGATTTATTTAAAAAAAAATATATATATATATATAATTATAGTAGAAACACTAAACCTGAACAATGATCCCATCACAAAATGAAATGTACAATATGCAGCATGAAATTAATTAGTTTACATTTTCTATATGGCAACCATATCTAAACTGCAATCTCTTATTGCCATTTCTCGGCAGCAGATCTCTTTGGAAGCTCATAGCTTTTTAAAATTTAAATTTATTTTATATGCATATTTAAAACTCGTTTGAAAAGTGCATTTTAATGTATTGGAAAATCATAAATGGCTTACATTTGACTGTTGATTAGGCAGTGCATTAAGTACCATGGCTTATACAGAAGCAAGTAAGTCCATCATAATCAGCGTATGAACAAAGATACATTTCTGTAGGGGAGTGTAATTTTTTTAATTTGAGGATTTTCTTCCCTGTTTCACTCAGTCCTCAGGGTCCAGCTAACCATGATTTTTATATTTTAGAGCACCATCAAAACATCTCTTAGTAACTGCAAACATACATTTACCTTGTATGTAAAATCAAAGTTTAGCCTTTGTGCAGTTGATTGTACCTTGCGGATCATTCATTCACAGTAAAATAAGCCTCGACCGCCTATCTTTCCATTGTCTATGAAAAAATTCCCCAGCCCATTATAATGCTTGCTGTAGATTTAGAAAGCGTGTTTGTGCAAGCTTGCTGAGGTTGCATGCCCAAACGAAACTAAACAGTTGAATATCCTAAGCAGCAAACCACAATCAAAAACCTAACAAAGTTAAATAAAATAAAACAAAATACAAAATATGAAGTTTTAAAAAATTATATTGTCAAGTATAGGAAGTAGACTGTTCGTATTGTAATTTCAGCCCATTGGGTGGGGAAGCCGACTGTGAAATAATGCTGTAATTGTGCCCTGTGTGCTGCTGGCTGGGTTTGTCCACCGCTGATGTAACCTAATTCCATCTAGGCAGTCATCAGTCTTGTCCAGTTCTGTCCAACAGGAAAGTTTTCACATGGCACTGTTTTCCAGAGCAGTGCATTTGTACAACTTGCCTCTGCACGTCTTGTCATGACTTTGAGCTAACACAAGCAACTTATTTCCATACCAATCACTAAATGTTGTATTTATTGGCTTGGACCACACCCCTTTCTGAGTGATTAAAACACCTGGTGTGGGCTACTTACAGTCCTGTTTATCTTCCTACAGCTCATGCCTGGTTCTCCATTCCAGTGCCATTTTGTGGGTCTCCATCCGCATTCTCTTTCATCAGCTGATCATACTTTGTTTTCTTGAAGAAACCCAACTGAATGAAAAATCAAAATAAAATTTATTCATCATATTATGGCTAAACTGAGGACATGATTTTAATAATTCATCGATATTGTGAACAGTAATTCTTTATGCTCTCTGAATGTCCAGCCTAGGCCCACTTTAAGCTGACTGGTTGCCACACGAAGCCTTATATAAACCAGCAAAAGCGTCCTCAGCAAGGATACTGGGAGGATTTCGACAGATGTGTATGTTACATTAAGACCCATTAACCAAGCAATCAGCCACTATTTTTTTCTTGTACATTACATACATTATTTAATGATGCTTTTACCCAAATAGATATACGATTGAGAATGCAGGGTTAGTCAATCCCTGGAGAAATTGGGGATTAAGGGCTTCACTCCAAGACTCAATGATGAGATCACTCTACCGATCCCAAGATTTTGAACTGGCACCCTTTGTGATCATGGACACAGTGTCTTAACCTGTAGAGTTATACACCACCATTCTGCATGAAAATCTGAATATGATATAAATAACTGAAGTTCAAAAAGATCTGATAAATATTCAGTACATGATCACTTTTAAACATTTTATTTAATCAATAATTTTTGTATTTGATAACTATTTTATGAGCCGTACCTTCCACAGCAGCAAAATGACAGCAGCCAATAAAAGCAGGCCCCCAATAACACTGCCCACAATGATTCCAATGGGCACAGGAGCAACCTCCCCAGGCTTGGTAATTGTAATTTCAAGCTGGATGGGGGAATAGAGAGTCATGTTTATTACAGATCAAATTAGATGGGACAGAGTTGTATGCTTTCCACTATGGCAGTTCATTTAATATTATAGCTGAGAGCATTATAAACTGAGTAAACATAAAAAGAAAACAATTGCATACAGACGTGTAACTGTTTGCCTACATTTGACTGCCAGTTATTATGTTTTTGCTGTTTTATGCCCTTCTTGTTGATATTCTCTTCATGGTGTGTGAATAATTGGCAGATAATCCCTTCTAAAACAGGCTTCCAAGCCTTATTTGTCCACACAATTTGAAACTGTGTTGGCAGCCATTGGATTCCACTGGATTCCTCTTGGGCAGGACAGGTGGGATACATCCCACCTATTATTCAAAACTGGTGTTTGTTCCACCCAATTCTTTCCAGGATTTTGCTTTTAAAAATAAATCAATTTAGGAGAACTTAGTTCTCATCTACTGAACAGTTCTCATCTATTTTCAGTCGCCGATTTCAATTTGCATACACATAAATGAATGTATGCAGTCCATATTGAAACAGACGGGTAGCCTATACATATGTATACCTAGGAGGTTATATAGGATAACGTGAGAGGATAGAACTGACTCAGTCACTTAATGGATCGGTTTGTGTCCCCCCAGTATTGAAAACACCGTTGGACCCTTGCTTTGACCCTTACTAGCAAGACTTGGAGAACGCATGGATCAGCATGTCAGTGACACATGCTTTGCAACATCTAAAATGCTCAAAGTTATAACAGTAAACCAGCAATCTTACAGGATGCCTTATTTCAATGAAACTGGAATCACTGTGCGAGGCACAGATCTATTAATATCCCACTGCATTTAAATAAATGCTACTTGGTTTTCTAGCATGATTCAATACAATAATAAACAATGTACACTAATTGTTTTGAAAGCTTAGCAAGAATTTGTGAACAACCTTTAAAAATAGCAAATAGTGTAAAACCATCTTGGATTAGAGTTTTTTCCTGATATGTAAGTGAGTATAAGCGTGGGCATGATGTGACGAAATGTTGTAGAATACCGGCAGCTTCTTGTGCATTAGGATCAGAAGATCAGGCTGTGAAGTGTCCATCTCAGCATGCAGAATGAGCTTAACAGACTGGAAGGTTGACTGTGTGGCAGCATCCCACCCCCCAAAAAAAAAAAGATTTAAGTTCATTACATTATATTACATTTATGTAGTACAGCGGGGAAAATAAGTATTTGACACATCAGCATTTTGATCACTTAGGGGATTTCAAGGTGCCATTTTGCACCTTGTTATCTTCATGTGTTCAATACTTATTCCCTGTGTCATTTCACTTTATTTATTATGACTCAACTTGTACTCAACATGTTCTGATTTCTTTGTATGAATTCAATATTTAGCTTGATGGCAACATTTAGTGGCAATTTTGTGTCAATAGCCCACTTAGAAATCCCCTTACTGATAAAAATGCTGATGTGTCAAATACTTATCTTCCCCGCTCTATATGCTTTTAGTCAAAGTGACATACATTTTTGAGAAAGCAGGGTTCAACATCCCTGGAGAAATTGAGGTTTAAGGGTCTTAAAGTTCATGTTCTGCAGAACAGGAATAAGATTTTGTGGCCACTTACAGAGGCAAACGTTCCATTCCAGATCCTCGTTGTAACATGCACAAAATAATCTTTTTTTGTCTCCATACTTGTTAGCACACATTTCAGATTCGTGCATTTAGCATTTGTACAGTCCTGCAGGCAAGAGACAATGCATTGTGATTTGATGAATATTGTACAGAAATATTAAACTGTTGCGCTTCGTTGGCGGGTGAGCAGGGAAGGAGGCGAGTCCAGCCAGAAAGTCCTGTAAGGCGGGAGTTTGTCTCACACAGGGCTGACAACGACTAAACCACGATGAACATCCACGAACACCAACGGACATCAATGACCGATCTCTCGGAGTAACTCAGACGCAGACTAAATACATAGGACAATCTGGCACAAACAGGAAACAGGTGAGAACAATCAGGAATAAACACGAGGTAACGAGGTGGGCGTGGCACACATGAGGATCGGACAGAGCTGGATGTAACATAAAGCGGCCATAGACTAATTTTTTTTCAGTATTTTAAATTGTTCTTTGGTATCTACATAGAAGGAATGTGAACTTGGTTTGGTTGGAAAAATGCCCAGAACTGGTTTTACATGTCCATTTAGAACCTCAATATTTGGCCCTAGAATAAAAAGCCTCTTTTCCATTTTTTGGTGGGTTCATTAATATGCTGATAAGCTCTGCTCTGATTGCTAGCTTACAGTGAAGCACAGCAATGACTCCACAGTCATGTTCCACTTTGGGTATGTTTCCCACAAGCATATTTGCTAACAACTTAACATAGTTGAGACCATTCAACTAAACTGTTCCAACTATGTAAGTAACGGGATATAGGACTTCTGCAGACAACATACAGTACAACTTGCTCTGTAAAAGAGGAGCTTGCAAAAAGGAAATGGGATATTTAAAAATGGGTACTGAAGCAGTGCTAAATTTACAATGATTAGAATACTAGAAAGGATGCTGTCAGAAGGTTAACCACTCTCCTTAAATAACACACACACACACACACAAGTTGGTGTACCTATGTAAATGGGGTCCGTCCATTCATTCATATGGGAAAAACCCTAATCCCAATCACGACACCCTTAACCGTTACCCATCCTTAACCTTAACCATAAGTCACCAACCCAAATACAAGACATTTGGAATTTTTACTTTTTTGATTGCATTCACAGATTTTTATAACTGAGGTTATCCAAATGAGGACCTCAAAAGATGTCCCCAAAAGTAGGGAAATTTCAGGTTTTACTACACTTTGGGGGCAGTTTGGTCCTAAAATGTGATTATGCAAACCCACACACACAAAGTTGAGAGTGGAGCTTCGGGTCTGAGTGTAAGGCAGGCTAATTATCTGGCAACCCTGGAGCACACTGTGACTTGTCTTAATATAATCAGGTTCACCAGATCTGCACCTGTTATTTCATATAACACCACTGATTTGGACCAATGGGGTTTTTCCACTGGCATACAGGAACCAGGTCAAACCTGACCCATATCACGAACACAATGACGTCAAACCAAAGAGACTTTTATACCATTCAAATCATGATTTACAATGTGCTAATTTCTGTTAACATGCCTGTGAAAGTTTCCATGTTTTATCATCAAATGCTAGTGGAATTAGTGTTTGCTTGTGTAAATTTGGATTACGAATCCATTTTGTTCAGCTATTCTCTAGAATTTTTTAGCTGTTCTCTAGGAGGATGTAAATTTTCAAAGCTGCAAGTTATGGGAATGCATCAATACCTTGTGATGTGCAATAGGCTACTACTAATAAACAGAATATGCCAAAGCGGCACAGATCACAAGTATCTCTGTGCATTTCAACCAAATAGATGGTGGTGACACAATCAGCTAGCTTTAATCCTAGTACTGCTATTAGCAGGGCCATATTAGTACGGGTGTAGGTCACATACAATTTACGCAAGACAACAGTCTCTTCAAGGTTTGCCTCAGTTCTTAGTAGCAGTGGAAAAAGCATCATAATGCTACGCAACACAATTAAATTCCCCCACAGTAAATAAATCTGGAGTTTTGCATGATGAATTTCACTAACCAACTACCACTTCATTTTAGAATCTTCAGAAAATCATTTTGCTCCTCACAGTTTAACAATCATTGCCCTGTACAAGGCTTCAGTGTTGTTTGTCAAAAGATATCCACAGAATATGGTAAGATTGTTAACACAGATGAAAATCAACACCTGATAGATCTAAGACTTGAGCCCCAAAATAGAAACTCCTACAATAGAGGGCAAGCGAGGATTTCCCATCTTGTTAACACAGCTGTTATTTTGTTTTTGTGAATTGCTAATAAGAGGCAATAGATCAAATAGAGTAAATAGAATATCAAATTGAGTTCTCGTTCACAGTCACCCTTCTCTTTGCTGTCATTAAGTATCATTGCTTCAGTTTTGGTGTGATTTGTTTAAAGATATACCCAGTTAATCAGTTCCACACTTCACACCACAATTCTAGGACCTGGTTCCAAATTCCTCGGCTGTCCCAACCAGGAACTTTTGTAGCTCTTGGCCAGTTTTATGTGTCGTTTTCAAACTGCACAACAAGCCTTTCTGTATAACTTATAAGTTTATGCAGGTGCTTGTGGTCAACCAATCAGCAAGTTATAACTGTACGCTCTTTCCTAGTAGTTCTTGTTTAAATGAACAGTACTTAGTCTGGAATAGGGACTAAAAATGCATTGAAGAACAGCCTTTGAGGAATTACAGTCGGATCGAGAACCTGTGGTGTGTCCAGAACAAAAGCCCTGTGTGGCTTAGTTTCCCTGTTCCACCACAAATGATTCGGCTCAAGAGCTGTGTGATAAGCACAAGGAGTTGAATCCGGTGTGTTAAATGAGGGTAAACCAGAAACTGTGCAGGGTTCCGGCCCTCCAAGACTGAAGTTTGACACCCCTGGTCTTAATGGGATTAAGTGTCTGAACATGCCCCTTTTTTACTATGGCTAATTAAGTTTAAGTTTTGAGATGATCTGTCTCAAAATTGAATTAGTTCAAGTGCATCATTCATACAGTGCTTCTGCAAAGTTTGAAAAAGACCCATCAAATAATTTGAGTTATCTTAATAATGGAGTTTCTGCAGCAGCAGCGGATCATTCCCAAAGCCATAGAATACATTTACTATATAATATCAATTAATCAGTCAAATTTATTTATAGAGCATATTTAAAACAAACAAAAATGTTGCTCAAAATCAAACCAATCTAAGACAAATAGGAAAGGGAACAAAAACAGAACAGCTATACAAAAAGATGAGATGAGATTTGAGAAGTAGATTATAAATTACAAGTATTATAACGAACAATACAATAATTTAGTACTATATCACTGAAACAGGAAGAGTACTTGGCCCACAAAGTTGTTCTAATGCCATACATAGTTAGCAACTAGCCACTCACCAAGCTCTCTATTCTTCTGAAGCTCTCATGGGAAAAAGAAACAGTATGGGGCTTCTGCCTGATCTTCAGTGGATCCAGCACGCTACCTAAATCACAGCTCACAGTGTTTCCCTGCAAGAGTAACCTGGATATTAATTTACCTTTATTTATGTTCTAGTTCACAAACTATATGGAAAATAAATCATTTAAGCTTTGCGAACTTATTCAGGCATGACTCTCGTGGATGTAAACTGAAAGAGACCTTTTTTGGATATTAGTTATATTTATGTAGTTTTAAACAATAGAAGTGTGGAATCTGAAGGAAAAGTAGGCAAAAGCGAAAACTCACAGGCTCTGTGTGAACTCCTGTCACATACAGGAGGAAATTTCCTGCCCGAGTAGAGTCTGGCAGAGACACTGTGAGGTAGGTTAGACCAACCTTTACATTCCCTGTAGAAACCTAGAGGGAAAAGCGGATTCCATTTCAATGAAGTCAGCTGAGGTCATCTGCTATCAATGGCACATTCCTGCAAAAGAAGACCTGCGAACCCCTCCCACCCCCAGCAACTGAAGTAACTCAACCAGAAAAGCTGCTGATGGACTGAGCTCCTATAAGATAAACAGCATGTCCTCTTGTAATCAGAACTGCTCTCTTGTAGTAAGTTTGCATTTTGATGTTAACTTACTTTCAGCGTGATGTTGAACTCTGGGCCAATGTCATGAGTATTGTTCACCAAAGTCTTTACTGTGCCGTGATCGTCAATGACATAGAAGTTCATACTTGTCTCTCTAGGGAGTGAAGGAGATAAGCCAACAGAGATCAATGCTGGGATTCACACTATAATAATTCCCAGTGTGGCAGGTGGCATCTGTCAGAGTGCTTAAGTGAAAGTGTCCAATTGTGACTGTGTATTACATACCGTGTAAAAGGGTCTTTGCATAAATGAGGCCACTAAGAATATACTGTCTGTGTCACAACACAGGCTCCACTAGTGTCCTTCTGAACCCAACTTACAGTCACACATGTTTCATACTCCTGCTCTTCCCTCCCCCATGCAGTTACAAAGCCCTCTTTATACAGGGATGAAATATTTTCTAAAGGGCATGTCATTTTGCCGGCCAGCATGGTAAAAACATACAGTGACTAGCAGTTATAAAAAACAAGCTACTAATAAATGAATATTGCTTAAATTTTTAATCTTACTCCAGCCTACTCTTCTGCTATAGATACTTGATCGTATAATTAACTGACTTTTTTGAAGCAATTTTATGACAGAATAAAGTCTAGGGCATTGTAGAGTTAGCCTGTTGGAGTGCATCAGTGCTAACCACAACTATATACAGTCACAAGAATAGTGCGAAAAACAAAGCTAATGATAATCATTTCCACATTTTCGTTTAAATATTGGGCTGGTAAAGGAGTGCCCTATGCTTCAAAACACCATTATAAAAAGGTTTTGTGTTTGCTTCTCTGTAGAACAAGTAGTATTTTCCCCAGCTAAAATTCACATTAAAAGCCATAAATCTGCTTTTAAGCAAAATTACTTGGAGATGTTTTATAGAGCTATGTACTTTTTGCCTGCCTTAGAATCAGGTTGTCACTTGCCCAGGGAACCAAATAATTTAAGTAATAGACATAAGTAACATAAATAGTAAAGGCTACCAAGAAATAGTCATCATACCTTGTCAGAATGATTTCAGAGTCATACATGACAGGAATGGAGATGAGGGCTTTGTTGTTTTCAGGTGTTTCTTCTATGCCATCACTGTTGGCATAAAATGGATTGATGAGAGGTAAATTTTTCACTGGCATCAAAGTAATTAGAAAGGGAACAAATGGCAGAATTAGTCACCTTTCAGCTGTCAGATTCACTTGTATTTTGTTCTGCATCTCGTTAAGGTTAAAATCAAAGTTGATCCGAAACTTTGCCTGTACAAAGGAAGTAGAAAAGGGTTAAACTTTATTGCTGGGTCACAGCCAGACAATGTATGAAAGGATAATCGGCAATGCTGAACTGACCTGTTGGTCCGTTCGGAGGACAGGGTACCCTACTTGACAGGATACAGTGTAATCCTTATCAGTGCATTTTATTTCTGTTCCATCGCTCTAAAATTAGACAAATCTTAATTAAATACATTTAAGAACAATTTGAATTGTAATGCAACATTGATCTATTCATCCATCGATCTGCTAACTACTTATCCTGGTCTTGGTCTGGGGGGCTTGTTGCCTCTCCCAGGTAGCACTGGATACAAGGCTCCTGTACACCCTGGATGGGATGCCAGTCCATTGCAGGACTTATACATACACAAACTTACACTCTCTCTTTTACACACACACACACACACACACTTGATGGGCAATTTAGAGACATTAATTAACCCCCCTGCATGAGGAAACGTAAAAGGAAAACTTAGGATTTCATATGTATTTCATTTAAAATTATACATACAGGATTAGACACAGAAGCGTAGAATAGACTTCTAGAGTATCTTGCTATGACTCTGGCATTGTAGGCATTTTCCATCTTGTTCTCCACGGATACATCCAGTGAAAGTCTTTTGTTCTTTTGGCTAATCAGCAATGCACTGCAAAATAAGGTTTTAACCGTAATTTCCTGGAGTACCCTTACTCAACACCTTTTCAGCTCCTTAAACATTTAAGAACCAGAGAACATCAGTCACTACTACAATAATAGTAGTGAATAGAAGTACAAAATCAGAGAGAACTGGAGTAAGTGTAGCGGGCTAAAAAAATTTTAGTCATGTCCACATACAATGGTTCCATTCCAGCTATTAAATGACAAATAACTGCTATACAAGTATATGAAGTCTGCATTGCCCATTTTATGACCTGAAATTTGTCACTGGCTGTTTCAGCACATTTTTACAACTGTGCACATATATAAAAGTGGTGAATACGCCCATTTTAAACAAAGTCAAAACACAACAGCAATGCAGTATGATGATGTGCTCAGTGTTGCTCCCCAACTAGATTGTGGAAGTTTTGATACATGAATATAAAGTTGTGTCCTTAGGATCTCTTTACATTCAGAAACCAGGAGATGTTTCAAAACGTTGAGCACGGGCAGAGAGTAGGATGAAGGTAAACAGAGCCTTGTCCCACTAATAGAGTATGTTTAAAGACCTCACCTTGGCAAATCATCAGTCATCTGTACATTCAGTACCAAGTCATTGTGACACACATCATCATCGCCACAGTCTTTCGAGAATGGAATCTGTCAGCAAAAGTGGGACACAATATGTAGATTTGAGGAACAAAATATTAAAATGTGTGAATTAATCAATTTACTTTTAAGTTGTTTTACACTCATACTGTTACTTCCACCGTCGTCCGCTCCTCCCGTGTGCCACGCCCACCTCGTTTACCTCCCGGGATTACCCATTGTTTCCACCTGTGTGGCGTTGCCGCACGCCAGTCCTGTGCTTGTCTTGTGTACTTAGGTCTGCGTCTGCGTCTTTTCCGGCAGACGCGGCATTAAAGTTGTTTAATGTCAGTGTGGTGTGCAATTAAACCCACGTTTCCCCGTTCGCCTGGCTGGATCTCCCTTCATTCGCCCTGCACTCACCCGCGCACGCAACACATACATTGTGCTCAATAACACTGGTAGATCACAACCGAATTGCTAAAAACTGGAGTATCAAATGAAACACACAAGCAACTAACAGACCCTGCTTGTTTGACGTATGATATAACCATGTTGATTTGACAGCTGGCCAGAATAATGACAATCTGACCCTAGAGAGACCTCTTTTTCCATGTCAAATACACTTGAAATTGATAGAATTTTTTGCAACCATTGCAAATAAAACTCACAAAAAATTCTGAGGCAGTGGGACTGAATGCATCCAGGACAGGGTTGCCTTTTGGGTCTTGAAGACCAAGATCTACCCGTAGACTGAGGGAGTTCACAAAGTCAGGTGCTTCCTGTGTTTAAGTGTTATTAATAAAGTTGAACAGGTAAAAATTATTTTCAAATAATCATCTTTAATATATCACATTGGTAATCAATTTATTTCATATACATCAATACACAATCTACTTCAACTCAAATCATTTCAACTATGTCTGACTGACATTTTCACTACTGTAAAAAACAACAACTGAAATAAACTGGTGTTAAATTTGGAATGCATACAAAATGAGAACATTATTCGGACATAACCCAATTTCTGTACCTGAACATAAACCTCATGGGTTTCGCAGACATCCTGTTTGTCAACATTGAGGTTTCTCTTCAGAAACCGTTCATTGTTGATGCTGAAGAGCCCTCGCGAGCTCACACGCGATGACTGCAAATCCATGTCCAGAGTCAGATTATATGTGATTGCTGCAAGTGTGAGAAGACATTTTTGAAATGGTATGTGGGAAATTTTGAAAAAATAAGAAACAGATCTGGCTTCAGTTTTAGGTTGGGCCACAGGATCCTCTATTGCACCTTAGGAAGTGCGATTTGACCCAGAAAACATGAAACCTCTAGATTATGTCTGTATTACATCAGCTGATCCAGGGCCATATTTGAATGTCTTTGGACTTCTGGCTATGGCCTTACTTAGACGCAGATATGCAGTTCAATATTTGAATGACTGGCTAGGAAATTTCCTGCGTGTCTGTGGACGTGCAAGACAGGTGCAGGACCAAATACTGGATGTTCAGTAAACATCATAAAAAGACTTCATAAAAACTTCCACTCTGGCCCCTTAGGGGACATCTTTTCAATGTCAAACAAATTGTTCAAAAGACATATCTTTGCTCAGTTGGGAGTATAGGTCTTCAAAAATCCATCTCAATAAAAAAAAGATTTTGACTGGTTGGCATTTGCCCAGACTTGGAGTGGACCAAGATTATGAAGACCATGAGACATCTAGTATCTAGGGTGGCAGGAACTGAGGGCATACAGCTGAACATTCAAATATAGAAACCAACCAAATACCAGTAAAGATGAAAAAAATATTACCCATACCCACAGGACCCTTAGTAGTTGTGGGCATAAATGTTGCACGGAAGCAAATGTTGGTGTTGAAACAGAACAGTTTTCTCCCATTGATAGTACAAGGTTTATTAAAGATGTTGATTTTGTCAGGTGAGAAATTGACATTTGTTTTCACAAGAGCTACTCCTCTTGACCTGAAAATAAGAGATTTCTGTTAACAATTAACAGTGTTAAAAGACCTAGAAACATTTGACAACCACAAGAAGCACTTGCTTCCCAAGAAGCTGATGCGCTATCACATTAGTAAATAGGTCTCAGCTCCAATTCAGGGTCTCCAGCCATAAAAAAAAAAAAAAAAAAAAAAAAAAAAAAAATCTGAATCTTGGTTATGTAAATTCTAAAGGAATTTTTTAGATTTTCATAACAATAGTGATTACATCAGGAATCAAGAAAAACTGAAAGTAAAAATTTAACTCACCACAGCTGAATTACTTTTCCGTAAGTTCCAACAGACACATCAGGAAGAGTGTCATCATTTAAATCTCCATCTGCATTCACAGACCTTCCGAAATACTGCATTTTGGGGTCCAGTTCAGAACCCATAATTTTCTGGACAAAGCAGGAAGAAAAATAGTTAACTTGGAGTCAGAGTATTATTTTTACTTTTTTTTTTTTATTGTACTCGTATACATTTACACATAGATAACGTGAAAACCCAAAGAGTGTGCACTGTCCCCTAGGACCCACTGATCAAAGCACACGTACTTCAGTAGAGGTGCCAGTCTTCTTCAGTATTAGTGCTATTAACCCATTTAAACATAAAAAAAAAATCACCCCTAAAGAAATCTGGAAATCTAAGGGGTTGTGCAACACTTACCAATAACCTGAAATGCTAAACCAATATCTCATTAATAGCTAAGAAATAATTTCAGCTGTAACAAGAGTTTGCATAAATTGTGAAATGGCTTGGACAGCAAAAGGTGTCTGTGTGCATCGTTGTCTGTGGACTGGACTTCACAATTCTGTCATTCCTAACTAGCTTCTGTTAACATATGAGGAACATATCCGTAGCTTGGGAACAGTCCCTCCTCTCCTCTGCACGGTCCATTTTGTTTCATTGTCCCCTGGAAACTTCTGATGTGTTGTGAATGGATTTGCAGATATTTTTTTCTTTTGCATGTTTTCAAAATTTCCACAGGGTCTGGCAATTGCAATGTATCTATTAATTCACTGTACATTTTCTGAATCTATGTTTGATAAATTTGCAGTGTTTTATGAATTTGTAGCTCATTAACACTTACAGGCCTCCACATAAAGGTGTTAAGGCATGTTAGGATGTTATGGTATACATACATGTTGCTTTGAATAGGAGTACATTAAGAAGCACTGAATGTTCTACAAATGCATTATAATGGCATAATGAAGGTGCAGTTCAAATGTAAAGCGTCACAAAATAGTCAGTAATTAAATTAATATGAGAACTTTTTACAGAGGGGTGTAGTATTAAGACATGTATACACATCTTTCTTACTAAATGAAACTACAAAAGTACAATATATTTTCATTTTCTAACTACTAAAACAACATATTGTAAATCCATCTGTATGAACATCATTTTGCAAAATGAAGCTTTTTTTTTTTTTTTTTTTTTTTTACCTGTGTGTACTGTTTTTTTATGGACTTCTGATTTCCATTAAAGATGTACAGTGCGCCCCTATTGTTATCCTCCAGTGGGGCACCAACCACCACATCATTAAAACCATCTTGGTTAAGGTCTTGTGCACACACTATGGCCATCCCAAAGCGAGCATTCTCTGTTTGGGAAGGTCCTTCCAGAGAACCATCACTGCTTATAAAGCCCTTAAGAAAACACATGCACAGACATATTAACAGAAATGACAAGGGGGCTATTTTTTAAAGGTTCCACAGGTAACGTCATTTATGAAAGCAAAATCATTGCCTCAGAAAGTGAGAAACTTGTATTACCTTGGTGACTGTGAATATGTACACTTTGCCCATTTCCTTTTTCTGGTCACTCATGAACATTGGAGCACCAACCAGCAACAGGTCTGTAACTCCATCTTTATTCACATCCAGAGGACACAGTACACCACCAAAGTAAGATCCTATCTGTTTTTCAGTAGAGAATGAATACATTTGGCATAAAATACCAATGGAAATAATTTTAAAAAGGTAGTACTGGGGAGATTTTCAGAGCACTAGATATTCACATTTGTTAGCCAAATTAAAGTTAAAAATACATCACAAAAATATCTGCAAAATTTTCCCCTGTCAAAGCTCAAACTAACTAATGTATTTTACAAGGGCTTCAGATGTAAATATAAAGGTTTAGCTACTTTTAAACACTCCATATGCATTAGAAGGTTAGTTCTTATGGTTCATGGTATTTATGGTAATACTGATGACATAAGTCTATTCATACTTTACCTGATATCCTCTCTGTGAATTTAACACAAGGGGTTGCCCTTTGCTGGTTACAATATACACTACAACTTGACCAGTATGATTAGAACGAGGTGCTCCAGCGACATAGTATTCGGCACTTTCATCAACTAGTGTTGTCACAGCGTAGCCTGGTAAAATTATACAAGAATCCCAATGGTTTTAGAAGAAACATTTATCATCTCAGGTGGTTTTACACATGGCAATAACAGATACTAAAAAATACTGAGTATGAGAAAATTAATGCAAATTCACCTAGCAACGAGCTGTGGTTTCTGTCCTCTAAGACATTTTCAAATGCATTTTTAGGGAATATTTGGAACTTCTGGACAGTTCTGTGAACCACAGTGCCATTCCATCCATATGCGCCAACAGCACCCAACATCAGTACTTCCTTTTAGAGAGGACAAAAAAAAAAGTTGTCTGTCATAGCAGTCCTACAAACTAAAAAGTCCTGATATTATGTAGTTAAAAATGATGCGTATACCTCTTTACGGGAATAGTGAGCACTGAACCCCACTTGGGACATTTCCATTTGGAAATTTTCTCCTCCTTTCCCCGTCCCTTTGATGGAAAAATGGCAACTGCAGATTTGTAGTGCTACTTTTTATGCTCAAGGATATTAGAAAACATTCACTACCAATTCAAGTAGTTTAAAAAACCTCAATAATCTTGTGAGCATACCTTCAATGTTGAAAATTCTGTCTCCAAGTGTTCCTACAATCTCTAAAAGAGCCGTTTCATCAGAAACATTGAAAAAGTGTTTTTCTTCCGGCTTACTGGCAATTGACTTGATTTCTGCAACCAGTTTTGTTGTATCCATGTTATTATCTAAGTAATAGCCAAGGACCTTGAAATGGCAATGAGAAATGAATTAAAAACAATTAAAATGAAAGCATGCTTGCATGTATGACATAAAATCCAAAACAGAAAAAGTTTAGATAAAAGGAATTTGTGTAAAATTTGTATAGATCTTCATTCTTCCTTACGTACAGCTATGCCAAAGCGAGTGATCTTGGCCTGGTCGCACTTCACAATGACATCTTTCAACATGCTACTATCATGGGATTCTCCGTCTGTCACCACGACCAGTACTTTATTTGCCCCAGACCGACCTCCATTCTCAGGCAAAAATGCTTCTTTCCTGACCAAGACAAATTACACTTGATGAGTGGGCATGCCCTTAGGGTATTAGAACCAGGTGTTAGTTCAAAGAGGGGTCCTAACCAAATCTTTAAGCTGGTTACCTAACCTGATTCACCAACAGTAAAAAAATATCCAAAAACTATGAAAGGGTAAAAGTAGCAAATCAGGAAATACATACAGAAACACTCCTGGACAATGAATATATAGCATTTACATTTATAACAAGCTAGCAATTCAAGCAAAGGTGCACACATTTGTTCATTTAGAAGTATTTAATGTATTGTTTGACTAATACTAGTTATACTCAAGCAACCTGCGTCCCCAAACAATAAGTAATTTGGCTGAATATACACAGTATGCAGTTATGGTCAAAAGCTTCACATGCGTAAACATCAGAACAGCTAAGGTGTGACCTTTGTGGCTTTAAACATGACAAAACCATTGGTGCCAGACGTGGGGGAATTTCAGAAACAGCAATCTTTCACATACTATAGGGTCTGAATTTATAGAATTGTTGAGGACACAACTTATGTTGGGTGAGAAAAAAAATGTTCAGACTTACAGCTAAAAGGCTACGACCATAAAAAAGAAAAAACAGTTCAGTACAACAGCAGTGTGCAGAGTGGCTTCTCTGAATAGTGAACGTTATTTGAAATGGTTGTGCAGAAAAAAAAACTGTGGTCCTTCCAAGTAAGTGGGGACACCTGTTAAGCGACCACTGAATGTACAGGCAATGGAGAAGCAATGATCAAAATAAAATTTGTTGTATATCGAACTCTGGAAGGGTAAACTTACCTTGCGAAATCAATAGCGTGGAATGTGTTTGTTAATGTACCCTGCATTTGCTTTATTGTTTTTGCAGCAGCCAACATCTCATCCTTGGTTTTGTACTTATTAAATTGGAATTCAAAAGCAGAGTCGACTGCATACTGAACGACACTCACCTGCAAGATACATGCACACTACCATCAGAAATATTTCCACTCAGATGCATACGTGTTTAGATAGACACCCTCAAATATACATACCAGAGATGTTCAGGAGTGACAAAATTAGAGTCCGAGTCAAGTTTGAAGTCCCTATCGTGGTTCCAATTTGACATTACTATTCATAAAAAAAAATTAACTACCAATTTGTTTTTTTTCTATTGGCAACTGATGCGACTAATGGGAATCGCCACTTGAACAGAAATTGCTTGTGTCATAGATCCCTAGAATTATACATTTTCAAAGTAACTGCTATTTCAAATGCCTTTAAAGCAATACATTTTTGTAAGAACCCAAGTACTTTTCTAATGTAGACTTCAAAACACAAAAAATACTTTTGAAAGAAAAAAAAAATACATTAAAAGAACAGGTAAACCTTAGTGTGAACGGTTACAAACATAGGCCAAACAGGGTCCAAACTTGGCAACAACCATCAACTACAAAACACACACGCGTCAGGTAAACATCTCTTTATGGGGGCCGCTCATTCATTTCTATGGGAAAAATGCTAACATTAACTATGACAACTATATCCCTTTAGTTATGGGAGAGTGGTCAGTGAAGTAACTGTTCAATCAAATTATTTGCTGGTGCGATGTTTTTACTTAATTTAAAACCATAACATTTGAATGCGTGATGGAAAGCTGAATAATTTAGGATATAACACTACAAGTACGCGGGGTACAATGAAAAGGTGCAGAGACTTAAGAAAATACAGCTTGACTTGGAAACGTTTTTTGGACATACCTGCTAAATTATCAGCTTTATGGCAATGTGTGCCGATCTGTGTCACTGTATAACAACACAATGTAGGATAAATATAATTTATGACACAGATTAAGCAATACCGATTTCTAAGCTTTTTCATCCAATGTAAAACAACACTCGGAATATAACTAAGGATATCCCACGCTTTGTTTACTTAATTTTTGATTCTGCCTGATGTGATGCTTCTCCAGCTCCCGTTTCTATGCTCTATGCACAGCCGCATGTGTTTAACGCCTTTACAGTTTAGGGAGAGTTGTACACTCAGTGTTTCGAATGTGTAGAAATTTCAACAGAGCCATAAAGATTCATTGTTTACCAGTCGCTATCAAGGAGAAGCAGTCAAGTCCAAGTTGCAAGTCCAGTCGGAAGTCAATTAAAGACTCGAGTGCTACTTGAGTCCAAGTAGCAAATTTGAGTCCCCATCTCTGATACATACATGTATAAATGGATAAACATAGTAGCTTTTAAAACTTTCTATACTTTTGTGAAATTTTGAAAATCACAAAAAGCGATTTAAATACTCTGTAAAGAATTATATAAAATACTTGCCTGAGTGCCAGATGGACCAAAATCTACACTCTTCAACAGTTCATTAAGAAATTCTAACACTGGTTCCCACGGCCAAATGCTATTTGACCCATCCAAGACAATTACTAAATCCATTGGACCTCCGCAACCTGGCAACAAATTGAGCATGTATTTATTTTATTAAAGATTTAAAAATGTAATATTAAATGTTTTTTTTTTAAATAATGTAATTCCATCCATCTTATAACAGAATAAACCATATAATAAATTAATATATATCCAATCTTTGAAAGTTAAAATATAAATATTTTGTAATGTTTACATTGACTGCATCATCATAATGCATCTATAATGCATTCATAGAACAGGGCAGAAGTTTACTTTAACATGTCAAAGCATTGCATTCATAACACTTTCAATGAGTAAAATATGACAGCTAATGAGGTTAGCTATACTATGCCAACTACATTATACAATTACAATGTTTCTTACTAATGTAAATTAGACGCTTGTTCATTGAAAATGTTACGAATATAATACTTTAAAATGTGTTAAGGTATACTTACATGCTGCTTATGAATGTTCTATGAATGAATTATAAAAGTGCACTTAATGTAACCATATATTTATATACATGCATACATATACATGTGCATATATTTACAAACACACATATAAAGCCTGCAAAGTCCTGAAAAATGGTATTTTTTAACCTTGTGCATACAAGATAAACCTTTAAAAATATGGATCCAGCCACTGCTCCTGAAGAAAGATTTCCCCCTTTTCCATTGTGCAATAAATGACTTGTGCACTTAATGAACTTTACCATAATGAATGTAGTACACATGTCTTTAGTTTGAGTTATTAGGCTATTTATTCCAATGTGCATTGAAAGTACATGTGGTAATTAATAATAATTCTATATGGAAATACATAATCTGAAAATCCAAGAGGTGTGCACTGTCCCCCACAGACAAGCACACTTTACTTGATGTCTGTCTATTGTTGTTTTATACTGTAGTTAAAAACAGTTAGTACATCATTTGGACACTCAGGGCACCTGACTGTCACTGAATGTGATGTGCAGATGTCAACATTTAAAAATTAAAGTTCACCCATAAAGAAATCTGGAAATGCAAGGGGTGTGTATGAGTTGCCATTAACTCTAAATGCTGAACCATTTTTGTAGCTATGAACAAGATTACGAGATCAAACACAAATAGTGAAAAAGCTTGAATCTCAAAAACGATTGGTGTACATTGTTGTCTGTGCACTGGACATCAAGAATGTGCTTAAAAACTGCCTAGCTTGCTCTTGTTAAAACATATTGCAGCCAGAACACTGAATATTTTATTACAGTGAAACAAGAATCTCTTAAGGCTGAAATAGAATTTTTGTTTGCGGTGTTCACAGAAGTACTCAAGTGCTGAAGACTCTGCTCAAGATGATATTGTGTTTACACAAGATGTTCTCCAAAAAGATAAAATGATACAATTTTTTGGTGCTTTGAGGGCTCCATATTTAAGAGCGTACTTGTATCTCTGAATTTTTATCGCATATAGACAGCATGATGGACAAAGAGACATTAAACAAACAAAAGGCATGGAAATCTTACTCTGGATGGCAGGAGAAAATGAAGGTTGCGGTTTGAAGAGGGAGTTCACCTCCGTGCAGATTCCCGGAATGAAATACTGTTTGCCACACTGCTGTGCCCAGAGAGGACCGCAGGTCTAGAGTGGCAGAGAGAATTCACCCTTTGACAGTGTAGAGGTCCACGGGCAGAAGTGGATGTTTCACCTCCAGAAAGTAAAAATCCAGACCAAGATTTTGTTTCAAGTAACCAGCATAAAACTGGTACTCTGGTTGGTTGAAAGAAAATGTTAGCCTGGATTTTTATTTTCTGGAAATGTCAACCTATGCCTATGAGATAGGGGCAGGTTTATTGGCACCCTTGGGATCAAAATGGGTATGAAAACATACAAACCAGCAACAAAACAAAAGTGAAAAGTTACTGAGACACAGGCTGTGGCTCCAGGTTTCACCTCAGTTTCCGGTTTTATCTCCTCAATGGCTGATTATAAAGGTCAGTAGAGGGTTTCGCCCCCAGAGCCATGCATCCCAGAAAAGGCCTCATCCTCGGCCACATTTCACAACCCCTTTTCGCTATTCTGGCCCATTATGGCTGAATCATCCCTCATTATCTTTAAAACAGAATTCCAAATAATCTTGATAAAATGTACCAGTGTATACAAATACTAAATATTGTACTACTGGAATGGAAGTACAATATTTTAAACTACAGCTCTTCTAACAATACCATGAGAAATTTCATTTTAAAAACTTTGAAAATTATGAAACCCATTCAATAATCAAAGCCAGTCACAGCACGTATATTATATAAAGAATGCTACATGACTACTGAGTCACAGATATATCTGCATATAGGGCAATTGAGAGTGTGTATTTCTTTGGAATGTTGGAGGAAATCACAGGACACAAAGGAGGAAAACAGACAAAAACATGCAAACTCTGCTCAGACAGGGCTGGAGGACATGAACAAGTAACCTGTAAGGTTATGAAACTGTTTGCTCATTTTGCCCCATTGTGCAATCAATATCCTGTATGAATAGAAAGAAAGGAAACCATAAAAATTACTGATTTACCAGAAATCCATTATTTTTGGCCAGTAGAGTCAATCCAAGGCTCATGTTGGTGTTGATATTGTTGACAGATGAAATGGTGACAGAGTCTGGAGATGGAAAAGTAGCATGCTACATGCTAATTATACCCATTTAAACAGTACTCACCTAAGTCTTAAGCGAACAAAATGAGAATGTAAGGCCTCATTGGGATTCTGCAAGCAAAAAGGCATCTTCATCACTACATATATGGGATTCTGCAATCACCAACTTACTCTGCAAGTTGAGTCTCTCACAGATTGTTTTGGTTCCAGGGATTTCACACTTATAAACATCCCCTTTCCTGTTTGCTTTGTAGCCACTCCAAGGAGACCCAACCAAAAGCCTGCATGGGAAGAATGGCACAGATATTCAGTATTTTACTGAAAATGATTGAATATAGACAGCCTTGACTTAACAACCCAGTTCCATTCCTACGACTGGGTTGTTAAGCGAATTTGTCGATAAATGGAGGAGCCGCTCCTTACCGATATTTCAGAGGTACTGTACTGGTAGTGGGTTTGAGTCAACCATCTTTAGATATTGTTTTAATGTCAACATTGCACTTAACATTTTTAGTACATTTATAAATGTTTATACAATAGTGTACTGAATACTGTAATACAATAGAGGGGATCTGCTCATATATAAATTACTTAGGTGTGCATATTGTAAATACAGGTAATCAGATGGTAACTGCCTTTCTAATTAAATTGGGCAACAAAATTTCCCACTGCTTCTTCGTTTGTGCTCACCTCACCACTAATGTTATTGCCTCAACACTATATTTATGCAAGTTGAATCTTTGTAGTCTTGGAAATAGTGAATGCTGGCATAGTGAATACTGGCCAGGATCAATACTGAAATTGAGGAATGATGACACGAGATGAGATGCCTGATGCTGAGGCACCTCGCTGCCGTTTCCACTACCAAAGTTCTCGTACATCCTAAGCCCAGATGGTTGTTAAACAGGTAGGTCATTTAGTGAGGAGTGTCTGTATTTACAAACTCATATCCATCCATCACTCCATCTTCTAACCATTTATCCTGGTTATATTGTCAAAATGATCAAAAAGCTGTGTTTTTTTTGTCAAAACACTATGATTAAAACTATGAGTAAAAGGGGAATTTGCAGTGGGACTTTACTCTGAATGCAGAATGAACAACCTTTGCTCAGTCATATTCCGAGGGGAAGCTAGCCAGACAGGAGTCCCTGTTAGTCACAGTTGCACTAATTATATACACAATACTGATGGAGCTCATCTCCACATTAGGAGATATGGTGAGGGTGCAGTTTACCACTGTGAAATACATCACACGCACAGTAAACAACAGGTTAGGCAATGAACTACAGGCGAGACACTATATGTAAACCACAACGTATTATTAAATGAATATAAGCAATATTATATAGCCCCCGTACATGTACTGCATATCACACGTCAACAGAAAAGTACTGTCTCATTATAATCTCAGTATAAATTTCCAAAAATCTCTTCAAAAGAAATACAAAATAAATGGTTAATTTGAATGAATAAAAAAAATATTGTATATTCAAATTAAGTAGCCAAAAAGCTCCAGGAAATACTGTCAATGGGCATGACCTTCAGTTGTTGTAATGGTATTTGTGTCCAAGACTAATAAAAACTACTTTTTTAAAAGGAAAAAAGTAATGGTGTCTGGATGACACAGATTACAGGGATAAGGTGGCTATGGCATGCAGTACTGCAAGAGTATGACACATTCATGATCATCTTGTGAAAGACTGAGTCAGAAGTGCATTCATATGGCTGCTGGGAAACAAGAAAACTGGGGGGATTTCAAAGGGAGTGTTCAGTGAACCATCCCACGCCTGCTTTGTTTACCAAAGGACCTTCTGGCACAGGAAATAGTTGCAAACAGGACGATAGCTTTAACTCGAGAAAAACTGATTCCAAAGTCCAATCCTTCAGAAGAGAAAGGCCTCCTGTCAAATTTGCCTCATATAAAGTTCACCACAAAGGGTTATATTCATTAACCATGCCCATTAATTGTTTTTTCCACTCAGTGGCTGACATTGTGAACTTTGACTGAATGTAGCTGATCCCAGTTATTGATCACAATAGAACAAATGGTTTGTGCCATAGACAACAAAATGTTCCCTTAGGAGTAAGAGACAATGCCTACAGAAAATGAACTAAATTTAAGGGAATAATAATGAAAGACCCAGCACAATAGCTGATTTAATCCATGGTGGCAGTTTGGACTTATTGCGACCACCACGTTGTCCTCTACTCTCCCTTTAGAACCCTTTTTGAATGCAAGATCCAATATTAGTATTACTATAATCATCATTTACTTTACTCCCTATGAGATTCCAGGCCATATTTTTCATTCATGCCAATAATTGGGAAAAAGTAATTTCTATTTTTTGTCAAAAATCCAAACAAGTATTTTTCTGACCTTACGAACAAAATCACATTTGATATTATTTTTCATTTATTCCCGTTTCAATTTTTTGATTCAGAAAAGTCTGCCATTATTACCTCGGTGACCCTTTTAAATATCATTCGCTACACATAACCAAAATTCAGCTGCTATGTGTATCACTGACAGATGGATGGATATTTCCTCAGAGCTGTAAATACCACATTCTATCATGGAAACAGAATGCTTTATTAAAGCACAGGAAATATCTGGGGGCTAGAGTTAAACTTGCTTTTTGTCGCTGAATTTAGCCCTAAGAGTTGAGAAATGATAATGTACTGCTTGGTATTACTGGAGTAGTGCAATGCTTTGGACCCCACAGCATCACAATATATTTATTATAGCTATGGACTACTTAAGATGAGTATGCATACAAATGGCAAAGCAGCTGACAAAAATGACAACGATATATTCCCTGGACAGCCCCAACACCCCCCCTCCCCTATCTAACCACTATTACTCCCATTCCCTTAACCTCTATCTCTAGCCCCCCTTGGGTGGTATCTAATTATTCATACCATCACCTCATTCATGCGGGATGGGGTGGGTCCAACTAAATATCCTACACACCTCTAACCTACCCCTACACACCTCTCCAAAAATGTGACACAATTAAAAATTTCCCCACATCAAATTTCACTGACCTAGGTACCAGACTGTTACTGAATAAACTGCCCGACCTGGACACTGACAATGAATAAACAATGTAAACTTAATTTTTTTGAATATTCTATTATAATCTTATTCCCCAATCTGAGAACCACTGATCAATACCATGTTTCTGAGAGGTTTGCAAAGAGATCTATGGAATACTGTGTTCACAAGATGGCTGCTGCAACCTATCACTGCTATTTTAATTTTGGGGTGATTTGACTTAAATCTGTCAAATGCAGATTGTCAATCATACAATTCTTTTGTGAAGTGGTAATAAGATCCATCAAGATCAAATAGAGTAAACAGATTAATAAGATCAAATACAGTTATTCTGTTCGCAAGGTCAAACGTTTTCCCTTTTGCCACTGCTAAGCGCCAATGCTTCAATTTTTTCTGTAACCTGCATAAAATAAGAAGAGGACAATCTGGGAGTATTTTATGCTTTTAACAACAACTACTGGCACAGCCATTTGCGAAAAACAAACAAAGTCTGAAATAGTTTTGAGAGGTGGACATACCGTTTAATGGAAAATCCCACTACACAAAGCGCACGCAATTACATGCAAAGCGAGTAATATGAAAAAAGCAAAATCGATGATTTGGGAGTCACTAACTTGGGCTGTTTTGAGCACTCGTTATAGCTTGTGATATACAAGGGAAGTGTACGTGTGATTGCATTTTCATTATTTTTTTTTTATCCGGAACAGAGATCTCTCTCTCGCAGCCTGTCGGTCTGTCTGTCTCTATGTGTGTGTGTGTGCGTGTGGCAGTGGACAGCACACTTGCTCTCCCTCTCTCTCTCTCTCACACGCAACAATGTGAAGTGCACACATGGAAACTATGCTTTTAGGTGACGGAAATAACTAAACGCGCAGAAGTATAATTACAATTCACTAGGGTGGCAATGTCCAAGTAACAAGTTTTTTTTGCAAGGCAGAAACACCAGAAATCTGTCTAAACATCTAGCTGAAGTCCATCACATGCACGCCACAGGGATGGGGACTTGAGTCGCTCTTAAATTGACTTATGACTCGACTTGTAACTCGTTATTTTTTTGACTAGGACTTGACTTCGACTTGTTGATAGCAGCTAGTGAACAATAAAAGTCTTTAAGACTCTGTTGAAATTTCTACATATGTGAAGGTGCTAAACACACCACAATGTGTGGCTATGCACAGAGCATTGGGCCTGGAGTGGGGGGGGGGGGGGGAAGCTTAACTTTAGACGAAAAAAAAAAAAAACAAGATTTACGTTTTGACCCACTCAA
>JABFEA020000119.1:12264306-12276777 GCA_019775915.2 Cyphomyrus plagiostoma | reverse complement strand
CTCAGAGACATTCACACCAGTGGCCTGCTGGAGGTCATTCTGTAGGGCTCTGGCAGTGCTCTTCCTGTTCCTCCTTGTACAAATAAGCTGATACTGGTCCTACTTTTGGGTTAAGGACCCTCTATGGCCCTGTCCATCTCTCCTAGAGTAACTGCCTATCTCCTGGAATGTCCTCCGTGGTCTTGAGACTGGGCTGGGAGACACAGTAAACCTTGTGGCAATGGCACACATTGATGCACCATCCTGAAAGAGTTGGACTACCTGTGCAACCTCTGTAGGGTCCAGGTATTGCCTCATGCTACCAGCAGTGACATTGACCGCAGCCAAATGCAAAACTAGTGAAAAAAACTGTCAGAAAAGAAGAGGAGGGAAAAATGTCAGTGGCCTCCACCTGTTAAACCATTCCTGTTTTGGGGGTTGTCTCATTGTTGACCCTCTAGTGCACCTATTGTTAACTTCTTTAACACCAAAGCAGCTGAGACCGATTAAGAACCCCTATTACTAGGTAACGGACTAGATCAATATCCCAGAAGTTAAATTGACTAGATTGTATACTCTGTTTAAAAAGTGTTCCTTTAATTTTTTTGAGCAGTGTATATATGTAAATGCATTCTGACATTTTGAAACAACATATTAATAACTAAACTACTGCTATTTTAGAACACCACTTCCTACATTATACATCATGCAAACGGCACAATTTCTGATGAAGTAAGCTGCTACTCTGGTGATTCTGGGTGCATGCTACACTCGGTGACTTGTGATCCAGGCTGTGGACAGACTTCGACATTCCTGGATATGCAGACCTATGGAGATGAGGGCAGTTGCTTCCGAAGTATCTCATGTCAGCATAATAGCTTCCAATAATGGCTTCACTAGCTGATGAAGTTGTATGGCTTTTCTGGAGCCTATCAGAAAACCTCTTTGCTTCCACAGGGTGCCATAGTAATGACACACCTCAAATGCATATATTGAATCAGTGTACACAGTTTACAAACAGCTCAGCCGCCTGGATGGACCAACACCTGGACAATCCCCCTCCATCCACTACTGATCCATCCCAGTGCACCACTGCGTAAGAAGGATCCAGAGCATGTGAGTGGAGCTCCAACACCACTACTCGCGCCATTAAAATTTCCTTCCGCTCCAGTCAAATCGCTCCATGCTCGCTCCAATTTTAAATAGGGACAAATAATCTGCATGCTTAACAAATGTCACCTTAAACTGAAGCTTTAGGCCTATATCATAAAGAAATATGAGCAACCGCAGCCTTGCCACTCACAAAATATTTATTTTTAAGCAAGTTATAGGCAAAAACGGACACGTTTGGCAATGGAATTCCACACAAAAAAGGCTTCAAATTAAAGGAATCAGTGGGCTTAATAGCCTAAAGAATATACAGACTAAGCATCCACGTTTTAAATTCCTCAATTTTTTTCTGTTGATGCTGCTGCTGTGTCTCTATAAAATAAAATTTCACTGACAGCGTTACGCGAAATTTTAAAAATCCTATTAGACCTACTCTGAATGACAAAGTGAATTTATTCGATTACCAATAATTTATTTTATAGACTTGATATACTACAATCGTATAAAGCTCATGTTTTGCTCTGGCTTCTGCCTGTTCGCGTAGCACACTCTCATGTTTCTGAGAAAAATTATTTCAAAGTGAATCTTTACTCACTGAAACAGTTTCACCAGATTGTTGTTCTTGCTCTACATTATTATCATCTATATGTTTGATAAGAATAGTACACTTGTATGATCTATCAGTTTCCTTTGTGAAATACTTTGCGAATTCCATCTCGGCCAATTTGTGTAACAATCTTGATAATCGTACAGATGAATTCTGGGTAGATTTGGGCACGCCTCAGAATCGTAGTGTGAGCGAAATTGGAGCTAGACAGAGCGACCGCTCTGACTAAATTCCGCCCGTTCCGCCTCGCTCATGCTCTGCTGCTCACATGCTCTGCAGGGATAACATATCTTCAAGTAAAATTAAACTCCCCCTCCAGGGGAACATCTGATCTGGTCGGGGCCTACTCTCATTATCTATCACCTGCTGGCAGATGTGGGACTCCACATCCTATCCTGTGCGGGGCACTGCAGTGTGGTGCAGAGTAGAACATACTGGGCAGCATGAGCAGCACATTTTGATGGTGCACACAGCGTGCAGGAGTCAGCTGAGATGTTCTAGCCTGCGTCATCATCATCTGCACCATATGAGGAACTTGAAGCATCAGTAGATAATTTTTGCATAACATAATTGCACAAAGTCTGCATTTGCCATCCCTGCTTCAGATTCTGCAGCCACAGCTCTCCGGCAGGAAGATCACTGAGCTCAATAGCTTTAAAAAGTACCTGACAGTTTGACACGTTTCCCCATAGTACTGAGTCAAAATGGAAATCATGTAATGTTTCCTTCGGCTACATTCTGTGCCTAGGGTGGACTATTTATTATCAGGAACCTCCAAAGCTGGGGCTGACATTAAGACCAGTTTTAAGTCAGTCAAAGTGTCTTCTCTCTCAGACACCCAAGTCAGTCTATCTGTCAGTACCAGTCCAATTGTCAGGTCCACTGAAAGCTGAAATCTTTAATTTAGGGCTTACCATAGCCAGTCATACTCAGGAGTGCATGGAATTACCGTTTTGTATCTGGCTTGCTCATCACTTGTATAGAGGCCGCTTGTTCCAGTCCTAGAGACCAACCCTCACTTATGTTCCAGGTACTTCACACTTTGTGACACCAGCTGCAGCTTTTCTTTCGATGTCACATGGTTGTTTCTGGCCGAAATGTCTAACAAAACTTTGGTGTCTTGCTTACAGAAGCACAAAATGGGAGCACAAACTACACCAATGCACTTCCTCTCAGTGCACAGAACCCTACTTGAGTTTTTGCCAATTGCTTTCCATGCACACTGGGTTAGGCACAATTGCGTTAAAACCCTACAGGTCTTGAACAATCCTCCAAATACCATTCACCTTTTTTACTGGTGAAATGGGACAATTGACAGGGGAGTAGACTATTTCTTTAATGACCCTCCCCATCACTAAATCTGCATGTAGTTCTCTAATCCCTCCCTTAGCCTCTTTAGGTAGTGGATACTGGACTTTATGGAGCCAGAAGTCAGATTTGGGGTGCAGCACTGAAGGTTTGGCAGAAATTACTCTCCCAATATCATTTTTCCCTTTGCCCACAGGCAGTCAGGCACCTCCTGCAGCCAGCTGTTTCCCAATATATAAAACACATATAATTTTATTTCACCCAAGAGACAGACTGATTCAGAGGAAAGAGAAAACTTTTGAAAACTAATGCTGCATTACATTACTTCAGCAACAACATGGTAAAAAACCAAATCATTGAGAGTAAATATTTCTCTTAAATAGTTCTGCACCACGTCAGGTTAGGACTTGAGACCTGGGTGTGTGCATTATAGTTGAAAGCATAAAGCAGATCAGTGTCAATTCATGCTTATTGCATTGCTGAGTCACATGATACACATCACACAATAAAGGCAATTTTTAGAGGCAATGTGATGTCACTCTATGGACTGTTTGAGAAACCACATTAGTTTGAGAAAACCAGGGTTTTCAGATGATTCTGTTGTCGCTGATCTATCCTGCATGGAAGAATAATGTGCTTTGGTGAAAATCAGCTTTGTGGAAGAACAAAAAAATATATTATTATTATTATTATTACACTTATATTCAGTTTCACTGGGTCCTGCTTTTTTCTCTTTTTAACTGTGAAAAAGTTTGATATGGGTGATAAAACATGCTTTTCATATTAGTGAGTTTATGTGGAAATGCTACTTATAAAAACTGGCAGTTTATATAATGACACAATCTGCAATAAAATCACAATCCCTTAGGGGACTGGGGCTTCTATTTAGTGACTAAATAAATTTAGCTGCCACCCTGCTTTGGGGTAAACATTCCTTAAACTTAATTTGACTTAGCTTAGGGTCACTTCACCAGATTTCTGTGATCCCTTTGTCTTTGATTTAAGGTGAGATTTCTCTGTCTATCTACTAACACTTGTAAGCCACTTTTCATTCCATGCCGCTGAAAAGTTCCCTGAAGCAGAAAAACAAAACAGAACATTATAATAACACACATTCCTTAACAAGCCACGACTCATCTTCAGATGATTTCTTTTTCTGAGAACAGTTACAAAAATCTAAAAGAAACCAACAATTAAGCAAAACTAAGCTATACAGTAAAAAGGCAACTTCACCTTTATTTCTTGGGTTTGAAAACAGAAACAGAAAATTACATATGGACATTTTAATGCTAGGCTCTACAAAACGATAAAAAACAACCTCAGAATCTTGGGAAACCATATTTCTAATCTATCATGATACTTTATTGAAAAACAATTCTTTATATTCTCATAAAATGTTTAAGCTTTAGAAGTAGAATGGTATTTTACAAGTAACTGAAACAAGGATCTTCCTTCTAATGTACAAATTACTGTGAAACAAAAAATAAAATAAAATGAGAACATGAGTACTTTAAAAGTCGACTTTTTCTAAACAATATTTCTAAATTGTGGAAATACGTAACATTATTACGTAACATATAACAAGTCTGACATTATTTGTCATGTCGAGCACATGAAGGACACAGGAGCAGGCGTTACAGCAAAACAAAAAGGGGCTTATTAAACCCGAAAGAACAACAACGGGAAATGAACACGATCTTGAGGGATCAAATCGGGAGGAGGGACACCGGCAACACAAGAGAATAACATCAATGACTGGACTTGTTAACAGAACTGGTAGGCACTTTTATAGAGGACTGACAAGACAGCAAACGAGAGGCAGCTGGAGTGATTACCACGAGAGCAGGAACGAGAGATAACACAGACAAATCCAGGTGTGGCTTGTTAGGGTCACGCTAAGGAGGAGACAGGAGGGTCAGGCGGACGTGGCAGACAGGATGTGACACATTCCACTGGTTAAACAGACCCTAATGACTATGATCCTCCAGCACAAGGAATGCCATGTGACTAAAAATGATAAAAATGGTAGCCTAATTTTCAAAAATAAAAAAAATTATTAAAACATAAAATTTTACAGTGTATTTTTAGTGTTATATGATATTGGTGATAATTTTAAAGTTGTCATTGTATAAATTGAAATCATTGTGGGGAAAAAATAGACAATTAAAATATTCCACTTTGTTTATTTGGAGGTAATTATAAAGAATTGTATATGTCCACTTCTTGGTGCTGATGGAAATGTGGCTTTAAGTTCAGTTCAGTGTTGTGTATGGTGGCCCGGCCTTCAGGGATGTGATCGTCAGTGTTTTGGAGCTGGAAGAGGAGGAGTGCATGGTTGGAGGTGAAGAGAAAACAAGAAAGCCTGGGAATTATAAGACCCTGCCAAAATTTTTTCTTTGATTGAAACATAAGGAGTCTGTTTATTAGAAAAACACAACATACGCTACAGCAGGGTCCCCCAATTCCGATTCTAAAGGGCCAGTCTGCAACATAGTTTGCAGGTTTCCTGGCTCATGCACAACCTACACAGCTCCCCAGCTAATCAGGTTTGAGCAGGGAAATTTGCAAACTGTGTTGCAGACTTTCTCTCCAGGGCCAGAAGTGGGGAACCCTGCACTACAGACATTTTACAGACAATAGCTAGCCTAACTATGTTTTTTGGCTGTGGGAAGAAGTCAGAGTACCTGGAGGATGATGCGGGGATTCCAATTTTTTCCAATTCCTGAACATGCCCACATAGAGCACACCTCGAAATTTATTCTTTTTGGGGCACAGAACTGGGGTACACTTTGTTGGATGCCAGTCTACTCTATTTAATGTTGAAGAATATTTTCACTTATCTAAATTTTAGATCATTTTTTTTTAGAATGGCATAATGTTAAATGCCCAGTGATCCTGGCCAAGATAAATGGCTGGATTGCGGATGATTGTATAATATTAAAGGCACCATTGTAGTAGTTGAGGAGTGTGGAAGATAAATGGATGAAGGATTTTTATGGAATATATTTCTGTTTTAAATAGACTGTCTATACTCTTGATAATAGCTTGTTGCTGCCCACTTGTGGCTTTAAGTGGAAAAGGTCATTATTTGCAAGATGACTGCATCTTTGCAGTTGGTCATGATGGAACATACACCCATTAACCCTACCTAGTACTAAGAAAGAGTCACTTTTGCCTCCAGAATGGTTCAAGTGATGACAAGTGAAGTCATTTTGCATGCTGTTGTCCCGAACTGTTATTTTTGCCAGTGCTATGTTCATCATATCTTTAACAAGTCTGGCCATTCTCTTTTACACATTAACAAGGCCTTTCACAAAACAGAAATGCAATAGGCAGGATGGTTTTGGTTCATCACAACATTCACTGTAAACTCTTGACCCTGTACATAAGTAACACATTAACCAGGCCCCTTGTTCTCCTGTTCTGTACGACCTGGCTGCTTGCCTTAGCAGAGCAATTACATCTAATGAAATAAAATGCACATGTTCATTTTGAGTGTATTTATAGTACCACTCTCCTTGTTTCTTATCATCCTTGATATGATATGATTTTAAGGTGCTCGTCAGGAGGGTGAAGTGCACTATTGTCGTCCCTGGTCTCCTGGGTTCATTAACCTTTTTGGGCTTATTTTATCTGAGTATCATAGAACACACACACACACACACACACACACACGCATCCACACACATGACTGGTATACCTATCCTTATGAATAGCACTCATTCACTTCTATGTGAACACTAACTATGACAACCTTAACCCCAACCCTGCCCTAATACAAGTGTTTTTGCATTTTTAGTTTTTTCATAGCAGTCACCAATTTTTATAAAATAGAGTTTTCCCTTATGGTAACAGATATCTATCACATTATGGGGACATTGTGTCCCCATAAGGATAGATATACCCGCTCGTACACACACGCACACGCACACACACATATATTATTATTGTCAGTGTCCAGCTTATTTTGACTTTCTAGTTGTCGTGCACAATGAAAACTAATTGAGAAAAAGGCTTTATGATATGGTCTAGCCAGTGAATCCAGTGATTAGAGCCATCCAGATCCTTTAGGGCAGGGCTATTCAAATCACGGTCCTCGAGGGCCAAGCACTGCTTGTTTTCCAGCTTTCCTTTACCTGATAGCCAGTTGTGAAGCCATAAATGATTAATTTAACTACCTGGGAGACTTGAAAACAAGGCCTGGATTTGGAATCAAAGGCCAGATTTGAATAGGGGGGCTTTAGGGCATCTAAATTTTGCAGGAAGCTCAGCGATTAGTCAATGTTAAAAATCCAAAGGGTGTGTAGGAGTAGCTTAATAGACCAAGGGGATAAAAATTGGCAGTTTAAGTAAATAGTCAGGCAGCTGAATGGTCACCGCACAATCTATCAGCCATTGCTTCAGGAAATCAGATTCCTCCACTCATCCAAAGTGCTGCCAGTTCCTTGTGGCCCGGAATAGGACAAGCGGTTACAGAAAATGGATAGAAGAATAGATGGCTGGATGGGCTGCCAGCTGGTGTGACCTCCGGATGAGAAAAGAGCAAACAGCAGTGCTGCAGATTACATGGGCAATCGCTGCATGATAGTACATTTTATCAGTCTTCCTTTGTTTAAAGGGTAAAAGATGTCACAGCTTACTGTGCAAAAGTCTTAGGCCAGGGGTTGCCAATCTACAAAGAGCCAATGTGTATGCCAGTTTTTAGGAAAACCTTTAGGACAGCTGTTCAAAGAGATTTCTACAGCCAATCAGTCCTCAAATTGGCAATCTCTTTAGGAAGTTGCAGCCAAAACCCAAACTACATCCTAAAACTATTTTTGGCAGGTCCCTCACTCCTTCCCTCAATGACTTGCTATCTAAAGTTAAATGTTCAGGAAGATGATGAGGGAAGGAACGAGTGATGAAAAAAGAATGGTAGAAGGGACAAAAAGTGGCATCGGGACACACTTGATGACTTACCATGCTCTGCCTGTATGTATGAAGTCATCACTGTGGTAGAAGCTTCTATGCCACATCATGCATGAGTGTCACCAAGAGTGAATTTCACTTACGCAAAGGGTAATCTTGACTAGATTTCCACATGCCCCCGGTGAAGCTGTAATTTGAGCAAAAATTGGCCCTCAATGACTTGTCTCCTAAAGTATTGGGACAGCACTTCAACAGTTGGAATTTGGAAAAACTTCTGGGGCGAAGGAAAGGTAGGTAGTGAGGGAGGGTGGCACAAATAAGAGTTTTGTGATGAAGCCCCAAATACACAACAGCCCTTACTGGATAAGACTGGCCACCCTTGTCTGAGGTAGTCAAAGAAAATTATATTTAAATTTTAAATGATCTTCGAGTTGGTGTCAAATTGATATCTGTCAAAGTGTGTTCAAACCACTTTGACACCTCTCCTGAAGTCACCTGGATCAAGCTGGAGTTGGGGGGATTTCCACCCATCAGTATTCGGCGGAAGACAGGTACAAATTCTTACTCTTTTACTAGATAAATAACTTTAAACATTTTCTTTGACTTATTGAACCCTCGGTAAAAATAAATGTGAATAAGAACATCAGCCTTGGATGTAATAGAAATGTATTGTAGGGAATGTAGTAGGAGTAGAGGCACAATTCCACACGTAAGAAGCTGACTTGGGCACTGTTACAGTCAAACACACATCAAAAAACCCTTTATTGTCTCAAAGATTTCAATGACAGCATGTACAATTCTGTATGCCAATGACACTAATACAGCAGTGCATTACTTAGTTTTAAACAGTGCACAGGACAAATGCATTACCAGATTACAGTACTGTGCAAAAGTCTTAGGCAATCCAAAGAAATGTTTTAAAGATGTTTATCTGGGTAGCAAGTGTACTTTGGCTTAGAACAAAAAACACAATTTAACATTAGAACATGTGCAAATTAAGAGTAACAATAAAAACTAGTAATAATTTCTTCTGTTTCCTAAAAAGTTACTGATATCTAGATGGCTATATGAACACCGCTTCAGTTCCAAAACTTCTCCTCAGGGGCGCCTCAGCTGTTCCATGATTCTGTTAAATTTCACCAACAGCTCAATTAAATAATTAAATAAATTGCTTTAAAAAGTCAGTGACAGATTGATTAGCTGTATGAGGTGTGATAGTGACCAAGGAAATGGCTGCACTGGATGGTCGCTGCAAATACTGGGATGATTTTAGTAGAGGTTCTGAAATGCCTAAGCTGACACCCTTTGACAGGCATAATATCATAGTTTTACACCAACACGAAAATTATCTAAACGTCATTTTCTTTGCCTGCCTAAGACTTTTGTGCTGTATTGTATTTTTACATGCACTCTGAAAATTATAATACTCAGTAATGCTGATGATCTGATGTCCTTGAATACAACATATTAACTTTGTAAATAAGGATTGTTAGTGCAAATACACACAACAGTGATAAACAAACGTAATTATAAAACATTTATAACAAACAAGTATGGTTATTAGTACAGTAATTCCCTGCTTAATATCATTCATTTTTCTGCTGGAATTTTTATTCTATTTTATATTGTACTATGATAAAAACCATGATAGATACAGTATGTTCAAACATTAATGCAATACCGGACACAATGCATTTGATACTTTTGTGATCACATGATTAGACTGAAAATATGACATGAAGCAGAGATTGACTGTATATATTCAATTATAAGACTGCAACTTTGTGATGTCAGAAAAAGCTGCATTTAAAGATTGAATTTATGTTCAGCCTTACAGCTGGCAAATGAAAATTCAGTTAAAATTATTGCAATCATAACTGTTAAATTTTGCATTACCCTACAATAAAACACTTTTATATATTTTTTTATTTTTAAAGATATGTGCAAAAAATCTCTGCATATGCTATAAAAATGTGAAGTACAAATATTTTCTTACTTTTGGAAAAAAACATATTCTCTCTCAATTCTCTACATACGAGTGCATCTCAAGTGACTGAGGTAACCTGCATATATTTACAGTACACTGAGGGATATACCTGAACAGTAGTTTTCAATTATCTCAATTTCATTTGTATACAGAAACATTACCTCAGGTCCTGCACCTTTGTAAAACAGCTGAAAGTTGTAGAACCAAATTATGCATAATGTACAGGCCGAGCTTTATTTTTATTTTTTTTTACAGATTGTTGTAGACTTATCTAAACATTGACTCCATTTTGCCATAAATATACACCACGTATCCCATAATGGCAAAGTAAATTCATATTTTATTTTTTTTTTTTTACTATACTATAAATTAATAATAAAAAAAATTAGTTACTACGCATTTGTAGTATATACTGAGCTGTACCAAATGCTCTGTCATTTATGATTAAACTTTCAAATATTCAAATAAATGATTCAAATATTCTGCATTTCTTTAACCTTTTTTAAAAAATATAGTTCAATTAAATCGCAAAAAAACTATGCAATATTTCACACCTCTTGGAAAGCAATAAACAAATGAAGAACAGCTATTATTGATACTTGTTTGAAATGTACAATAAAGTCAAACTTTTGAGTGAACGGTCAACCAGATTTACACCGCAAGTTTAAGTGAAAACACATTTAAAATCTTTTAAAAAGGAGCAGAGGTCATCCTGTCACCGCACACAGGGTGTCCCCTGCCTAGTCTCCTATCCTGCCAGGGCACTGGACAGTTAGCTAGGAAGATGGGTGCAGGTATAAATTAGGTATATATCATGGGGAAAAAACCCTAGGTTCTAGGGGTTCACTCAAACTTTTGACAGGTACTGTATATCATTGAATTCTTGCTACATAGAACAGAAATGTTCATTTCCATAAGTTTGACTTCTGCAATGACATGGCCTTGTGTAGACATTATTTCAGACCTGCGGAGATTTAGGGCAGAAGCCTGTTGCATGGATTTTTTACAGATTTTTCATGTCCTTGTTTCCTGTCCATTTTTCATGTCCTTCATTTCCTCCAATGATTTTCTCTTGAAAAATCCAGCCTGCATGAAAATAAAAAAATCTCATTTTACCCAATAATACATATCCCTAAAAAAAATACATTCCTGAAGGAAAGAAGGTTAAAAACAATGGTTTGACTTTGAATTTCGTTTGAAAAAATAAAATTTATTGAAACAAAGAAGAACGCTCTGGATAAATAATTTTTGAAAATTCTATGCTGTCAGCTTGGTTGGGACAGTAAAAACAAAATATTCTGATATTTAACGGACAAATGTAAACAAACAGAATAAGCAATATGATAAACATTATGATTTTGATTCTGAACTTTTCAGCATACCTTCCACAGCACAAAGATTACCAAGGCCAATATCAGTAGCCCTATTAGAATGCTCACAATGATAATCCACAGTGGTATTCCGCCAAGAGTGTCTTTTGAAACTTGAATTTTTACCTTTGGACAAAGGAAGAAAATATGGTTAGGATGTCCAATATTTGACTGCCATGAAAAGTCGCAATGAATTACAGCAATAAAGTCAACTGAAACAGAACTGTTTGACGCATTTACTCACATCTCTTTTTTCATTGGTGTTACTCAGAACAAAGAGAGATGTGTCCTTGTGCTTCAGTGTAGCATGCACAGTCATTTCCAAACTGGAGAACTCTGCCTATAGACAGCACCATAAATAAATCAATTAATCAATCATTATCTGAACTCCACATCCAATGGGTGAGAGCTGAAGAATCAACAGGCTAGCAGTGCGTGACACTAAATCAGTCATTTGTATGAAGTGTATAAACTTAACATTTCAGACTACAAATCAAGCCTTCTGCATCATGACTTTCCCCAATGCGGTTTTGATATATGACAGGGTCAGCATAACAAATTAAATGGGAATTAATTTTCTAGGAGTTCTTGGGAGTTTTGTGAAAGCCAGCAGGTGCAAAAACGTTTGGTAACTCATAAATGCATAAAATATATGTAGAGTGCTGGTTTGGAGGACACCAAGTGTGCTTACGGCAGCCTCTCCTGTGATCTCTCACAGTGCTCTTATTTTATGTCTCTCATATCTTTCATGTTTCTTCGTAGCTTTTACAACTTTTTTTTTTTTACAAATCGTAGGGGGTCTACACCCCTGCCCACCACAATGTGGAAGGGTCATCTGTACTTTATTTAATATACAGCTCTCCATCAGCAATAATTGCATCATTTATACACAGTTATTGAAAGCCTTCTTCATCAACATAACTCCAAATCTTCAAGTATAATTTAAACTTACTTTGATGAAGGTGGCCTTCCAAACACGGAAGGTGACATTTACTTGGCTAGACATGGAAAGATTTAGTGCAGGGATGGTGCAGAGAAAGACTTTACAGTTGAATCCATCGCATGCCTAGACAAAAAAAAAAAAAAAAAAAAAAAAAAAAAAAGGAAACAAAAAAATTAATAACTGTTAATGAAAAATTAATTTGGCAAAATCTTTTACAATAATAATCAATTTTGGGGATGAATTAATTTTAAAAATTAAT
>JABFEA020000119.1:12225941-12245494 GCA_019775915.2 Cyphomyrus plagiostoma | reverse complement strand
CCAACCACCACCTCCCCTTTTATATCCCCCCCCCCTCCCCGTTGTGGGGGCGGGGGGCGCGCCCGCCGCCTTGGGGATTGGGACTCCGGTTCAAATCTCTGGGTCACCAGAGTGATCCCATCACTGGGCCCTTGAGTAAAACCCTTAACCCCAATTTCTCCATGAACTGAATGACCCTACTTTTTCCTCTATACCAGTTTCATGATGTGGCTTCCTGGGAAGCTTTTCCAGCTGTCCTGAAGGTGGTCAACATATATGCAGAGCACTCAGGCTGCTTTGCCTTCAGTCTCTCTTCAAACTCCACCAAAGCTATTACACAGAATAAACAATTCCTACTCTCTTTCGGTCAGGTGACCAGGTCATGTGATGCAATACCGTTATGTGTCCAAACTTTTGACTGGTATTATATAAATAACTGTTTTTTTAAAAGAATAAAATACATAAAAAATAAAAAAGCTTAAAGAAATAAAACAAGGTAAGCAGCAAAACTACCTCATTAATCTTGTAAACATAAACTTGACCTTGTTCATCCCTTTCCGGGCCCATGTACATTGGAGCTCCAACAAGAAGGATGTCTGTATAAGTGTCATTGTCAACATCGACAGTCTGAAGAACACTGCCGAAGTATGAACCAATCTATGTACAAAACAGACAAATCATTGAATAAAAAAAAAACATTTTTGCATCATTGATATTATTGCTATAACTTTGTTAAACCCCATAATTCTCCCGTTTCTTAGTTTTTTCTAGCCTACATTGCATCAATACTCTTATAACACAGGTGGAATGACTTATTAAATATTATAATTGCAATATTAACTAAATATTTATCTTTATATTCCTAATGCTTTAATTTTAGGGATCAGTACAGGAAAGTTATTGAAACAATAACTGTTTTAACATTTCTCTTCAGTTACTTATAGGATTGCAGAAGACAGAACACCAGAGAGAACAATACAGCAACCAAATAATGAATAAGTTAACCTATCCCCCATTATCATATAGTTCCATTTCTTGTTATTCCAATCGAATATTTTTCTCAAAATAAATACATATAATTTGCCAAATTTAATAATTTCAGGTATGGCCTCCTCATAAATGGTTGAGTTTATTTACTCCTCAGCTTTGACTAAAGGTTTTTTAAATATGCTAAATTCATCAAATATTCTCCCCTTGCAGAATGTTGTTTTTAACGTTTTGTGTAGCTTTTTGAATATGATCCTTTTTCAAATCAACCAAAGAAAAAACGAATATTACAGGTGTACCTGTTCTCCTTTCAGGATTTGCTTAATTTTAATATTATTTCCATCAAGCTTATACACAATGACCCGACCAGTGTGGTTATACCGTGGTGCACCTGTAATGTATAATATTCCTTTTGGTCTTGATGCTGATTGGACATCATAACCTAAAAAAATGCAAATGAAAATTTATTTGTTTATATTGCAATTATTATTAGTACAATTAAAAATTCCTCAATTTAAAGCAAAGAACTGATTATTAGCAGATAATTTAGTGTATGCCCTTTGGATGTGAAGAATTATTAGTCTAATAATTGCATATTCTGTTGAAGATCAGTCAATAAATCAGTGCAGAACTTAATTTAATAAAATCATTCAATGGAACACATACAGAAGTTAAAAACTATAAAATCCGCAATGGTTACACTGCTTCAACAGACAATTACTGTATGTGCTTACAGTTGATCTGCAAAGAAGATATACAGTACAGGCCAAAAGTTTGGACCTTCTCATTCAATGTGTTTTCTTTATCTTCATGACCATTGGTAGATTCTCGCTGAAGGCATCAAAACGATGAATGAACAATGTGGAGTTATGTACTTAACAAAAAAAGGTGAAATAACTGAAAGCGTTTCATATTCTAGTTTCTTCAAAATAGCCACGCTTAGCTCTGATTACTGCTTTGCACACTCTTGGAAAGGATTACTTGCATTCTCTCGATGAGCTTCAAGAGGTAGTCACCTGAAATGGTTTTCCAATGAAAATAAAGAAAACACATTGAATGAGAAGGTGTGTCCAAACTTTTGGCCTGTACTGTATTTGTACATCTGCACATCTCTAAATTGATGGTGAAAAGCAAACCAAGCTACACTCTCCAGCACTTACCAACGTACCCTGCCATGCCTTCATATCTCTCATCAGCACGGCTGTGAAATGCATCTTCACCCGGAATGATAAAATCTTGAGCTTTTTTCATTACCACAGTTCCATTCCAATCATATGCCCCAACTGCACCAAACATGACTCCTTCCTAAAGACAACCAGAGCAAATCAATGATGGGGTAGGACTTCTCCTGTTCTCTTTTCCTCTGCCACTCTTCTCATAACTGATATTTGCAGGATTCACATGTAAATCATGAATATGTTTGTAGGGAATTCTAACGTAAGTGGACACCTTAGTTTTTCCCAGAATCTTTTGTTTCACATATTTTCCCAGTTAAAGTGTACCGAGTCTTAGACATATGAAGAATTTGAGACTTCAAGAGTTACAAAATTCTTCAGTGAATTGGTCTCTACAAAAAGTTACAAAGAGGAAGCTGTTATAGGGGAGGGGGTGGGCGATTGTGGCCTTTAGCTAATAACATGAAACACTACAGTCCAGCTGATCAAGCATCACTATACAGTAACAAGGGCCTCTATCACAAAGTCAGATTTATTGCTTAGCAGGATAACTTCTTGGATTTAAGATACATTAACGTGGCCTTTATCTTTGTTCACTTACATTTAGCCCAGAAAACCTTAAATCTTACAAGTTATCCATGTAAATGAGAAATTCTGCTTCACGATTCAGACCCAAAGACAACTACAAGAGTAATACTAAACTATGACTGTGGTACTCACTTACTTTTGACACGTGTGTGCTGAATCCAGCTTGAGACATTTCCAGTTTAAAAGATGTAGTGTGGTTCCCTGTTGTACCTAAAAATAAGATTTTTAAAAGACAAAATGTATCACAATAGCAAAACAAATCTGCAGCAGCAAATAACAGCAGTAAAAAGTAAAGTTGGAGATAAATCTTGAAATGAAGTACTGTTCCACAATTTATAATTCTATCCATCCATCCATCATCTACTGCTTGTCCGGGGTTTGGGTCGCGGGGGTAGCAGCTTCAGGAGAGATACTCAGACCTTCCTCTCCCCAGCTACCTCTACCAGCTCCTCAGGGAGGACGCTGAGGCGTTCCCAGGCCCGCCGAGAGATATAAATTTCCAGCATGTCCTGGGTCTGCCCCGGGGCCTCCTCCCTGTAGGACATGCACGGAAAACCTCTCCGGGTAGCCGCCCAGGAGGCATCTGCACCAGGTGTCCAAACCACCTCAACTGGCTCCTTTCGACGTGAAGAAGCAGCGGTTCTACTCTGAGGTCCTCCTGGATATCCGAACTTCTCACCGTATCCCTAAGGGAGAGCCCAGACACCCTGCGGAGAAACCTCATTTTGGCCACCTGTATTCATGATCTCATTCTTTTCGCTCATCCTTCCGCTCATTCTTCTTAAATAAGGGGGCCACCACCCCGGCCTGCCAATCCAGCGGTACTGTCTCTGACCTCCATGTGCTGTTGAGATGGTGCGTCAGCAACGACAGCCCCACAACATCCAGAGCCTTCAGGTACTCCGGGCGGATTACAAAGGCAGTGTGTGTAGATGTATCTAAGGCAGGGTTGAGGAGGTCCTCAAAGTATTCCTTCTACCTCCGGGTGATGTCCTCAGGTAAGGTTAACAGCACCCACTCCCCACTATAAATAGTAGGAACCATGAGCTGCTTCCCCCTCCTGATATTCCGGATGGTTTGCCAGAACCTTTTTGAGGCCGATCGAAAGTCACTTTCCATGGCCTCACCGAACTCCTCCCACGCCCGGGTTTTTGCTTCTGCGACCGCCCGAGCCGCGTTCCACCTGATCTGCTGGTACCAGTCAGCTGCCTCAAGCAACCCCCGGGCTAATAATTCCCGGTAAGTCTCCTTCTTCAGCTTGACAGCCCCCCTCACCTCTGGTGTCCACCATCGGGTATGGGGGTTACCGCCACAACTGGCACCGATCACCCTGCAGCCACAGCTCCATACGGCTGCTTCCACACTGGAGGTCCGGAACAGTGTCCATTCAGACTCAATGTCCCCAACCTCCCCCGGTATGCAGTTTGGATTCTGTCAGAGGTGCGAGTTAAAGCTCCGGTGAACAGGAGCCTCTGCCAGACGTTCCCAGCAGACCCTCACTATGCGCTTGGGCCTACCAGGTCTGACCGGCTTCCTCTCCCGCCACCTGAGCCAACTTACCACCAAATGGTGATCAGTTGACAGCTCTGCCCCTCTCTTTACTCGAGTGTCCAAGATGGAAGGCTGCAGATCAGATGATACATTTATGAAATTGATCATCGACCTGCAGCCCAGGGCATGTTCGTACCATTATCCACTTATGGACATCCTTATGCTCGAACATGGTGTTCGTTATGGACAAACCATGCATTGCACAGAAGTCCAATAACAGAACACCACTCAGGTTCAGATCAGGGAGGTCGTTCCTCCCAATCATCTCCCTCCAGGTCACACTGCCCACGTGAGCATTGAAGTCCCCCAGCAAAACAATCGAATCCCCTCATGGCACGCTAACCAGCATACCACTAAGGGAACCCAAGAAGGCCGGGTATTCTGAACTGACATTCGGCGCATAAGCATTGACTTGAGCCCGACTATATCTAGTCGATATCTCCCAACCTCACACACAAGCTCAGGCTCCTTCCCCACCAGAGAGGTGACATTCCATGTCCCGAAAGCCAGTTTGGTCAGCCGGGGATCGGACTGCCAGTGCCTCCCTTGGCCGCCACCCAATCCACAATGCACCGAACCCCTGACATTCCTTGCGGATGCTGGGCTCACCTGGGGACAGTCCCAGTTATAATTCCATTTACTACTATTCCATTTGAAGGCGTCAGGGGGCACCGCTAGAGATACTGGGCCCCACGAAAGCATATCATACTGGGTTCATTCTGTCATGGACCCTTGGAATCGTCCTAACTTTTACCCCTGTGGGCAGGGGGTCAAAAAGACATTTTGCACATATGAAATGTGTAGACTTTTTTAATTAAATATTGAACAGAATCACCAAACAGGATTTGTGAGAATTACATTACTCTGGCATATCACAGAATTCTTTCTGTATTCAGTGGCATGGGGACAGTTGGATGGATGAATATTGATTCTTAAATACTGATGAATGTGTAACTGTGAAGTGTTGCAAAGCGACCAGATAAAACAGGAGCTCTTGTATTATGCTTGGTTTATATGTGCCTAATTAAACTAAATTGCAACAACTAAGTGAAAACAAAAGGAACACATTTGCAAACAGAAGCTAGCTTCATGTGCGGGTTAAGAACAGAACGAACGCATTGAGAATCTTTCACCTTCCAAAGCAAAGATTTTGCTGCCCAGCGATTCAGTGATGTTTAACAAAGCCACCTCGTCTGACACATTAAAGAAATGATCCTGGATTGGTGGACTTGCTATGGACTTAATCTCCTTTATAAATGTTTCGATATCCTTTTCAGATTTCTTTTGTCTGTAATAATCACCAAGAACCTAGAGCAAAATATAAAATGACACCATTAATTAGCTTTGGTAATTAACTAGATGACAAAAATATAAACCCAATTGGCTAAAATGTGTCACGTGAAAAAATTATGTGATAAGATACATGACAAATAAGTTGAGTTAGACATACTATTGTACTGCAACCATTCTACTTACAGCAATAGAATATCTCTCTATCCCATCCTCGTTACAGTCCTTCATAGCTTGCTTATATTTATAATTGTCATGGGATTCTCCGTCTGTGACGATGACCATGACCTTCTTGACGCCCGGCCTAGCTCCCCGTTCCTTTGTGAAGGCCTCTTTTCTAAAAAATAAAAAAACAGTGCTAGCTTCAGATTAAAATAGCTAGTTAGCAGATGTCAAGTATAGAAAGAAAAATCCAAACCAAGACTTCGTTTCAATCAATCTCAGACTAGGACTCTTTATTATGAAGGGGTAAGTTGGACAAAATTCCGGTCTGGATTTTTGCTTTCTGGATATGAACTATCTACCTCTTCTGGATAGCTGCATAATGTTCTTCTATGTGTGTTAGTAAATCAGGAAATATATGCATGAAATTTCAGGAAGATTTTGTACATTTTGCTATAGTACGTTTTACTAGATTCAGAGTAATGTAGTTAATGATGGACGGGAAAGCCAAAAAGTTTTCTGTACTTTCATTTCCAGTCATATGAAGTATTGCATGTTTATTGTACTGGTTGTTTCAATTAATTCTAATACAAAAATGAAGGTCTAGTGTAAAATGTATAAATAAGCTTACAGTATGAATGCAATCTTAAAATACTCATGAAAGTCTGTTTTTGCCTGCAATAAAATAATAAATCTACTTAGTTCAATTAAAGGTGTGTTGTCCATCATTTTGAAGAGTATTAAAGATCAAAATCATATCTGTCCCACATCATTAGTGCACAACATGCAGTGATAATCAGGCTTACATAATTACCAAAATTATTTTGTGTCAGGTGTACATGTTCCACAGAAAAATATGCACTTGCAATACGGCTTCACAGAAACAGTACCTGGCTGTCTCAATTGCGAGGAATGTATTTGTCTTTGTTCCTGTTTTTTGAGGAATCTTACTGGCTTCAGCCACAAGATCTTTGGTGTTATTGAACTGGCTGAGATTGAAGACATGACTAACTTCATCACCATAAGACACAATTCCTACCTGTGAGACATGATATTTTCATGCTGTTAGTCATCAATGCAAATTAAAACCTGTGTCTGAAAGACATTATCATGGTAACCAAAGCAGATGCATTTTTTTCTTAAAAAGAGTAAAAGATATTTACCAAAATATTAAACCATGGACCAAATACATGTGAAGTGAAGGCGAGAAGGAAGCAGATCCCTGGTTGCGGGATACCAGCATGTTTATTGATGAGCCGAAAGACAAGAAAGCCAGAACAGAAGACGAGAATCGTAGTCGGGTCGAAAGCCAAAAGTCAGGAGCCAGGTTAGTCCTAGAGAGAATGCAAGGGACGAGGAGACCGTGGGGAAGCAGTGTCGACAGAGAGGGACAGGTGGGGTGGTCGGGTGAGGTAGGTAGGGCAGGCAGGAGAGGGCAGGCTGGCAGAGCAGGTGAGAAAACCAGGGCAGGCAGGCAGAGCAGGTGAGACAAGCAGGTTGGATGCAGCACGCAGGGAAAAAGAGAGAGAAAAGAGACAAGAGTTATATATAATAAGGTATATAAGGTAATGTTCCGATATACCGTGGTACCTCGGCTCTCAAACTTAATCTGTTCTGGACTCCGGATTGAATCCTAAAAAGTTTGAGTTCTGATCGAATTTTTCCCATAAGAAATAATGGAACACCAATTAATTGGTTCCTGCCCCCCCCCCCCAAAAATTAAACCTAAATATGTTATTTTATTTAGCACTTAAACACAAAATGAGCAGGATGTAACAAGAAGAGCTGATCCTGACGCAATGCATTACGGTTAGATGCATTGCGACCTCTCACCCAGCTGCACAAACTGGAACTGTCTGCGCGACGACACACCTTTGCCCTTAATGGCTGAAGAGTTTAATTACACGCATGACGTTTGTATCCCAGGCAGTTCCGATGCATAATCTGCTATTTCTCCTGAATATCACATAAAGCAGTGATAACTGAAAACCAGTTTACCTGGTAAAATAAAGTTTAAATAAATGACATAAATGCTCTAATAGTACACTTAAGTTAATGGTTTAGTTATTGTTAGTTACTGTAATGTTGCACTGCTTTATTTGGTTAATCGGCCTGTCTGTGAAGAAGGCATTCAAGTAAGAATTGCATTGTTGTATGACTCATTTCCTGGCGCGTACAATTTATATTAGGTCAGCATTCATGGTTCGACTTCTGATATTCAGATCGAGTTCTAGGTCAAACTGACTTTCAAGAAATTTGAGTTCTAGTGAGTTCGAAGAACCGAGGTACCACTGTATTGGCAACAATACTTTGTGTCAGTGGTAGCGATCGATCTGCTTAACAACTAATGATGACACATGCAATAGGTGTAATGAACATCACCAGGGGACACCACAAAAACATGGTGTAACAGTAGATTGTCGTGATTATATGAAAAGTATAACAAAGAAATTGGTAATATGTCAATTACTAAATTATCTTTTGATTTCATTAACAGCATTTGACATATACTGCAATGTTATTTTAATTTTGTTACTTTTAAATGTAAAATTAAACTGAAATGGATGTGAGACAGCATGAAGTCCATAATAAATGATTATACCTGGGAAAGTGTTGGACCAACATCAATATTCATCAAAAACTTCACCAAAAAGTCTTTTATACTGGACCAAGGATAGATGCTGTTTGAACCATCCAGTACCATCACGATGTCCAGTTTATTGTCACAGACTTGAGCAAAAAGAAACAACCACATGGATTAAGTTTCATAGCTTATAACTATAATGATGCAACTGTAAATAGTTGTATTAGGGCTGCTCTAATATGGCATGATTATTTAACATGATTACTCATTGACTTTGGAAATACAATGCATTTATTGAACTTTTTTAACAGAGGGATTTCCTTGAAGTCTAAATAGAATTCAGCTGAGAAACAAACAAAATGGGGCTAGAAAGAAGTGCTGGATTTACAACAGAAAACAAAATGAAGCATGACTACAAAATGAAATGTAGTACAATAATCAACTTCTCGATTATTTTGTTTGAACAAAATCGTAGTTGAAATAAAAATTCATTAATGGCCCAGACCTATAGTTTATATACATTTCTCACACGCACACAGACACACAGAGGAACATTTATGCTACACTTTCAGGCAGTAACAAAAACCTCTTGTGTCTTAGTAACCATGATTTCTAAGCAGTGACCAATGTTTATTTATAGGACAAGAAAATATTACTCAGAGCTTCTTCAGTATAGCTCCCAAGTCAGTACTTTTTTGAGAGCCCCGACACATATAAACAGCCAGCGTTTACCTTAAGTCATGGCTTGCACCTTGTATGGAAAGGCTAAAAGGACAACTCTTCCCTAAACGGGTAATGTCAGCGGGGAGGCAGAACAGTTTACACTTTCTGGTATGCACTTGTGTGCACTGGACTGCACACGTCCCACTGCACACTCAGAGCACAAAGAAGGGTGTGCTTGCACCCAGCATACCTTGCAGTGGAGGGGAGATGGAGTTCATGACCTGAAATGAGGCACTCACGTTGGAACATATTCCGGTGGTGTACTGCTGACTTCCACACTTCCGGGCATAAAGCGGCCCACAGGCCTATCAAGGGAAAATTAACAAAATGTTGAGAAGCTACATAGAATGATGAGCAACAGGCAAGCTGAGTGTAGATCTGAATTTTTAATATATAATGTCATAGTTTTAATATGTAACATCAGCATCTACACCTCCTACACCTACTATTCTGATGTGGTGTTCTGTTACAATGTCCCAGTGCCTCCAAACTGACAGATTTTGTTATTCAAGGATAATATACAGTATTAAAAGCACATGCAAATAGTTCTGCATTAAATCCCATACCAAAAATCCTCCATCTGGATTTGTTACTAAAGTTGTTCCCATGGTCATGTTATCTTTGACTTCATTTGAATCAGGAATGGTTGTATTTTCTAGGGAAATATAAATAAATCAAATAACCCAAAAATAATGTCCTATAAAAAAAGAAACAATTACACAGAATAACAGCAGTTCCCATAAGAGAATGTACTTCGATTCCTTCCATTCAAATGCTTACTTTACACTTGAAACAGTAACTAATATCACAGCAATTTGCAATATTTATAAAAACAAAGTTTTCAAAGGTGGGAGGAGTAGCGCACATATAGTGGAAAATCTCACAAAAATTCATGCAATTCTGCTAGACAACGCAACCGATTTATTTTCCCACAAAAAATACATTTATATTAGTTAGCAACATTTATTGTCATCTTTGAATGATATTAACATTCAAAGGAAAATAGATATATAGTGTTTCCCCTAGTTTACACCTTTTTTTGGGGGGGGGGGGTGTTCGTGTGTTTCTTTTAATGACAGCAGTCAAAAAACGCAGATATTTTTGTCTACTATTCAGGTAGTAGACGCAACATATTTTCTGACACACGCTCTCTGATCGCTGGTGGTAGTGTGCTCTATGCTCACCTGTGTGTGCTTGTCTAGAACAAAACTTTACTACAAAATATTGTCCACATAATAGAGAAACATCCATACCAGAAAAATCATTATCATGATATAAACAGATGCAAAATTCTGCAAAATTAGAAGTATTACCCAAAGCATCCGGTTCAGAAATAGCCTATTTTTAACCCAGGACAATTTCAAATAAACATGGTTAAATATTTCTTAATTATTGGTTTGCGACAGCGGAACCCTGTTTGTTCTCATCTGTCTGATCTTGATATGTGTCACTTCCTGGAGAGTAATTGCAGCAAGCAAACAGTTCAGGAGATAGAGACATAGTGCTCTGATAGATGACAATTACTAACGACTGGATTACGATTCCATGTAAAATGTTTTTGTCTTACCAGGCAAATCCAGCTTTATGCATTTCGAATCACTTCTGCCTACAGGGCATTTGTACACATCCCCAGTTCTGTGGGCTGGCTGTCCAGTCAAAGGAGATCCAATCAGTATCCTTGAAAAGGAGACAAATGGTGGCATTATACAGAAGCTATTTTCTCAGACTCCTCAAAGAGTACACAGTTCTTTGCACAAATCCCTCCAATGTATTTCACTGCACATTTGTACATTTGATACTGCAATCAATAGGAGTGTATCTATGCAAAACTACAATGTTAATGTTCTGATTTAATATTTAATTCATTTTTGACACATGGTTTCAACCCTTTTAGCTTTAATTCCTTCACAAATTATCTGACATATGGTGTAGAAAGGCTCCCTCACAGTGATCCAACATAATTACATTGTAACAACTGGTATTTGCTTGCTGTCATGTAAACAGTGTTAGCGATTAACATTCCTTTCTTGCAATGATCCTTGTTGGTTGTTTAAAATGAAGACGGAACTTCTGAGGACAAAGTGAACCGGCTTATAAACTGCACCTTTTAGATATGTTTTCTGGTCCTGAGAGACAGGCATAAGATTTACATGATAGCAGCTAATTGAGCCGTAACCCACTAAATTAAAATAACAGATCCATCGAAAACTAAATACCAATTAAGGGTTTATTATGTCCTAAAGTGTTCAGACAAACAAAACTAACAAGTGCAAGTCAAAATTTTTTCAACTTTTCAGTATCTCAGTACCAATAAGGCGAGGATGAGATACTCATTAATAGAAAGATATGCTGTTAACTTACCATTTCCCTTCATTGTTCTCGAACTGCTGGACTGTGTAGCCAAACATGTCCTCCACTGATCCACTGAATTTCATGGCATTTTTTTCATCCACATTAAATGACCACAAACATCGTAGAGATCCTCCAAAATAAAATATACAAAAACATTTTTGCCATCAATAACATAATTTATGGGTTTCTTGTTTGCTGTTTTGCTCAGATTGTTATAAAGCATGTTAATAGGCTGATCTTTTTCTATTCTGAAATCGTCACAGCAGCATGCAGCTTAGAGCCTGACACCTTATTAGTTGTGGGTTCAAGGCCAGCCAGCCTCACCTGGGTTATAATTTTATTGCTGTTTATTCCTGTGGCCTTTACTACGAAGTGGGGTTACTGGTTTATCGGGGTAACTTGTCGGACTTAAGGTATCACAGTTTAAATGGACTTCATATTCATTCACTTACATTTTGCCCAGACTACCATAAATCCAAAAATTTACCCTGATAAGCCAGTAACCCCTCTTTGCAGTATAGGCCACTGATTTGGTGCTTTTGTTATCATTTGGTTTAGTCTGCTCCTTCCTTGTTTTATTGTGTTCTGCTTATATGTTGGTTCCTGTCCCTTTCCCAATGCTGTTAGCCTAATCTGTTTATTTGGATTGATTAGTGTAGCTAGTTTCTGTGATTGATAGAGTTCCCTGTTTCTGTGTTTATTAGTGTTAGTTCCTCCACCGATTGATATTTGTCTTGCATGTCTGGTTAATTGTGTCATTGGTTCCCACCTGCCCTGCATCATCTCATTAGTTTTGTATTTTAGTGTTTGCCCTCTTTTTGTTCTTGAGTCATTGTGCCTCTGTCACTGCATGTTTTGTTTTGTGGTTTTACTTAATCACTTGGTTGTCCCTGTTTATTTTCTGACCCCTTATGGTCTTTTTATTTTGGTATATTTCCGCAATGTGTCTTTAGTTGGATTCAGTAAACCCCTGTCTTGGAGCTGTATGTGGATCATCGCCTTCATTTTCCTGCCTGCACTGTGCTGCGCAGTGACACAACTTTGTATGGTATATTGTATAGAGGGGCTGTTTATAACCAGTTTGGACTTTTTTGTTGATTTCACAATGAGACTTTTCATTTTAGCATACCATGAATTTTTTCGTGCAATATATTAGATTCCTGAATTTGTATGAGAACTACATACAAATGCTTAACATACTATTCACATGATATTCCAAATCTGAATAAAGCCTTTATATGAAAGCTGATTTTTTTACTGTCCTTTTATTTTTTAAGACATTTAACATGTCCCAGTCTCACATCAGCATACTATGAACAGTGATTTAGGGCTTGGGAAATATAGTTGTTAAATATAGTGCACATCAAATGACTTGTATTTTTACAAGAACTGCATCAGTTATAATTATGTGCCACAACACAAAAAACTTGGATGTTTCTAGGAGACACACTACTGTTATAACTACTGATGAGATGATGTAACCAAAGTTCTTTTCCAGTGCGGGAGGAGAGCAATGTACTGTGGTGTAGGACCAGACAGGCCTTTTTCCCCAGCTCACTGCACATTTGTCAAGTTACTAAAAGAGCCAGATTGAGCTAAACCACTTTTACCAATTGAACCAAGTTAAAAAAATGAATGTACTTACACATAATTATTACATATACATGAGTACAACTGGACACAGTATTAATGGACAGAACTGTTTATTTTCATACATTTATTAGTATGGAAAATGTTTAATTCTACTGTATTCTATTTATTACCTTTCATTTGCACTACTGTATGACCAGTAAGAATGACATTTCACCTACTTCACACATCATTTATCTGAAGCTGACAATAGAAGACACTTTGACTTTCAGATATTTGGGTTGCTACCTTGTTTTGTACTGATAACCTAGGGAGGTAATAATACTTAATGACAATTTCTATGCTCTGTACTGTTGCTGATGCCTAAAGTATTTCTTTTGTATTAGGTTTGAAGAATCACTTTGAAATAAATATAATTATGTTGTAACTTCCCTGTTCTTTTTTATCATAGGTGGAGATGCCCAACTGGAGCAGGGACCTGTCACTCTGCATCGGCTCATCACCACCCTGGTCATTCAAGAACTTGTCACCTCAATTAGCCATCTATAAAGGAACTTTTTTGCTGTGCAATAAAGAGACCCAACACTTTAACTGCCTCAAAAAGGCCCCAGACTATAACAAGGAACTGGAAGATGGAAGGATGAATTATACAGCTTCAGATACAGCATACAGATGAATCATTTCTTGCTGCCTGTTCCACAGTACTTTACAACTGTCTACATAAAGTTAATTCTAACATAGGTTCTTTACCCATTTTTTATACCTTTCCATTGATCACAAGGAGCAATGATTTTTGTTATCAACTCTGTGTTCTGATTATGAAAATATCTGAATACACATGACCAATAAATATATAATATGGTTAACAGCCCTTTAGCAAAATATTCCAAATACTGTGATATAAAACTAAACCTGTCTCTTTGTTTTAATCAGCTGTCACAGGTTTAAGAACTCCCGTCAAACCACATGCCCAGATTACCTCAGTTAATTTCCTGAATACTTGCATGGAAGCTGTTTCTTAAAAACGGATAATGCTGCTTCATACCAAAAGTAAATGGTAGCTGGCATATATACACATGTTTTATAGTTCGTGCAGTCCATATGTGCTTTATATCAAGTAAAACTGTATAGAATATCAGCTTTAATTTAATTTGAAAATAGCAGGCCTGATCAAAACATATTTAATAATGCTTTCAGATCAGTTTTTGCTTAGCATGTTGTAATAAAATTAAAATTCCCAGTTTTTTGTCCATAATTTTCTCATAATTCAAATAGTCATTTTATTCAACATTTATAAGACTGATAGAAAGAAAAATGTCTCTCTGTGGATAGCCAGATTAATTTACTGCTATGATAAGTGCACTGTATTTACTAAACACTGACCACATTTAAAAATGCTCCCTTTTTATTCAGTTAGTTCAAAATTCCCAGAATTCCAAAGTGAAACATCTTAAAAAGCCTTAACATCACCCCTGGATGTCACAGATGCTACATGTAGCTGTTAATCTTAACATTCCCACACTGAACTCAGTGTCAGTAGGGAAGTTTGTTTGATGCAGTTGACATGCTGCAGATCTCTTACACTGGAGCTGAAAAAGCAAATTGCTTTGCATTGCTTCTTTTTCTGTTAAAGGAATTGACGCCTTTCCTTAGAAAAAAAAATGCCACGAGGGGAGCGTTTGCAGCTTTTGTTATGCTGAACTGAAAACAAAGCTAATTAGAATGCATTGATTACTGCAGCAACTAATCCTTTACATACTGTAAGTTAACTTCACTTTCATATGCGTCAAGTTTTTAACGCTGAGTAGCACAAAATACCCCAAAGTCACCTCCCATGTACTTAGCTAATTAAACTTATTCTGGTCAGCACCAAGCATTGTGCTACACAGTGTTCACTTCTGATGTCGCTCTACTTTTCTTTCATAAGAACTACCTGCCACTATGGAGGAAGTCAGCAGTAAGTGCATAACCTTAACTTCATATAACATATATATTTTTTCCAAGCAATGTAATCATTTCTTAAAATAAAACCTATTACAGTTCACGACGAATAGAAGAAAATCTTAACCTTGTCCTTACTGCATGCATTTTTTAAGACAATTTGTTTTGAGCTCAACAAATTATACTATCGACATTCTGGTACACAGATACAGGACATCCTGAGGGGATTATCTAGGTTCCTGAGTCATTGTGGGTTTATCAACATTGAGTACAACCCATGTGAGGTCATTTCAAAACTTGTATACCAAAATATACTGGAATCTTTAAAACCATGATCTATTAAAAGACTTCCAGAAGTCATAATAAAGTTAATTATCAACTTAAAAATCCACAAACAACAGAAGTACACAGAGACAGTGTATTGAGGAAAAACAGGAGTACAACAATACACATAAAAAGCATGAATGCAGAAACTAAATAAAAATACTACAATGTTCGAGCGATTCACAGAGCAATACAGAGGTAAGGGCATGATTTTGAGAGGTTTTTAATTTAGGTTGACTTGATTTGTATACTTTGAAACACTAAAGCAACTAATCCAAAAGTACCGATGTCTAGTCACAGAACAAATCTAACTGCAACCAAATTATGAAAAAATGCAAACTCAAATGGTATTTGCAAGAAAAATTGTGCAAATTAGACCAATGACAGAATGAGGCAAAAGCTAACGGTTTCTGATAGCAATTTACATCCTAATTTGGCCTGTTGAATAGTCAGTCAAATATTACACATTCATTTCAGATTAATTTATAGCACTTTCTCCAACATAACTGCCCCAAGTTGTCTAACAAAAATATCTAACAACAGCATCATTTACTGGCATGTATGCACAGAATATGGTAGCTACAGTGTAAATGAATAGTGAATGAAACAGAAGGCAACAGAATAGAAGAAACAAAACTCCACAGTTTGACAAAGAAAAAAAATCCTCTTCGGGTCAAAGGTGGGCTGGCTGCCCATTTCTCCTCAGGAATGTTAACAATGAATATGCCTAACAGATGTGTGTGCGGGGGCGGACTCTGGCAAGGGCAAGATGGGCAGCTGCCCGGGGCAGCACCATTTACTGCCGTCACCTGCCCCTCTTCCCCAGCTGACAGCAACCCCCATCACCAGGTAGGCTGCTGTTTTTGCTGCAGCTAGGTCAACATGTATGTGCCTGAGACAGAGTGAAACTGGGCAATGGGCAACACTTTACGTGAAGGTGCAAATAATGGAGTAGTACTTGCTCATTTAATACATTAATTAACCAGTAATTAGGTGTTTGTCATGTATTTATCCCATGTTTGTTCATCAGTAATAAATCATAATGGTTGATGTTTTTCATGCAGGAACTACTGTATATGAGTTCATGATTTTCTCATGAGTAGTAATCTTGGCTGGGGTTCCACTTGGGCTTCCACTAGCACAGTGTGTGTATTTTTTTGCATAGCGCTATCGCCTGCAAGGCTGTGGGTCCTCGCATCTTATGCACACCAACTCTCCCGAGAACTCAGCTGCAGTAATGTCTAAGCAGGCCTTACAGTATGTGTCACATACATTTTAAAGCAACAAATTTTGAAATTTACTGAAATTGCTTAATTCATTCTACCTTTTGAAATTCAGCAGAGTAGGCCTCTTCTTCTTTTGAGAGATTAGAGTGACTGTATAAATTTTAGACCTGACACTCTGCCAAAGGGAAAGCCATCCATCTATATTTCACTTGCTCTGTTCCTCTGAATTAGCAGTCAGTGCGATACCTGAAATACAGTGTGTCCATGTGGCAACATTTTGGAGGACATTTTTAAAGGTTAAGGATGTCTCAGTTCATCTCGGGGAGTGTATAGACTACACGGTTATGATTCGTGACTGGGTTTTGTAACATGTTCATGTGTAGTAAAAGCCCTGGTTAAAATAAACATACAATCACATGGCACATGATAAAAGTTCTTCACTGGACTGACCATACTATGAAAAAAACTGCAAAGAAGTGTATATTACTGTCCATCTAGGACCTAGTAATGAGTTTAAAATTTAATAGGATTACATTTACGGGCAGCATTAGTCATAGGTAACTGGTGCCAAAAGAAAATCAATTAAAGTTTAGGCTTATGAAGAACATTAAAGCACAAAGACTAAGCAGAAAGGTGACACTCTCACAATCAAAAAAACTTTCATGTTCATCCTCAAAACTGGCAAAAACAGCCAAATATTCCTGCTTGGCAGATTGTAAACCCAACACACAGCCAGTCACACATTTAAAACACTTTAATTACTCAACCCGGCCTGCCTACCAGATAAGTTAAGTATTTTTGTGTTAATATATTTTCCTTAGGTTCACAAATAACACCAACAACACATTTAAAAGCCACACACAAAGATAACTAATGGACACGCAAATGCATATTAATTAACAGTATGGGTGAACTTGCCACATGCTTTATAGAACAAGGGTCTATATGCATTAAGGATAAGGGCTCAAGCAGTAACACTAATAACATGAAACCAAGGAACATCCCCATATTCTGAATATTTAAATACTAAATATGAATTATTTTTAATTTATCCCTTACAGCACATTTCATTGTTTAGTTAATTAAGCTAAAATAAGTGTTTTTTTTCTCGTACATTAAAAAAAAAAAACATGCCTATTATTTTCTATACCTGGAACAGGAAATAAAACACTCCAAATAAAGAATTCAAAGGGGATGACATTTTTTGTTATTTCAACCACATGCATCATTGCATTCTAAAAATCACCCATGTACACCAATGTGCTATTCGTCTTAATGATCTACCCAAAAATACAAGCATAGGCCAAGTGACCAGCTCTAGTTCTCTTAATCTTCTAAGAACTGACATTAAACTTACTACTGCAGCACACCTGGAGATTAAACCCAGACAAAACCACAACATAAAAAGCTGTAGCCAGCTTCTGTCCAATAGATAGGCCTTACAACAGCACGTCAGCTGCCGTGCAAAGCAGCTGGAAGGCAACATTTAGGTAACGTCAGTATTGAAAAAATAGCAAATATAAACCAGTCCTCCCAAGGGATGTGTAAACGTTTGTGTTTCTGGAGGGAAATGAAGCCATATATGGGTGGAGCTAGTCAATGCAATGTGATTTCATTGCTTCCTGCATGCTCTGACCGTTACTCGGGTTAGAGGAAAATGTATGTCTGCAAAAAGTAAAACTATTCTGAGGTGGGTTACCCTTAAGAGACAAACATGGTGCTGTTTAAACCTTTCATGTGCGCAGTTACCAACAGTATCTCTAACCCAGTAATATAACGAAAGCCATGAGTAAATATATTAAATGAGTATAAGCATGTTGCTTCGACCCACCCTTAAAACACCCTTTTTGTAATAAAACTGTCAGCAAGAGACTAAGCAGGCTGACTTAACACAGGATTGTCATAAAAATAACGGAGAGACATTATTATAATTATTATATGAGCGTTATTCGGGAAGAAACCCAACACTAATTAAACTCAATATTTTATTTAGCTGATACCATGCTGCCTAAATGTAAGAAAAATGTTTCCAGGAACTGGTTTATATATATTGGCCTTTTGACAAAAGTTGTTAAATGAATTACTTCAGTTTCATTGCTAATAATGACAACTACATAACTGGAAACATTACGCTATTTCACGTTTGGCGTTTCCTGCACTGTTGCGGCTTATTATTATTATTTAAAAATATTTTTAGCCCACAGTTTTGCTTGTAAATTCGCAAACGCAATACGTAAAGATTATAGTTCCACAGTATAGATCTGTAATTTAATGTGGGTTTCAGACTTTGCATGGGGATAAAAAATACCTGTACCACATGGTATCCGCTATTAGCATTACAATACCTTATTACATAAATGAAATTCTCTCGAGTACTTCCGATTCATGTTCGCGGCTCAATCATTGTGCCGGGTTGGGTTTATGTTAAGTTCTACAATATGCATAGTCTTTCAACTGTGTTATACCGCTAATATAAATAGACAAATTGTTAAAACTCACCTATGATAATGACCAGACTGTAATGTTTCACGCTCCAAAACATCTCGTCTTCTTCAAGAAACCAGAGTCTTTGCCAGTGGAACGGCAGCGAAGTATCCGGAGAAAATATTGCTAAAAATTATCCAAGGAATCGCCAGTATTTTAACTAGCCGCAAATATAAACGATTTGTAAATCGTGCCCTTACTCCCCCTGGAATCGCTGCCGAGATGTTGTGGTTATCAGTAGGGTGCTGAGCATCACTGCTGAAGGACTGTAACAGAAGCTGTGAAAGACACCGTAGAAAACAGAGTGGGAAAAAAACTTTTAGGGCGGAGTGATAGCCATGGGAAAAACTCAACCAGCGGAAAAACTCAGTTAAACTCAGTAACAAACCTCCGGGCATTACTTTTATTATTTTAACATTTGGGAAAGGGGAGATGTCTTTTTCTGTATCCTTTTCAACAAATTGAAAAAAAAAAACCTTTCTTCCTGGTGTATGACATATGTAGCTGCCCATATGGAAATGTTTTGTTAAAAACATCTGTGATTCTTATATGTTCCAACAGAATACCGTAAGGGACTTATATGTTGCAAAAACCACA
>JABFEA020000119.1:12199364-12222030 GCA_019775915.2 Cyphomyrus plagiostoma | reverse complement strand
CATCCAGGGTTGTTCCCTGCCTCGTGCCCGTTGCTTCCGGGATAGGCTCCGGACCCCCCGCGACCCAGTAGGATACGTGGTTTAGAAAATGGATGGATGGATGGATGGAGTTTATGTAACATCCATAATTTAAAGCAGTGTGTTTTATCTAAATTATTTTATACATTTTTCCCGCTAGTGAGACATTAATTTATTCTGTCTTACAAATTGCCAAGGCAGAAATTTATGATATCAAATTCTTATTTTACATTTCAGCAGCTTCTTATAACTAACTATATCTCTTCACCATTTTCTCACATAGCCTCTTATGCAATTCAATGACCTTGTTAAGGTATAGTAATGAAACCAATGTGAGATCATTCGTTCAGCTAGTTTCCAATGTTCATCCATCAATCCATCTACCCATCAAACCCAAATGCTTATCACGGACAGGGTTGCTGAAGAGCTTGGAGTCAGCACAGGACACAAACCAGGGGTTCACCCTGAATGGGTGAACAAAGTACTCAAATAGTTTCAGAATCTAATACACATTTCAATTTATGGCTATACAGTAGTTTTTCATAAAATTGACAAAATGAAAAAAAATTGTTCATTAAAATGATACCGAGCTCATGTTAAGAAGATTTAAAGTATCAGTCTGTGGACGGACGATGAATGTTTTTACAGTAGAAGAAACAAATACATGATTAACTTAATTTACATCATTTTTGGATCTATTTATCTCATATTCAGTACTAAATGTACTACTAGAGGGAGCTTAGAGTCTAAAGATCTACTGAGGGTGCCCAAGATGTCATTTTGTCAGAGGGGCTAGAATTCCTTGCAATGCCTGCCCATGGCAAACAGATGTTATTAGAGGTGTCAGACAAAACCTCCCACCTATTTCAGGCAGAGAGCATACAGGCCAGAGTCAGTGGCCCATGATTACAGTGCTGACAACAGCAGTGATGCTATTTCCAACTATGTGGAAGAAGGCAATGATAAGCCACTCCTGTGTCATACTCTATGTATGGAGACATCAGAATGAACAACATATCTTCTGGATGATGAGCCCCTGTGGTCAAAATGTGCTCCAGGTGCTACTGAGGAAGAGCTGAGGTGTATGGGATTGGAAGCAGCTATGTGTTCTCCACAGCACAAATTGAGGTGATGAGATGTGGAGGAAAAGTTGTTACTGTCTCAATAATTTTCTTTTTCTAATTTCTGTTTTTGTTAGACCAAATATGTACAAACTCCTGTTTCTTGAAGAAACTGTGTAAGCTAGATAAAATAGATCTTATGTGTAGAAACTCCTCTTACTTAGCTGTGCAAGCTATAAATGATATGAGAATGGCAGGGGCTGTATCATTATTAAGCTTTTGCTGAATGAAAATTAGGAGACAACTTCTTGTGTGTGATTAAAGTTTCCATCGCTTGCAGCATTTCTGTGCTGCAATTCCTGATGGTCTGGTGCCGTGACTTAGAAGACTCATGTTGGCTGGGGATCTGTATCTTCAGGAAGCTCCCATCCTGTCTGGCATGATGCCAAGAAGCTGAAAGCGAATGGACCTTTTTAAATCCCTAAAAGTGTAACTGGAGCCACATAAGCTGTCATCCTAACTATTTAATTCTGTATAAATTGGGAAGCGTTACTTGTATGTAAATAGGAAGGGTTTGGTTACCCATGATCTGAAACAGGAAAAGTTTTGGTCATCCATATTCTAAAAGCTATTCTTGGACAAGGTCTCAGGGGGATCTGGAGCTCATCATAAGCAGCTCAATCCACAAGGCTGGGGCACACCCTGGACAGGATGCCAATCCATTACAGTGCAAAAACTTTTGTCAGAACATAATGATAACGTTCTCACTAGATTGTGGGACTTGTGTGACAGCATGGGCTTTAAGCCATGTAAGGCAATTATTGTCCTGCCCCCAAATTAGGCAATCATCGGTTGACAGCCTTGTCCCATTGGCTTTTCATGAAGCCGACAGCCTAAATTATAACAGCTGTCATGGAATAAGTGCAAACAACCGGGTCATAGAAGTCTTAGAAGGTTTCGTTAACTTTGTAGGATGGAAGCTTAGAAATCACTGTGAAACACACTTTCATGTCTTTGCCTACAACCTTTATGAGGTTCCCAGTCAGTAACAAAACTACATATATATAAGCTTTATTTCATCTGTATAGAAATTGACTTCATCTCCCTGCTTTAGATATGCCCAAATATGGTCTATCAGGTGCTCAGTCTCATCATGACTAACAGAAATTATGACGTTCACAGCTCTATTTGTAATTGTAGTAGAGATGGTACAGATACATGTAAACATTGCAGCACCATCTGCAACTTATACTGTTATTTCTGCTTTTGATTTTATGGACTGCTGTCTATGTCTCTCAACTTCCTCTTTCTACATCCTGTCAGGATCAGCCCCTGGCTCGTCTCGTCCTACCCATCATAATCCCGGTGTGGCCAGCAGGGGTTATTCTGTTCATTCCTCTTCGTAGCACCTTTACTAGCCCTTGTGTTTGCCTTTGCTTCCCAGACCACTACTTGGTTGAATGAGCTGTGTGACTTACTAGTAAAGCATCTATAATGGTCAACTATGACAGATATTGTGGTGTGAGTGCCCCAGTCCATTATCTGTAGGTTCCATGTTTATTCTTTTTCGTGTGTGTTTTTATTTCTCTACTGATTCTATACACAATTGTGTCTAGGAGTGATTTATTCAGCAAGGATGAAAATGATTATGATTGCATTCAGTGCTCATGCAAAAGCAGCGGAGGTAAACTTTAAACTGATTTTTTTAACATATACTAGATCTTGAAAATTAATAATAATTACAATTTCAGAACTTGCTAGGTTTATTTTTACTATGGCAGACTAAAATGTTTTAGTGAAACTTAAACTTCCTGTACTATAATATCCATACCAAATTGAAGGAAAGAAAAAATATTCATTTAGCAGACCCGCAATGTAACAATTGCATGTGCATAGCATGCAATGTTGGTCACATGTCCTTCAGTCCTACTAAACTTATTTTTCAAATTCAGTACAAAATACCCCACTTCGCGTTGTAATGTAATTTGGTGCAATAATTTGCATGTAAATGTAGTGAGTGTATATATGCACCTGCTCTTGTCCTTTTTCTTTGTCAACAGGTGTTGCGTATATCACCTGCCCCTGCAAGTATTCCTTGATATTTCCTTTACATTAGTTAGGTAGCCCCTGTTGGTCCTTGGTCCACATTCCTGCCTTTGTTTTGACTCCTTGTGTGCCCTTTTGTTTCTTGTTTGTGTAATCCAGTTTGCAATAAAATCCACTTCAGTTCTTAAGCTGCATGATGGGCTATCCGTAATCATTCTTATATGACACATATTATAACCAGTTCAGTTGACAGTATGCCAAGAATTAGATTTTTCAGTCAATATTTGTCATAGTCCTTTCATTCAGTTCAAATTAAATAACTCCTCCTCAGTAAAGGAAGTTTTATGGCTTCCAACGTTCCAACTGACTTTCATAAATTCATGAAACCATTTGATACATATGATACATAATATTATACATGCAGTATAAAAGTAAACATCCCCCATGCTGGTTAGGGGTTCATTTTACCTAAAGACTTCCTCAATTCCTCAAAATGTCTCCACTGTGCGTTGTGCGGCAGACCAAGTCCGGCCACGTCATTGCCTATGAGTCTGCGGCATCAGCAATGGTTTGCCTAAAGGTGGCTGCAGGACAATGCCAGTCCCAGACTGGCGGACTGGTCATGAGTAACTTAGACTTACACACATCTTTTGCCATAAGCTCTGGTGACTGAAGCAAACAGTGCAGCAGTGGCAAGCTGTGCACCAATGACAAGGCCCTAACAACAAAGGCCCCGGCAATAAGTGCTTGGTTTAAATGCTATTTAGGTTACTTTCGACTGATGTGGCAGACTTATCTACTTGTGTGAGTCTGTGAAATGTGAGTGATATTTTTATGTGACATAATGTGCATTTTATCGGCTACTGTTATCCACACTCGCAGCGGTAGCAAATGGGGCCACATACTGGTGTATGAAGGTTTAAATATTTGCATGTAACATCTGACTACTTACCCTGTTTTTTAAGTATTAATTTGCATTTTATATGGCTTGGAGAGATAGAGAGTCCATTTACTATCTTGAAGTGCACATTGATTCCACTCTCTTCTGTCTAAGTTTTATTAACCGTTTTTGTAACTGAGGCAATTGTTAGTAAATACATTTTCCAATTTAATTACCTTATCTGGATTGGCGAGACTGGGACCTCACCCTGGAGCGGGAGCTCAAAGGCCAGTACCTAGTAGCTGGGTCTCTAGCCTTGGGGCCTCTCCGGGCATCGCCTGAAGAGAAAACATGGTTCCATGATGTAGAAATTTGGGGACATAGAGGCTGTTTGGAGGACCCCCTGCAGAAGGATGGAAGAATCGCTGAACTGCCTGGACAGCTCCAACAAAACGGCTGGGTGGCAGAATGCGACTGGGGTCGTCCCTATGGTTCTCCCCTTCAAACTGGCAAGACATGAAGTGCATCCGTCTTGCAGTTCTTCATCCCTGGTCTAAACGAGAACAGAAAGTTAAAACGGCAAAAAACAGAGACCACCTAGCCTGGCGGGCATTTACACGTTTAGTGGTCCATAAGTATTCAAGGTTCTTATGATCGGTCAAGACCAGGAACGGGTCCGTTGTCCCCTCCAACCAGTGCCTCCATTCCTCCAGAGCCAACTTCACTGCCAGCAGTTTGTGGTTTCCAATGTCATAATTGCTCTTAGCCGACGTCAGCTTGTGAGAGATGGCGGCACAGGGGTGCACCTTGTCATCCTTAACAGAGCGCTGGGACAGAACGGCCCCAACTCCTGTACCTGAGGCATCCACTTTGACAATGAACTGGCGAGACAGATCAGGTAACTGCAAAATGGGAGCAGAGGTAAACCTATTCTGTAGGTCAGTGAAGGCGTCTTGGGCATCAGGAGTCCACTGGAATGTAACCTTGGAAGACGTGAGAGCTGTGAGAGGGGCAGCAACTGTACTGTAACCCTGGATAAAATGCCGGTAGAAATTGGCGAACACTGAAAAATGTTGTAGATCCTTCTGTGTGCGAGGCTGCATCCACTGGCTGACAGCCCTCACCTTGGCGGAATCTATTCTGACCATGCCCTCTGTGAGAATGAATCCCAAAAAGGACATTTTCCAGCCTTCACAAATAAGCCGTTCACACCAGGAGCCTCTTGAGGACTTCGCGGATGTGTTGCACATGGTCCCTCTCGTTCTGGGAAAAGATCAGTCTGTTGTCCAGGTACACAAATACAAAGCGATTAAGCATATCCCAAAGGACCTCATTGACCAGGTTCTGGAACACCGCAGGAGCATTTTTAAGACCAAAAGGCATCACCAGATACTCATAGTGACTAGTGGGTGTGTTTAACATGGTCTTCCACTTGTCACCCTCCCTGATCCTGCTAAGATGATAGGCATTCCTTAGGTCAAGTTTTGTAAAGAATCATGTCCCCTGTAACCGGTCCAGGACTGAAGATAACAATGGCAGGGGGTAACGGTTCTTAGCAATAATCTCATTCAAACCTCTATAATCAATACAAGGGCAGAGCGAACCATCCTTCTTGCTAACAAAAAAGAAACCCACCCCCACGGGTGATGAGGATGGTCGTATAATGCCGGCTGCTAAAGACTGTCCTATGTATTCCTCCATGGCTGTCCTCTCTGGAGCAGAAAGGGAATATAGATGTCCCCTAGGTGGACTAGAACCCGGGAGAAAGTCGATGGAACAATCAAAAGGGCGATGAGGTAGAAGGGCCAACACCCGGGACTTACTAAACACCTCCTGAAGGTCCTGGTATTCAGTGGGTATCTTGGAAAGGTCCGGGATCTCCCCAGGTGCTGTAGACACCACAGGTGACCGGGCAGAGCTTAGGCAGTGAAAATAGCATGATGGGGCCCAGGCGGTGATAAAAACCTTTTCCCCAATCGATCTGAGGGTTATGTCTGAGGAGCCAAGGGTGACCTAACACTAATGGGACCTGTGGAGTGTCAATCACAAACAGAGAAATACTCTCGACATGGTTGCCAGACAAACAGAGACTCACCGGGATAGTAGCGTGGGTCACTGTAGCCATTCTTCTTCCCATGTAGGATTGAGCCAGCAGAGGCACCTGAATAGGTGTTGTGAGTATCTTCCACTGCTGAACCAGGGCAGCATCTATAAAACTGTCCTCGGCCCCTGAATCAATAAGGGTGGCCAACGACTACTGCTGGTTCCCCCATGACAGCACGGCCGACAATATAGTGCGTTGGGGAGGAGAGGGCAAACCCGAAGCCATGCCCACCAGTACCCTCCTCCTTACTGGTGGGTGCATCCTTTTACTGGACATGAAGCAATGAAATGTCCCATCTTCTCGCAATACAGGCACGCCCGGGAGGAAAAACGCCCCTGCTGTTCGGCAGGTGATAATCGAGTTCTCTCAACTTGTATTGGCTCCAGCATGGCCTGTATGGGGTTAACAGTGGACTCGGTGGCCCGAAAAGAACTTGCTCCTTCCCGCCATTTCCTCTCGCGCTGGGAAAGCCAGTTGTCCACGCGGAGAGCCAGGTCGATGAGGTCTTCTAAATCATCAGGGAGATTGCGGCGAGGGCACTACAATGGAGCTGCTGGACCTGGGAGGCTAATACCATCAAGCCTGCATGGAATGTCTCCAGGGACTCCCCGATCGCCAGTAATTCGGACTGATGCTGTCCCAGGATAAGCTCCTGTTTACCCAGGGTTTCTGTAACATGCTGGACTCCATCCTGAGCCGCTGGGTCCATCTTAGAGGCGAGATATTTTGTTGAGATTGTAAGAAGATAGACACTGACGTGGCACTGCTATAAGTCTCTCTGTTTTATTAATACTCTCCACAGAAAAGTCAGAGGTACCCAGGGCTTAGCCCAAAACCGTAGCAGAATCTCAGGCGAAGAGGTTGGGTGATCAGCGTCGGTACAGATGAGGGATAGGCGAAAAACACGGTTGGGAATCCAGGCAGAGGTCGGGCGATTGCCGTTGGTCTGAAAAGAGGCAAAGGCGTAAAACACAGTCGAAAGTCCAGGCAGAGGTCGAGCGATTGGCGTTGGTCCAGAAGGGGGCTAGGCAGAAACTCGGAGTCTAGGAAACATAGCAGAGGTCAGAACACAGATAAACACACACCGGAGAAAACGCTCGAATTCAGGGCACACCATGAAGATCTTGCACCGATTGGAGAGTCTAATATAGGGAAAACTGAAACTGGGGAAAACAAGACACAGCTGACAGAGGAGTGTCCAGAACAGGAGCAACCGGTACGACCAGAAAAACTGGTTGACAGGATGTGGAACCTTGGGGAAGCCCTAGCGATTGGAAGCCCCGGAGGGGCGTGGCTGAGACGACGATGGGGATTCCTCAGTGCTACCCATGACATGCAGCATGCACTGGGGTGGTTTGAGGTGTGAGGTGGCTTGGAGAAGGATCAGCACCTTCAAGTCTGTGGTCATGGTTCTCAACCAGAAAAGGGTTGATTGCCCTTTCCTGGTGGGGGATGAGTTGCTGCCTCAAGTGGAGGAGTTGAAGTATCTTGTGGTCTTATTCACAAGCGAGGGAAGAAGGGAGTGGGCAATTGACCAACGGATAGTTGCAATGTCGGCAGTAATGTGGACCCTGTACCGTTCTGTCATGGTAAAGAGGGAGTTGAACTATAATACAAAGCTTTCAATTTCAATTTATGTTACTATTTCGAAAGAATGAAATCGCGGATAGAAGCAGCAGAAATTAGTTGCCTCCACAGGGTGTCTGGGCCTTAGAGATAGGGTGAGGAGCTTGGACATTCGGGAGGCGCTCAAAGTGGAGCTGCTGCACCTCTGCAACAAAAGATTTAGATGGTTCAAGTTAGGATGCCTTCTAGTCAACTCACTGGGGGTGTTTCGAGCATGACCAAGTGGGAGGAGGCCCCAGGGCAGACCCAGGACATGCTGGAGAGATTATATCTCATGGCTTGCCTGGAAACGCCTTGGTTTTCTCCTATTGGGGTTGGAGGAGGTGGCTGGTGAGAGGGAGGTTTTGGTATCTCTGCTTAGACTGCTGCCCCCATGACCCGACCCCGGAAAAGCAGCAGATAACGGATGGTCCTGGCGGGTGGTGGAGTTGGGCCTTCTGCCTCCCCACATTTTAATTGCACTTTAGTCATCACATACCAGTATACACACAGGGCCTTTGGGGGATGGGGGTCTCACTTGCCTCTGCACTGCTGCCGCCCCTAAATTTTACTCAAACCATATACATTGAGGATCTTGGTGGGGGGGGGGTGATGTGGAGGAGAGCTGTTCACAAGCAGTGCTCCTCCACGCTTCCCCCATAAATTTTTAATTCATCTTAGTAGTTATACTCACCCCCTACACCACATACATCAGCACGCGCATCCAACACTCTACCTCTCACACAGGTGCATGGGGGAGGAGAGTGGGCAGGTCTTCCTACACCCCTGTACCTTGCCAGAGATGGTGGTGGGGGGGCTATCGGGTGTTCGCTCGGCTGGTGGCGCCCTGGGGTTGCAGCTGGCACTGGGAGTGGCATCCATTCTCCCGCGCGTTGGAAGGCAGTCCGGAGAGGATGGGCTTATGTCTTTTTGTTTCTGTGTATGGGTGTCTGTGTATGTTATGGGGATGTGTGTGTGGTCTATGTGCATGGCTGAGAGGTGTGTCTGCGGGGTGTCTGTGTGGCTGGTGTGGGCCTGGGTCCGGGGCTTGCTGCTCTGTCCTGGGCACGGTTGGCCTCCTTTTTCTCTTGGGGTCATGGCCCAAGGAGGCTCGGGCCTCTCCGGTGTGGGCAGGGCTCTCTACCAGAGGCTGGTTGGACCTGAGTGTCTGGGGTCCTAGGGGCCCTGGCCTTGGCTCGTACAGGACCCTGTTGGCTCCGGTTCTCTGGGGCTCATGCCCTTTTTGCTGTGTCTGGGACCTCCCTCCTCTCCCAGCTGGGGTGGGGCACAGCTGTTGTTGAGACGTGGGTCCCTGGCTCTTTCGTGCTCTTCGGGGGCTGCGGATGTCCTGGGCCTCCTGGGCCTGTCTCAGCTGACCTCTGGCTCTTGTGGGGTGTGGTTCCAGCCTTTCAGCCTCGCTATTAATACGTTCCATGTTGAAATCACACGCACACAACACACACACACAAGCATGCACCCCTCCAAGCACACACAATAATGTTGTATGTTTGTATAGCTATGTTATTTTTTATTCTTCTGTTTGTGTTTATGCATTTATCCATTTTTGCACTTCTTTCAGATGCCGTTGATCTTTTGCCTTTTTTTTCCTTCCCTCTCCTTTACAGATGCAGCAACTGGAGATTATGTACTTTCTACTTTACTCCTATCATTCTTGACTTATCTCTTTCACTTACTTGTCCTTTTTTTTCTTTTTCTTTTCTTTCTTTTTCTTCCCCCTCCTAATCTGTCCCTCCTCTTCCGCCAGCTCAGCCACTACAATTTTTTACATGTGCTAAAAATGAAATAAATAAATAAAATAAAAAGAAATTGCTCAATATGAGGGGCCTATACAGAGTAAAGCAAACATGTTTGGCACAGCAGTGCATTCAGACCATGATTCTGCTTGCTAAACCTGCTGGACAGGACACTATACTTCTACTAATTTAACCCTTCGCAAAGTTCCACCTGAGACAACTTGGGAGAAAATGTCAGAGATATAGATCTATTACTAGATAAAAATGACCGCTTTTTGCCATTTCTGTGGTTTCTCTTATCTTTTAATCCACTTCCTGCTTAATATGTCACAGCTGAAGTACACTAAGCAATTGATAATAAACAGACCTCATATTTACTCAGTTTGCTTCTGTCATAATGGAATATGGCACTTCAAGGTTGCTGCCTGATAGATTCTAACATATTCTCCAATTTTAAACTAAATTCTTCTTGAGTAGACAACAATCACAGAAGAAGTTATTTCTCAGCAGCATGATAAAAGAAAGCGAGAACTGAATTATTGGTGATGCACACCCCCAAGGACATTTAATGAATACTCATACTGATTTTATTCACATGATGATGGATTCCAGGTATGAATATGACTACTTACTGCAGACATATTCTCTAAGTCAGTAGATGTTTGTGGACTGTCTGTTAGGGAGCTGGGAGGGAGCAAAAACGTGGACCATCTGGGGGTCCTCGAAGCCTGGGTTGAGAAACCATGCTCTAAGAACCCTGCAAACCTGAGTAGATAAGGAGAGCAAGAAGATGGATGCATGACATTGAAACAGCCAGACCCATGTGCACAGCTTGATCATCACCCAGGACCTTAACTGACATATGCGCATCATTCAAGGATAGTTTGTACGGGCAGTGTCTGAGTTAAGAATGTCTGAGTGATAGAAAACTTGTACCTACGAACGAGCTGTCATAAAGTCTATTGTGGTATTAGCGAGTTGCCTTTTGCTAGGATAGCTAATTTGCATATTCTCGGTGCATTCTCGATAAGTATTGTGAGTAGCCCCTGTACAGTGTCATTTTTTATGACTGTGCATGTTCTGTGTGCTGAATGTGCCATGCATTTAATGTCATGTGTAGGGCTGATGTTTGGTAATGTTAATGTTGTGGATTGTGTGTGCCTACCATGTCATGTTGGGGTGGTTTAGGAAGCCAGCATGGTGGGTTCTAGAGAATAGTGAAGTTGTTGTCATTAACTGCTGTGTTGTGTTGAGTTCTTTTATCGGGTCTTAATAAATGAGCCTTTTTTGTATGAAGATGCTGCCCAGTTTCTTATCCACCTCTCCAGGGCCAGAGTCCTTTGGGCATCATGTTATTATAATGAAAATTCAAGTTAAATCTAATGATTTATAAAAGCAAACACACGCACATTACATTGTGATGCTCATGAAAACATTTCACAGCTTCAACGGTTTGTTGGCTCAAAGTACAGTACAGTAGTGCATGTGGCTACTTTTGTTATTACTGTATAATTTTAATTATTATTTGACAAACAAATTCAACTTAAAGACAAATTTAGAGGAACAGATCTTGTCTGGAACCTGGGGACTGCCTGTAGCTGAATTTCTGTTCTGGGATAATGCATACTATGAGAACCATACTGTCCTAAGCAAAAGGTGATTTACTGTAAAATTCACTTGAAACTTGTGATCAGCTACAACCTTGAGATTGCATCAGAGAAAGCATTCCTTTAAACATCATTGGAAAGGTCAGGATGCATCATGTGCGTGTAAACTTTATGCTGCCAAAGAGCCACACCGCTTCAAGGTGATCGTGCCCCAAGGAACAAGAGGTCCACTGCTAACAATGATAGCATTGCTGATCTTGAATGACCGTCTTAAAGAGATTAATAGTTCTGTGTGACCAGGAACTATGCCGGACCAGATTAATGAACAAGAAGAGGGGAAAGAAAACACAGGTCCACATACATACTACTTATACCTAAAGGAAATAATCTGCTTGTAACCTTACCCGCAGTGCTATGAGATGTTGTAAATGAACCAATGCTCAGAAACACATTGTAATTTTTTTCAGCTTTTATTAGTTTAATGCATTGTGTCCACATAACATGTTGCATAACATGTTAATAAAACTGACATTTAAAATATTTTGTGACTTTATGCAATTGTGACTAATGGAAACCATATAAAATCTGGATCTCTTTTTAAATAATAATGTGTGAAAGTATTACATACTGCCAGACTCCCAAAAAGGAATTCTGTTGCTCCCTTTTTCAGATCCGTATTCAATTACTCATTAAATTGAAATGAATGATTCCTTGAAATGTTTTCAGCCAAACATTTTGTTAGAAAGGTCACTAAGTAGTGTATCATATTAATCATACTGTGTTTCTGAATATGTAACTCCTTTTATCCATAGTAGCCACAACCTCAAGAAAGACATACAGATGAAGTATATTTTTCTTTTTCTAACACCTCAAAATCCATTGTAATATGAAATACTCATATCTCAGGGTCATTTTAGCTGCTCTTGACTCCAAGGTACTTTACTTCCACCCGTGGGAATTTGGATAACCTGTGAAGTGGTCAGGAAGTCATTATCTTGGATGTATTATTCCTCCTATGAGACATCAACTGCATGGTACTGCAAAAGCCATAAAATAGAGATCAGGTTTCTTGCCAATGTCTAGGAAAAGGTCAGAAATGAAACAGCCGCTACCTTGGACAAACTAATAGCAGAAGAAACAGCCAGCACAATATGGGTCCTTAAAAGCGCATGGGTCTGACTTCCTGCTGACCTCAAGGAGGAGGATGTTTGCTTTGATCGGCCCCAAATACTGCATCTACATTCCAGATGACAAGGTTTATGTTCTCATTAATCATTTTCAAAAGAAGTCAAAAGAGGGCTGGCTTATGGCCTCTCCAGGCATTATTTGAACTTCTCTAGAACAAGAGCGTATATTTTTCGCCATTTTTTCTTGTAATGCAATTGTTTTGTCTCCCCCTATTGGTTAAGAGCTTCACTGGAAACTGGACTTCATTAAACTGAAAAAGCTGATGACGGGTGGATTGGGATTAAAAATTGGCCCTTGACGCCAAAGACCCCCCAAGGTCCCACAGTAAATTTTGATGATGTCCATTGTGCTGAAAACACTAAAGAGGGAATATGTAAGTCTCAGATTTTAAATTTCTCGATAGGCTTGGGAAATATGGCAGCTTTAAAACCTAACAATCTGAGGAAGCTTGTCATCCTCCCAATGACCTAGACTTCAAAGGCTAAAAAGAGCGATGAGTTCTTCATATTCGCAGCTGAGGTAAGGTAGCAGAGAACTAGTGTCATTACTATTTCAAGAACTTGCTTCTTTCTCTGGTATCTGTCTTTGTCATACATATGCTCATCTTCTTTGAACAAGTAGTGTGAGCTACAAATGGTACAACAATATAACAATAGAAAGGACTGTATACATTTTACCAATAGGTAGCAATACGAGAATGTAAAATTTAACTGCATCATTCAAATTTATGACTAGAACTCTATTTTGTTGTTTAATTCAGAAAAAAGTTTTTTGTTTCTAGCCTGCCATCTTGTGGCCGAGGACATTCATTAAACATACAGTATATCTTTGAGTTTCAGCTTGTGATATGGAAAAGTCCAGACAGTGCAGATTTGTGAAGTCTGAGAAGCTGAATTCTCTACAGGAGAAAACAACAAGTTGAATAAATTACTGTTACTCTGCAACCAGATTCCTTGTGTGTTGTGCAGTTTCGGGAAATAGACAAAATTTCCTTCTAAAATGAATATTTTAGGTGATGAAGTATGTGGCTCTGCTTCACCTTGCCTTGTCTTGCAAAATGATAAAGCTAAGATTTATGATTATCCTGAAGCTATGGTTTAGAATTGATCAGCACAGTGTGTTGTATAGGGACACTATGAAAGTTCTCTGTAGATATACAACACCAGTCAAAAGTCTGGACACGCCAAGCCATCGCCAAAGGAGAGTGAAAGAGTGTTGCATCACATGACCAGGCCACCTGACCTAAACACAGTAGAGATGGTTTGTAGAGTTCGACCAGAGAGTGAAGGCAAAGCAGTCATGAGTGATCTGTATATATGTGGACCTCCTTCAGGTCAGCTGGAAAAGCTTCCCGGGAAGCCATCTCATGAAAATGGCTTAGAGGAGAAAGTTGAGTCAGCCAGTCCCTGGAGCAATTGGGTTTAAGGGCCATACTCAAGGGCGAAACAGTGGGACCACCATGCCGATCTAAGGATTTGAACCGGCAACCCTCTGAATCCAGACCTACAGGGCTTTTTTTATTTACTACTTTTTTGATCAGTGCATTACATGAATTACATATTATTTTATAGTTTTGGTGTTTTGAAATTATTCTAAAATGTAGTATTTATTCAAAAATAATACAGATAAACCATTCTATGTGTGTCCAACCTTTTGACTGGTACTGTACCTGGAGTTGAAAGTATATATGTATGCTGTTTAAAGAATGGAACATTTCCACATGATTGCATTGTTTCCCTTCTGATGTGTAGATACCTTTTTGCCAGAGAAAAGCAACTTCATTTCAGATTAATGTAGAGTGTAAATACATATGCCCATCCATTCATCCATCCACCCATCCATCAACAGTCATCCATCCATCCATCCATCCGATTTTTATTGGTAAACCTGGGGCAGGTGTGACATGATGGCATATCACAAGTCACACAAGCTACAGAAAAAACGGAGATGTCAAGCAGTGATGACATTACAACATTTCTGTGACATTAAAGATGTGACATTTTCATTCTCTAAGAGGCCTGTTTCATGCAGTGATGAAAGAGAAGAATTGCCATTTTACTACCTATTTGTAACTTGCCAGTTGGACTATATTGATCAAGGAGCAAGGCGATCCCCATACCACTATCATAGGACCTGGTTTCTCCAGAAAAAGAACAACAAAATCAATTGGTGTTGTCTAAAGAGCTGAAGTAAGTCAATATAGCAGAACAATCATGAATACCTTCAACAGCAACCTCTGATGCACTTACATAGCTAATTTGGAAACCCTCCCTAATAAGGGAATATGTTTTACCTTTGAAGTTATGATGAAATGATAATGGAGAAAATACACAAGGTAGATCTTAAATATATATTTTCATTGTATCTTTTCAGCCTTAAAGTATCATGTGTTATTGTGTTATGACCTGCTCAAACGATCCTCCAGTGTGCCACGCCCCCTCATTTACCTCATGTGAAACCCCGATTGTGACCAGCTGTTTCCTGTTATTTAGGCTTATCTTGTGTATTTCAGTCCGTGTTCAAGTCTGTTTCCCCAGGTTTGTCATTGACATTTTGTGCTGTGTCACTCTTTCCCCGTCAATAAACCCTGTTTGCCTGTATTCACGGCTCCACTCACCTGTTTGCCTGTTTGCCTGAAATGCGCCATGACATCATCAAGCTGCTAGAGACATTTCCCCTGCATAAATTGTTCTGCAGAAATCTATTTCTACATGTTTTTTCTAGACCTCAATGTATAATTTTACATCCATTGTGATCTGACTGGTGATATGTCTGAATACACTTACTTGCACATTGAAAACATAAATATACACTATATAAAAAAAAAAAATTAAAATCTGAAATATAACATCATAACAGTTATAATGAACCGTATCCCATATGAGTCATGTGTTCTCTACTTCCAAGTATGGTCACATATTTGTAGTGGTAAACTGTCAAAGCTGGCGCCCAGTCGACCCTCTCCTGCATGTCCTGTTTTTGGCCAGCATGTGTCGCTGGTCCACCAGTTTTCCCCCCTCCAACTTGAAGACCTCAGCCCTTGTGTGTCTCCCTGTTTTCCAGGTCACCACACAGCTCATTGGGTTGAGCATGTGGCTTGGAGGCTGTACCCGCCAGTTGTGGGTTATTCTGTGTTTACTGGGTTTTTATTTCCTAATGTTTATTACTCATAGTGTTTCCCAGGTTTTGGTTTATCCCTGGTTCTGCTGTGTTTTATCATTTCTGTATATTCTTATGGTCTTAGTCTTTCCAGGGGGGTATTCCATGAAGCAAGCTTAAGGGAAAGTCTTACTTATTTCGAGAAGTCAGTCTTACTTAAGTGAGAGTTCTGTTCCATCAACGTGTCTTAAATGAGTCCCCGCTGAATTACCATGGTAATTTAGGCCTGCTAACAAGCCTAGTCTGGACCAGGATAACTGTCTCACTTAGTTTAAAATTGTCTCAAAGAACGTCCCGTATGTGGGAACAGATTCCCAAAAGATCGTTCCATCGGAAATTCTGTGATTTTACTATTCATGTCATGTAATCTGTTGAATTATATGTCCTCATCTGACATAATATTTTACATTATCTGATTGAATTTTTTGTTAATCTGTAAGGTGTACCAAAATGACATGATTTTGTTTGAGTTAGCGGGAGAATGAGTCATGTAAAAGATCGTTCCGTTGGACCGTTGGACGAAATTCGGCGATATTACTATTCATGTCATGTAATCTGTTGAATTATATGTCCTCATGTGACATTATATTTTACATTTTCTGAATGATTTTTTTGTTAATCTGTAAGGTGTACCAAAATGACATGATTCTGTTTAAGTTAGTGGGAGAATGTCTCATAGTTCTTTGTTCAAATACTGTTACTACTTTCACCTGTTTCTTGTTGTTCCTGTGCCTCCCTTGATTGGTAAATTGATTATGAGTTACACCTGTCCCTTGTTTCCCCTTGTTTTCTGTGTGTATTTTTCTGCCTGCCCTCACTTTGTTAGGCAGTCATTGTGTCATTGTTATGTACTGTCCGGGTATAATTCTGTTTTCTTGCCTTTTGTTGTGCTGTTCCGCAGTTGTGTTATTCCATGGTTTCTTATAAATTAGTTCTTGTTTTTTCCATGTTCGCATCTGACCCCTCACAGTCCTATTATTCTATGCTTTCCCCAGCATTTTTTGTTTCCATAGTAAACCCATCAGTGGACCGTTACTCTTTTCCTATCTGCACCATGCCCCACCGCAACAATCAATACCCCTATACCTATAAATATTTTTTAGTCTACTCTGAATTTGATTGTAAAAGCACCTTAGATGCCACAGGGAAATGAACTTACAAAGGAGGTATCAGCCTTTCTTCAGTTGTACACACACTCAGAACAATGTCTCTAATTAGTTAGCATGTCGTTAAGTGTTTGATTAGTGGCAGTTCTACATTGTCTGATGAGCTGTAGTAAGTTAGTGGAAGAATTCAAGAGTTTCAGGTTCAGGAAGAACAGTTGGCAACTGTATTCAGTGCAATTCCAGGTACTATGAGCCATGCCCTTTGCCTTTGCAGTGTTAATTGAACTGCTGTCCTCAACAGTCGCCTTTGCAGTGTTAATTGAACTGCTGTCCTCAACAGTCAGCATTTAGCAAGGCAATTATTGGCACTTCTGCTGCACTCTAGTGTAACATTCAGCGCTGTGTGAAGCATCTGTTGAGTGAAGACCATACTTGTGTAAAAACCAGCAAGTGTACCTGCACAAGTCCAGCAAGCAAGGATACAAGACGATCTTTTCACCAACTGAGGTGGCATGTAAGTCACACACTCCTTCAGTACTTTACAGAATATGTTACAAGTATGTCCCAGTCTGCTCTCAATGTTTTTCTCACTATCGTAACCTTAAGGACTCGGCACCCACATAACTTATACAGCGTCCCTCTGCCACCACCTCCCTCATCACTGGATCGTGGAACTTCCAGTCCACTGTGAACCAGGCTGACTTCATCCCTGCCCTGGCTATCCATTCAGCTATTCACACCTTGGCTCTCACAGAAACTGGGGTCCCCCAGAGAATCCCGCCACCCCAGCTGCACTATCTGCCAGCTTTTTTCTCGTATATTCCTCGTTTTTCTGGGTGGGTGGGTATGGTGTTGATTTCCAATGCGTTGATATTTCACCCTCTTTCTCCTCCTTTATCACCCTTCCTATCGCCCACTAGGAAACTTCATTGAAGTACTAGATTTGCTTGTCGGCTATCCTGGATGACAGCCCACCAAGTGTAATCCTCAGGGACTTGAAAATCCACCTTGATAAACCCCAGACTATTGCCTTTCTCACCCTCCTGTCCACATTTGGTCTGACCCGGCACTGTACTCCTCCTACTCATAAGGTGGCACCTCTTCCTTACCCAGAATCATATCCCTGCCAACCATTTACTGTCACCATTTACATGTTTCTGACCACTTTGCTTTTGGTGTCCATTCTGCGAATCTCTCTCTAGTGTAACTTTCGCCCCCTCTCTTTCCCACCTGCTTCTCTGCCTCAATCTCCTTCTCTCTGCCATCTCTTGAGGATCTCTCCTTTCTAGATGCTGATGGAGCCTGTGATAACACTTTTCTAACAGTTTTCTGTGCTTATCTCATGTCTTGACACCTTCTGTCCACTCTCTTCCGGCCATCACGCTTACAACCATCTCATCTGTGGCTCTCCAGCATGATCTGTGGCCTATGGACAAGTTTCAGGCCAGCTGAGAGAAAATGACTCATCCTGAGTACCTGGCCAAGTGCTAGTCACTTCTATCAACTTTCTTGGCCTCCATGTCTGCTGCCAAAATCACCTACTTCCATGTAGGATTCTGCCAATAATGACACTCACAAGTTATTCTTCGCTTTCAATGCCCTCGTTACCCCCCCCACCACCACCCTGTCTGCTGATGATTTTGTTTCTTCCATGAGAAGGTGACACCCATCAGCAGCTAGTTCTCCGCACCCTCCACCTGCATGGATCCCTCTATGCATGAGCCTTTATTTCCCTGAAATTTACATATTATCCTCACATTTGCCCATAGTGTAGAATTATTCACCATGTGATGGGTTTCCCTGGCTATTTCCCTGTGCCTCTTGGGATTAGCCCCTGTGTAACTGTGACCCTCTCCTGGGTAAGTGGTTATAGAGTGAGCATGAAAAAAATCTACCAATGATCTGGGCAATTTTAATAAGGATGATTACTGACGTGATTTTCATTTAATTTAATGTGTAATAAACTGCAAAAACAAACAAACTGCTTTTTTTCTTCACCGTGTGACTTTCAAGTCCATTAAACTGCACTTCAGCACTTTTCCTCAAGGTGTCCCCAAAGGCAATACAATCACATAGCAATCACTTGAAAATAAATTACATTATCAACCGTACACCCAGGCCTGCCAGGGATAATTGCATTATTTCAAAATTACTTAAGCCAGGCCCCCATGATGCATAACCCCTCCCACCTGCCCGCTCCACCTCCTTCTGGGCCCAGGCCAGGACAACTTCCCCATTGTCCCCTGAAGACAGTGGACTTGCCTACAAACCCTAATTTAAAAATAACTGAAAAATTACGTTTTATCTATGCAAAACGATATACTATTGCCGATATTCGTGATCATGCATAGTGAAGGTTCTCTAAATATCAAGGCACATTTCCATTAGTACTGAAGATTATGATACATCAAGGTCTACAAATCACAAAAATGGACAAACTCAGAAGAAACATCTGAAAGGATATAACATGAATGTATAAATCCTTATTGCACCCTAAGATGTCTGAACCACCTTAGCTAACTCCTCTTTATTTGATGTGGCAGCAGCTTCACTGCAGCATTTCCACCATGGAAGCATCTGACCAACAGAACCACTTCAAGCAAGATATTATGATCCATCTGAAGATCCCAGCACTACCTCTAGCTCAGACGTTATGTCTACCAGGCTGCAGATTTCCTCAAAGCTTTCCTTCTGCTACTCAAGAAGTGGCTTCCTTCTCCTGAGGAATAAAATTGTTTGCCATAACATCTTCAAACCAATTCCATACACTTGGCTTTCATTTCTGTGTGAGACTGCCCGACAGCCCTTCTGGCATGTCAGTACCTTTCAGCTGTCTCAGGAGACACAGTGTGAAGAATTGCCTGGAAGTCATCTTTCTTCAGCTTGACAGCTGCCCTTATTGCTGGTGTCCATCAGGGGGATGTATGCTTACCACCATGACAGGTACCAGTTGCCTTCTGGCCTAGTTTTTGCAGTATCTGCAATGATTGAGGCCTTGATCATAGTACATTAAGACTCAATGATCCTTGTCTAACTCAGCATGTCTGAGAGGTTTTTCTATACTTGTGAGTTGAATTTATCTTGCATGAAAGCTGTAACCAGGTGTTCTCAGTAAATCCTAACTGCTCACCTGTGACAATTTGGCCCATCCAGCTTTCTTCCCATATTCTGAAATACACTCATGACCAAATGTTGATCTGTTGACAGCTCTAATCCTTTCTTCACTTGAGTGTCTAAAATGTGGCATCAAGTGAGACAATTAGAATGTTGATCATTGACCTTTGGTCCAGAGTTCCATGGTGCCAAATACACTAATGAGCATCCTTGCCTCTGAACGTGATGTTATACTCTGTGCAAATTGCTGTTGTTTGGAACCAGTCCTCTTGTCCAATGGGAAAAACAACTACATAGGTCTTAGCTTATTGTAATAGGTGCAGGAGAAAGGGCAGCCCTGCCAGTCATATAATGACCCGCTGCCCAAATCTAGCTTGTAATACAGCATGTACACGGTGATGAATATGTGATGGACATCTGTACAATATCAAGATACGTCCTTGCATGCTGGTGGTCCCAGTCCCAAATGTGAATGCATGTTGATGCAAGGCTGTACGACTTGCACACTTCAACTAGAACAATTCAACATGTGTTGGGTAGATGTAGCCATATATAGTTCACTGAGGACGTTTTTTCAATTTAAATTTGCCGTGCTCCGTACTGCACAGTCACATATAGAATGTGTGAAATTTATCAATTGCTTCATACAGCTGTTCTTATGCACAGCCGCTAAATACTAACTTTTCCTATGAGTACCAGTGATTGGTACGTACCCTTTTAGAACCTTTTCTGCAGTCACTTAATAAAACAGACCCAAAGCCACTCTCATTTGCAAAGTTGTGATCCCATTTTGGTTGATCATACCCATGTGTGCCACCTGCAATGGCACTGCACTTGAACCTGAATTTATCTTGTGGGTGATGAACCAAAAAGATGGCTTCCCGTACTCTGAGCTGGGCCAGTTATGTGACTGGTCTGCCAACCTGTTCTGAGTAAGGTACTCTATTTTTTTCTTTCATGGGAGCATTTGGACTGTAATTTATCTGACCTCTCCCTACAGAGCCCTGCGAGGAGCTTAAGCTCCAGATGACATAACACTGAGCATCACTGAAGCACACAGTTCCCTCGACCACAGTGTTCACAGTCCTCTCATGGGATTTGTCGTCAATGTAAATAATGTTGCTGAGTTTGTCTCAGACAATGAAAGCTACATGGGTAATTCTAAAGTGACTCCCTCTGAAAGCCAGTTTCTAACTCGCTGAATTTTACTTGTGCTGTTCATATTTTGAAATTACCAAGTCATACATAGAAAATCAATAGCATCATGAACATTTGACTTTTGGCTTGTCATTCAGTGACAGTAGGCATTTCTAAATCAAAAAAATCTTTTTTGGCGGGGGGGTGACAACAATCATATTCAAAAGATTTCTTTGTCACATATATAGTTATACATATACATCATGTAGTCACATGTAACCTTGTAATGTTCCTGAAACTGTGCCGATATTTAAATACCAAAACTAAGACCAATCTGTCCAGAAATTTACATACAAATTTACACTAGCAAAAGGTATGCATCATTAGTGTCACTGGTGCAGTGGGCTGTTGTGCCAGTGTATGTGTGTCACCCATGAGTCCATCAAAGGTGGTTTTATTTTTTCAACCCTGGTTGACTGTGAGGGATTTTTGCACTTTAGGAAATATAGATGTCTGGCCCAGTTTGTGCAATTGATATTAACTTAATCTGCTCAACAAATGGCATTGAATTGGCATTATTTATAATAGAGTAAGTGCTTTTTAAAAAAAAATCTGGGTGACTAGTTTTGTCCATAGGAGCTAAAGGCATGGTTTGGGATGCATTGTGAAATCCATAGCAGGACATGAGATTATTCAGTAGCTAGTGATGAGAAATTCTCTGCGTGGTAGGTGCCTTTTGGCTGGGGGGCATGTAACTGAAGAGACATTAGACATTCATGCCAGCCCAGTTTTGACAGCTACCACTTCAGGGTCTAGGATTTACGACCCATTACTATGACCAGCCTGAGTTCTAGTTGGTGCATTATGTTCTCTGTCTAATTCCATTAGTCCTGAAATCTATGATGTCCATTGAGAAAAAGGGCTTTGCTCCATGTATTTTTGTAGTGTGGGTTGTGCTTTTGTGTGCCATTTTATGTGCAATGTTTGTAATACATGGCAAGTTCATAATTAGAGAGGAGGCTTGGATTCAACAAATATCCCAGCTGATATGGGCCATTAGCTGAACACATTTTCAGTATATTACATAACACATTGGTAAAAACTTGTATCTAATTATGTTGCATAAAATACACAATATAGATTTGCATATAAGGTATATCAATATCAAACAGTTGATTAATTTTTCAAGTTATAATTTATATTCCATCTGTAATTAAAAATTATGTTGTACATTAAACACCGATATTATTTCATAATGGGAATATATAATATGAAATAAACATGATCATCTGTAGTAATGGACAAAACTCTATCTCTATAACCTTACTGGCTCCTTTCTTGGAAGGTCATAGTATTGAAGCCCTATTGAACTTCAGCGTGTGACAGGACTCTGCCTGATATGCACTGGCTTGATGTTCCATTAAGTAATCAATATGGATAAGTTACTTTTGGATAGATGCTTCTGGACTTCAAAAGGTCAGTATTTGTTAGTCCATTGGCAGAGTGATTAATCAATCAATACAGGCCTGGAGCTGGGAAATGAAACACACTCCTGTGTCTCTGACAGGAAAGTGGTGCAGCTGCAGCCTTTTTGTGAAAGCAGAAAAGTTCACGCACTGGCCACGAAAAATAACATAGTGATACATTCAAGTAAGCAATTACAGAGAAGATTTTTATTTTGTACTGAACTGCTAATTGTTTCTTCTTCTGCTGTGTTCCCAGTAGCTGAAACAAACGTGAACATGCTGCTAGTTTCTATCTTTCGCAGCATCTTTCTAGGAAAAACAACACCATATCCATACTGTTGTGCTCCGGGTGCGTGCGTGCAGGGCGGACAAAGGGAGGTCCAGGCAGGCGCACAGAAACACGGGGTTTAATCTCGTAAGA
>JABFEA020000119.1:12148358-12177920 GCA_019775915.2 Cyphomyrus plagiostoma | reverse complement strand
CGGGCAACTTAGCTCCTGGGATCATTGGAACACGCAAACCCCTCCACCACGATAAGGTGTCGGCTCCAGGAGGGGGTTCTCTATTTAAACCAGGCTTAATTATTTGGTGAGGTAAAATCAATCATGGTCATTTTCCAACTTCCTATATTTTCATTCTCATTTTATCTTGAATAAATTGTGCCTTTCTGAAAATTATTTGCTGCTTACCCTGTGTGGTTTGTTATTAGGCTAATATTAACGCATAAGAAGGTCTAACGTTATGCTCTGAAATGCCCCTATAAGTTTCACTTATAGTTTAACGTAAAAAAAACTAGCTAGCAAATAATAAGCCCTATTATTTCAATTTTAGTGGTTTTGATTCTGCATTCCACAATTTCATACTTATAGACATTTTTAGAAGCTTCATCTGATAGCTCAGATACTGTTTTGTTAAATATAGGTTAAATTTTATTCACAGACACTGAGGAAAAGGAAAGATGGAGACATCAGACACTTTCTTGGTGGTAAACGAAGAGTAAGTAGGACATTAGTGTTAAAAGCTACAGAACATTACACTAAAAGTATAGGTGCAGTTTTGCAAACTTAATGTGTATGAAGGAAAGTGGTGGTCAGCAGAAGACAGGAGAGGCACAGGAGCAGGAAGATGGCAGGATGAGGACAGTGTGCAGGACAGTGAGCATGCAGCAGGAAGATGGCAGGATGAGGACTGTGTGCAGAACCAATAAGAGGTGAGTTAGAAATTAGGCTGTATTTTAAGATCTACTGTATCATCAAGACATATATTAGCCTAATAAGCAAATATTTATTTCTGAAGGCTGTTGGAGCTGGGGGGACCGAGAGGGCAGGAATAACACCAGAATGCTGGACCAGAGCAGGCTGTTTGTAAATGTATAGGCTTGTTATTTTTACTTGTATACTTCTTCTAAGATAATTCCTGGGAGTTATCAAACCCAAATTTTTTTGGATTGGGATAAGGATAATGAGATCATCTATATTATTTTATTTTCATTTTGTCGCATGGCCAGATCATGACTGCGTGTTGCATACATGTTAGTAAACACCCCTAGGGCATCTTGCACTTTTATCATTGATCCTGGAGGCAACTATTCATATTGACGCGGTAGCAGACCATAGTGGTCATAGAAGTGTTATGAAGGCAGTACCCCCCAATTATGGAGGGGTAATTCACACTGTGAACCAAACTGCAGTTTCCAAAAAAAGAAAAAATGTATTATTCACAGACACACCAATAAACAGAGAAATGAGTGAAGCAAAAAAATTGTGCCTTGGTCTCTTAATTTTTTCCACAGTTATTTAAAAATTAGTGATATTCTGTAAAATCCTGTTCTGAGATTTTCAAATGCAAAGTAAATTTCTAATATACTTCACATAATAAGTATCTGTAAATTGTCTTCGGTACGTGACTCTATTAGCATGTGTGAGTATGTCTAACCCCTTTGAAGGTCTGGAATGCCATCCAAGATGTACCCTCCGTCATGCTTCATAAGACGGACACCAGAACTGCTGAGTTGCTGCTTTGGATTACTGTTGGGAAATATGCATGGGGTGGAATTTTAATGCAAGTCCTGATAATTGTTGATTGTTGTGTTCTGTGCAGATTTGGAGGAAATGGTGACAATATGCCCCATATTAACAAAGGTATTGAGGCACAGCACTTAAACAATTAATTCAGATGTTTCATTCAGACTAATTTCTGCAGGTGTATAAAATCAAGCACCAAGCCATGCAGTCAGGTATACAAACATTTATGAAAACATGGGTGTTTCTGGAGAGCTCAGTGAATTCAAGCATGATAATGTCATAGGATGCCACCTTTGCAATAAGTCAGTGTGAAATTTCCTCCCTGCTAGATATTCCACGGTCAACTGTAAAGGGCAGTATTACAAAGTGGATGCATTTAAGAACAACAGAAATTCAACCACAAAACAGCAGACCATATAAAGTAACAGAGCAGGGCTGCCAAGGGCTGAGGCACATAGGGCAGAAATGTCACCAACGCTCTCACTCAGTAACTGCAGAGTTCCAAACATCCTTTGGAAATAACCCCAACACAGGAACTGCACTGGGAGCTTCATGGAATGGGCTTCCATGGCTGAGCAGCTGAGTGCAAGCCTCACATCACCAAGCGCAATGCCAATGTAGCGATCGGTGATTCGACTACAACGGGCATGCAATAGCAGTTGTGAAGGCCGTAGTTTATTTCCAATGCTTCTTTTCTGAATTACAGAGCGGATTTGGTAGGGAAAGGTGATTTTATTCTAATAGTTTATACAACAGGATTAACAAATTATCAATTTTTCGGGTTAACGTTAGCGGAGAGCTGAATTGCACGTCGTGCCAGCATCAAATCCAAGCAGATTCTGATGGGAATTGGCACTGAAACACTCAAACCTTTGTGGTGGAACCAAAAAGTACAAACTAAACCAACAAATGTATAAACAGTCACAAATAATACACGTGTCATAAATAATAAGTGCATTTAAAATGATAATAAAAAAAAACAACTAAACATTAGCGTCAGATGCAGTGGTGTAAAGCTCACTGCCGCTGGGCTCTGGAGCAGTGGAAATGTGTTCTGTGGAGTGACGAATCAGGTTTCTCTGTCTGGCAGTCTGATAGATGAATGAGGGTTTGGGACATGTCAGGAGAGCATTACCTGTTTGACTGCATTGTGCCAGCTGTAAAGATTGGGAGAAGAGGGATTATGGTATGGGGTTGTTTTGCAGAGATTGGGCTAGGTCCCTTAGTTCTAATGAAGGGAATTCTTAAAGCTTCAGCATACCAAAACACTAGACAATTATAACTTTGTGGGAACAGTTTGGGTAAGGCCCATTTCTATTCCAGCATGACTGTGCACAAAGCAAAGTTCATAAAGACATGACTGGGTGAACTTGACTGGCCCACACAGAGCCCTGATCTCAACCCCATTGAACATCTTTGGGATGAACTAGAACCGAGATTGCAAGCCAGACCTTCACATCCAACATTAGTGCCTGATCTCACAAATGTTCTTCTGGATGAATGGGGGGAAAAATGGGCAGCTGTTAGAGCTCAAAGGGAGGACCAACTCCAAATTGATGTCTATGGATCTGCAATGGGATATCATGGCAGTTCTTGTAGATGTAATGGCCAAGTGTCCCAATAATGCACACCTACGGACAATTTGGCAGGCCAATTCACCTTAGTGTGTTTTTGGACTGTTGGGGGGATGACATGGGATGAACATGCAAACTCCACACGTGTGGAGCTGCGGCAGAGACTCAAACCCTAGTCTTTAGGGGTAGAAGTAACGATGCTAGCCACTGATTTCCCAGTTACATTCCGTAATTATAAACATTGTCTGAATATAACAAAAAGTCATGTTAAGGCCATTTTAGGTAATAATTAACGGTTGAGAGTTTTTATTAAATCTGAGTGTCTTGAATGAGAGTTGCACTTTATCACTGTTAAACAGATAAAGAGTCGTTTTTTTCTCTGCAATTAAGATGATCTATTTTCTCCGCTGAGATAGTGTAGAATTTACAGCTAAACAGTGTGGCTTCAGCAGAGGGCAGTCTTAAACCACCTGTCATTTAAAATGGACTGCAGGAAAACACCACAAGCAGTGATTTTTCTGGTATCCTGTGTCCACTGGAATAAGTTCTAAACTTTGAAAAGAGTATCTAGCAACAAAAATGTGACATTGCTATGACATTTCACTTGTTTTCTATTCTGTTTTTGTGTTATCTGCCCATCTATCCATCCACCTACCCATCTTCCAATGACCTATCCTTGAAAGATTTTGATAGCATTTTATCTATTTTTTAGTTTTGCTTGTCCATATTCATATTATTATTCATATTCATGTACTTTTTATCACTTTCAGGACAGTAATGCTTTAAATACAGTGAAAAAAATTTAGTATAAATATACATGTTTATCACTGAAAAATCCATTTACTAAAATGCCATGATTTAAATAATAGTATGTGTAATACCCTGGTTAGTTATGCAATATATTGCATATATGAATAGAGAGAAAGAGTTATCTCCTCTATTTATAGAATTTAATTTCAGGTTTCATATCAATAAATTATAAGTGTTTATAATACTGTTGATGAATGAGTGCAATTTGAAGAATAGGAGTGAATGGATTTATGTGTAATTTGTCTTTATTAATTAAAATAGAACAGATTCCCGCGGGGAAGTAAATTGAATGCATCTCCCACCACAGGCACATGTAATGTTAAAGGAAACTGAGGCATTTAGCCATTGACTAGTACATGTTACTAGTATATTTTACTATCAGATTATCATTTAATCAAAGTAATTTCTTGGATCTCACCTCTAGGACAACAAAGACAAAAAATGTATGCTACATTACTGTATTACATTATCCAAAATCCCAGAACAAATCCAATTTCATAATCTAAGTGATCATCCCATCCTGGGTTATTCCATGCCTTGCGCCTCTAGTCTCTGGATTAAGCTTTGATCATGAATATAACCAGCGGGTACAGAAAATAGAGATGGATATATGATCTTTTAAATATCTCTTTCAAATTTCATCTCTTTCTCTCTGTCTCTGTCTCTCTCTCTCTCTCTCTCACACACACACACCTGTAATCATATCTTTGTGGAAACTACTCAATCATTTCTATGGGAAAAGACTAATGCTAACTATGACAACCTTAACCCCTACCCAGCCCAAGCCAAAATTATAAGTAACCAAAGAAAATGCATGAGTCTTTGCATTTTTGCTTTTCGCATTGCATTGACAGCTTTTTAGAAAATCGAATTACCCCTTGTGGGTAATTCAATTTTCTAAATAACAGCTTTTATATTATTGATGGGGACCATGTGTCCCCACAATGTAATGTATACCTGGACAACACACACACAGACACAAACACACACAGGTTTCTAATTATATCTTTGTGAAGACTCTCCGTTGATTTCTATTATGAAAATTAGGTAGACTGCTGCCCATTGGTGTCGTCACCCGTGGTAATAGTGCTGAGTATTTTTGCACTGAATGTCTCTAATGTCCAGAGACCACAAACAACACCGTGAATGCAGGAAGTGATGGTTATGATGAACTTTTGCAGTTTGCTGAGCTAGCATCCACTGGAGAAAATGGTATTCGTATGTGTGTGTGTGTGTGTGTGTGTGTGTGTGTGTGTTGCAAGTCAAGTTCTGTCCTGTTACATAGTCTGTCTATTGATTTGCTACCTCCTTTTTCCATCTGCAAACAGGCCCTTCTCCCTTTTTCAGTGCAAAAATACTCAGTGCTATTGCCACGGGTGATCGGAACGACACCAATGGGCAGCAGTCTGCCCTTCCTTAATTAATCCTTTCTCCTTAAATAATAGTTTACGCTGAGATTCAGTTGGTAATTATTGATATCCCATTCAGAATGTCACCTGCCTGGTGCCCTGTGCTGTAAATGGACTGAGAAAGATGGATGGTTATAGCAAGAAATTTGTAGTTTTTTTTTTTTATAGAAAACTTGGTAGAGTGTTTACCAAGTCTGCCAAGTCTCCCAGTGAAATGGCCCTAGAGCTGGGATGAGAAATGAAAGTCAATCATAATAAAAACATCCAGGGCTACCACTGTACTCTTATCTTGGTACACGGCGCAGTAACTCTAATTTTACAATTTTCTTCAAAGGGGCATGTCTACAAATAACTTCACAAGAGTTGCAGACTGTTTGGCATGAAGCCTTAGATAACATCCCATCATATTTACTTATACTAAATATTTTTCAACTGTTTAGTAGTCAATGCATGATTTGTTTTTTCATTTTTAACAAATGTCAAGGTGAGTTTTGGTTGGGAAAACATGAATTTGATGAAAAAAACTATGTATATATTCAAGGCTATTAGCTCTACTAAATAAATGCCTGTTATTTTATTCTGTCAGCATTACTTGTTGAAAATATATGTATTAACAAACTAAGGACATTCTGGGAAAAGAAATATTAAATTTTTCCATCACTATATGTACTGTTGCGTTGTTTGATCAGAGTATCGATATCAAACTTATTCTTTACTTGTATTTAGGCATTGTTTTTACCTCTAAATAAATATTAAAATATGCTTATTAGACTGAATTTTGTGTATTGCCTGTTGTAAATATGCCATTTTGTTTCCTACTTGAATACACAGGTAGTCAGGGACAGAATAGTACATACTTAGAAATAGTCATTTAAGTATCATTCAGACAAACAGAATGATCAATGTAACATCACATTAATTTGACAATTCTATTTAGCACTTTCAGTGCATTTATTTAAAAATAAAATTAAATGCTCCATATATTAGGCACTGTTTTTAAACTGGCCCTGTTTCTACATATGTTACGAATGTCTCAGACTACACTAAATGAAAGCTCTTTCTCTACACAGGACCACTTGTGTCCTATCTTTCTTCTGCCCACTTAAGAGGAACCGGTGCTTGACACAGCGCGCAAGATTACTCCCAGAGGCGAGGTTCAAATGCACCAAGGAAAAAGAATAATAACTCAATTAAAGAGGTGATGAAATCTTCAAAGGTTGAGACATCCTTTTGACAGATTACACTATTACACACCACTTCTGATTAGAGAGATGTGAAATTAATTGTTTTAAAAGTGCATATTTTGCTTATCTGGGGGTATCCGTCCTTTTTTCCATAAGAACAGCACGTAAATGAAAAAACCTTGAAGCACACAATTTTCTGGGGACCAATGAATATTCAAGTAGAACAACCAGTTTCTGGTTTATTGGTATTAAGTACTTGATTTTATATATCTCTGTAAAGCTTTTTAAATTGTCCTTGAATTAGGATACACTGTACTCATTTATACTATTTGGAAAATATTTCCTGTATAACCGATTTCTGTAATTAAAATTAAATTAAAATTTTATATAAAAATGTGAAAAAGTTTGCATTCATCTGTATTCCACTGTATAACATCTCTTCTGTCATATTACGGAAGACAGATGCACTACTCTTGATATAATTTAACTTAAGATTAGCCTGGGCTCTGTTACAGAAAATGATAGAAAAATACACCCCATTGCTGCTTGCTTATTCATACTTATCCTGGATGTCTTCAAAGCATATACAATGACATCATCTGAGGAACTGTCTCCCACAAAAAAGTAATTTTCATCAAAGGCCAGGAGACACAGACAACAGATTTGCAATACAGGTATATAATTTTGCCCTGTTGACTATCCAAATAGGTAGCTGTGCAGCTGTCTCTTGAATCTAGCATTTGATCCCAAGTAATTAGAGTGAGAGAGAGTTTTACATTAAACATGGATGTTTTTATATATGGCATTCTATGATTTTTTTTTGAAGCTTCAACACATTCAGTGTTCAAATAATGCAAATAACACATTTGATGGACACTTGATTTTATAACACACCCTCAGTCACATTTAGATGTAACATGTCAGATTGATCTGGACATTATTCTTTTCATTTTATTAATCTTTCTGCTGTTTGTATATAGATTAAATTTTATTAGACGTGTATAAAAATGTACTACTATGTATAGTATAATGCTGCTACATTTAACATAAGTTTTGCCCGTGTACAGCATAATATTAATAATTTATTTTCCAATTCAAATAAAAATGAAAGTAATGTGAATATAGTTGCAAAATCATTAGTACAGTATTTAAGTAACACATAATAATGTATAAAGACCTTAATGTGTCACAGATGCAATACTAATGTACTGAATGTAACTTAAGAAATAAAAGGACAAATCCAAATATTCCGTGCTGCTTACCCAGTACAGGATCATGGTGAGCCTGTTCCTAAAGGCTAAGAGCGCATGGCAGGACTCTGGTCTACTGCAGAACATACTGCACACAAACAATACCACTAAGAGCAATTTTGAGACAGCAGTACATCTAAGTACATATTTTTGGGTTGTGGGAGGATACTGGAGAATCTGAAGGAAACCCAACACAAACAATAGGAATATATGTAAAACACAGAAATGTTCAGCCAGAGGCAGGGTTTTGTAAATGCTTTCCTGTATTCATTTTGATAATTCAGTACCTGATGTATTTTTCCCAGGATCACACACACAATACAATAACTGGACTGAGGAGCTCTGGATGAGGAGGCACTATATACACCACAGATGGGCAGACGAGGAACCTGGGGATCACCCACACGAGGGCTGAAATGATAGGCAGGGTTAAACGAGGAGCAGGTGTGGCTCATTAGTGCCACACCACGAACAGGGGAAAAAGGCATGCAGGGTGTGAGAACACCCCCCCCCCCAAACGCATGCATGCACTCTGGGCATGAAACTGAGCCCAGAGAGGACTTACAGAAGTGACAGAGGGCAAAGGACAAAGGAAAGCTGATGATAGACTAGACAGGGACCCACAAACCAATACACCAGGAGACAGGACCTCACCAGTGTGTGGGACCAGGATCACAAACCAGGACTGGACTAGACAAGGCTACAACCAATGGCAAAGCTACACTGGGACCAGGACGGAGGCACAATGGCATGACATGGGGACTCATAGGGCAACAGTTCAGGACACAGGCAGAGCTTGGCAAGTACTTCAGGGGACTCTGTGCTGAATGGCAGAGCCAGGGATCAGGCAGCAGAGAGACCACCTCAATCATAAACAGCCGGGACGATGATAGGTTCCACGGCTGTTTCACCTGGGTCCATGGGAAACAGGGGGACCTTAGGGACCTTTGGAGAACCTGGGTCGAGCTGCAGCACTGCCTCCTTGCGGCCATAGGAGGCCTAGTAGGTTGTCCACTCTGGAGTGGCAATTCGCAGGCCCACATTCTCCCCGAGATCCCCCTCTTCTGGCTCCTCCAGGTTGATGTCACTCAGGGGGTCTTTGAGTGGATTGTCTTTAAACAACCTGGGGGAATACCCCATAATGAGGCAGAGGCCAGAGGAAGGCACACAGAGAGCAGGCCAGAGTGCTGAGAGGGTTCTCGTAGAAGGCTGTAGGGCAGCTTAAGGAGTCCAGACATTCTGTCACGACTCGGGAAGGAGGGAGGCGAAGGCAGGCATGGGGGAAAAACTAAGGAGCTTTATTCCAACGAAACACAATACAAAAGGGCAAAAGGAAACAGACCACGTGGGGTGAAAACCAGGCTGGGAGAGCAGGGGAGGAGCAGAGGGTAACCAGAGGGGTAGCACAGGTAGCAGGATCACACACACAACAATATAATGACTGGACTGGGGAGCTCTGGACGAGGAGGCACTATGTACACCACAGATGAGGAACAGACGAGAGGCATCTGGGATCATCCACATGAGGGCTGAAACGAGAGGCAGGGCTAAACGATAAAACAGCTTCCAGTGGCAAACCTGTAGCCAGCAGATTAAAACAAGCATAGGGACTCTGTCTACTGTTCCACCAGCCGGGGTATGAAACTACTCGCTACTGCGCATCATGCTGAGCACCCCGACATGCGACACTAATTTAAAGGGACAGTTGAAAATGCACTGATTAACAATACAGTGCTGCTGCCACAACCACAGCTAGCTGCCAGTTCAACCAACAGTTCAGACACCATTCCTACCCCAAATTCCCGCTTTATATATGACCAGGTGCCGCCCCCAGGAGTTAGGAAAGCCAATAGAATGCAAGATGGGCGAGACTGCCCACACTGCTGCAAAAGCAACAACTGGGTTATTACCTCCAGGAGGTTGGAGAAAAAGTGCTACGCAGAAAATTAGCAGGAAAATTTCTCGTTTTATAGTTTTGGTACTGTCTTTATTGCAGTGAAATTTTCTGCCTGACAAGAATAAAGCTCGCAGATAGAAAGGAGTCATCATCTCCTCTTATATATCGTCTTTTCCACTTAGTACACAGCTTAAATAGTAAGGGGACAGCAGAGAGGTGAAGGGGCTCTGTGGGGCCTCAGGCAGACAGGGGAGAGTGTGCTGGATAAGCTGTCCTCTCTCAGCTGGAGCCGGTGACAGTCCCCCTTGAGGATCCTCTGCCACTTCTGTGGTGTCACCTTAGTGGCTGAGATGCCACTCAGAGCTTACATCCATGTTCCATAACAAGATTACTGTTACAGTAAAAAGCCAGCAGTCTTGGATAGAAAGACATCTGTGGTCAGCTCCCCCCCACACACACACATACACACACACACACCCCACTGACACTCTTAGCAACACAGCATGATGATGCAAACTTAATTACCCTTTTCTGATTCTACAGGTGCACTTGTGGTTGCATAATAAATGTTATTTCTGTGTGAATTTTTCTAAGGTCCGTCATCTGTAATTAACTGAACTTCTATAAATGAACAATTTAGTTAAAGTGTGTTTAGCTAAATTGTGGCTTTCTTTGTCTTCTGTTATCTGTTGTTATCTTTCCTAGGTAAAATGTGTATACTTGTAGAGTATTCCCATAATGGCTTATGTGTGAGGTTTTAGGTTACTTTCTGCCTCTTGGCCATTTTTGGAGTAAATCCCAGTGATATTGTACCACATAATGTAAAAGTGTCACCATGATGCTGATCCTGTTCAACTCAAAAGCAATAAAATTAAACTGAAAGGGACCTAAGTATAACATCTGTGTGAACATAAAAACCTGTTGTACCAACATACATTGTACTACACATTAAGCACCATAATAGCTAACAAAAAACAATACCGGGAGTAGTTAGTATTATTATTATGGTTTCAAAAAAATACTAGTATTGTTAGTGTTAGTATTAATTTGCTATTTTCACACGACTTAGTTTTTTAGAATTATGTATTATATCAAGCATTGTATATTAATTTATTATTCATTTTTCGCACATATAATTAGATATACAATTTTTTTTCCTCAAATATGATAGAAACATAGCACATGTTCTGAATCACACTTGCAGTCAATTCACATACAATTCAAAGTGAAATAAAAATACACCAACAAGATTACAAAACAACAATCATGTGTTGTATTTTTTTAGAAGAATTATGGAAATTTAAAGAATCTGTGCTGATTTTACAGCAGTTTACAATTGTAGGTGCTTCACAATGTTGACCCGCAATATCGATACAAAATGCAAGGTTAAACATCTAAAATGTGACCCTTCCTTTCTTACATTCTATGAAAGAGAATGATATAGGTAACTCAGAGCTCTCACAAATACAGGATGTGATCTACTTAACTCCCAGACTGAGACTCTAAACAGGTTATTGATATTCCACCCTAGCCATTTTCTCAATGGATATAGAGTATCCACTGCCTCAAAGGTTGGTGCCAAGCACTGTCTTGTTAGCTCAACAAACCTGAATTAATTGCAAATCAATTGGGATGAGCACAGCAAATCAGTAAACCAATTCATAATTTTAGCTGCTTATCAATTTAAGACTTTTTACCCTCCTGAAAAGAAAATGTGCAATTTGCCAGATGTTTCATTCAGTGCTTTGGCTGTGATGCTTTATTGCTATGGCTTATTATGAGAAAGATACATAAATATTTCCTCATATTTCTTTGTAACTATCACAGCAGAATAATGCATTAAGGACATATAGGTATCATAAGAAGAGTAATTCAGAAGAAATGTGTCACGACTTCACTCGAGCACGGAGCAGGGAAACAGCACATAAGACGAGAAGTCAGGTGAACGAGGACTTTAATCAGGAAAACTATGAAGAACAGGATACACCAGAAGACGAACGTTAATGACCAGACTGGGGAAAACATACCTAATGCAGACTTAAATACATAGGACTAATGACAGCAACAAGAAACAGCTGGTAAACACAGGGATTCCATATGGAGTAGATGAGGGGGCGCGACACACTGGAGGATTGGATGAGCAGGGCATGACAAAATGGAATACTTATATCTTCTGTTAACACTTTACAGTAATTGTACCCTCATAGAACATTCATAAGTATGCAAGTATACCTCAACATCTTAATGTACCTTGTTAGCTTTAATATACATTAATAACATTTAGTGAGCTCCGCATCAACCCAAACCATAGTATTTTTTTGAAACCATAAATAGTATTTTTCAGTACTAAATTGTGGGCAATACCTGCTTTTTGAGAATTAAAAAGGCGGATTTACATTTAAATTAATAAGCTTTCTTCATGCATAATTTTCCAATGATGATGGTGTATTATCTTCTGGGATAAAAGATATAAAATGCTTCTTTTCTGTTGTTACATCAAGCCTAACGAGCCTGTCAAATTAAGTATTTATGCCGTCATGTGTCAACGCAATTATTTCCAGATCTTTGGATGATACACAATGATTACATGTTCCTCTAATGACCACATAGCAATCACTGAAAAACAACGTTTGAAAATCTCTTTTTTAATTTAATATTGTTGCTTTCAAAAACTAGTGTACAGGCTAAATCGTACAGGAATGACAGAAGGGAGCATTTCCAAATTCATAGAAATATATGACCTCAACATATGACATTTCTAACTCACTTTATTATGTTCTCTGTTAGTTGCTTTGAATGGAGTATTACATTACAAGCATGATCACTACTTACACTATATTCTACAGCATGTGTCCTGTAATAATTAAGGTGAAGCATTTCTTGTTGGAAGTTAATTCAATTGTGGTATCAGAAGTGAACTACTAGTCTCTTTTTAGTGCTTTAGTTGATACATAAGATCCTGAACCATGCTTTAAATTAAAGGGCTGGGCAATGTGCGAAATTAACATTAGCATTGTGTGTTACGCTCAGGTAGCTATTCTTATACCACTGCATTCTCCTCTGTAAACCAACTCCAACCTTAGTCTGCCATCATATGTATGTCCGATCTGCCTTGATATCTCTCCTCCATCACCTTAATGTCCTGGTGGAACCTCTTGCCTTGTTCCTCGCTGAAGTCTCCAAGGTTATCTAGAAATCTGCTTAAATGTCTATGGAGATGGAGTGCATCTTTATGTTCATATTAACTCCCAAATTTCTGAAGCTAGCAGGCATATCTTGCACTGATTCTTCATAATTGTCTGCTCTGTGATTACCCAAGTAGTTCGTCACATGCTATAGCTGACTTCTTTCCTCTGCAAATTCACAGTTGAATTCTGGCTTCAAAAAGTCACTTTTATAGCATTGTAGGTCTACACATTAAAATACAAAATAATTATACAGGATATTTCATTACCTAAGAAACTGTTGAAGAGTCAAAAGACAGACCAAAAGCTATTGCATTTGTTATCACACACAAGTCGCATTGAAATAATGCATTATTTTCATGGATGTCCATTATCTCTAAAACTAGAAACAATTCCGTAAAAGTAATGAGATTTTTTAATTCAGCACCCTCAAAATACCGTAAATCCATTCAAACAACTTTGGCACCTGAATTTTTTTTTGTAGACCTGTGTAATGAATATGTTTTAAACACAACATCAAGGTATCAGCCATTTAGGGTAATAACAACATATACATATAGACAAACCACATATGAACTATGATACTATTTACTGTATAGTGCAGAAATTACTTTAAAATAAAAATAAATATGTAAATAGAGCCATAAATTTCATCACATGAATTATCCTTAGGACCCATTCTTCTCACCAGTATGATGTTCCTAACTTAGAAATCTACTTGTCCTACACACCATTTGGCTATGGTGACTCCCACTACTGATGGGGAACCTCTTTTTGATATTACATTGATCTTCACAGTATCTTCCAAACCCAGATCTCAGTTCATTGTATATGCTGAAGTTGGTGATGGAGCTCCTGAATTATCTCATTACATATTTACAGCATAGAATGTAGAGTCCATTTAGAATAAATATATATATTCTTATAATCTAAATGTATATACATACACACACACACACACACACACATTACCTGGCCAGGCTTGCGGCACTTCACAAATACAAAGTAAATCAAGTATTTTGTAGTTGCATGCATTGAGTCAGAATCATATTTTATATCAGGAAGTTGGAACTGGAAAATACTAGGTCATTTCTGTCTTCAAATTTTAAATAGGCAAGTATCTTCTGCTTTTTCGGCAAGACAATTTACCTAAGAAATTTCAATGTGGAAATGCCACAATGGCACTGCTGCTTAAATCCTTTCTTGTTTTTTCATATATGTTTACTAATTATACTAAGGAGTCAATATTTTAAGGTTTTTGGAAACTCTATATTTATGCTCTAAACCAGAACACAGACAAAGATAAGAGCTCTTGCAAGAGCAAAAAGCATTTTTCCCTCCCAGTGCTACATAGGACCTACAAAATATTGATGAAGTGCCCTATTGAGGTGGAGATCTCATTAATTATTTGATCTACTGGAAAATAAAGAAGACCAGGGTAAAATGAGTGCCCTGACTAATACCATGATGTACCATCTTGAGGTATAAGATCTTTTTAATGTATTCACCACGGCTCCAGCTGAAAGGGGGGAAAAGGGGAGCTGAATGGATCCATTAAATTAATTGAAGCAAGCCTTGACAAGAGATAAAACATCCTCTGGCGCACATCTCTTTGGCTTTATAGTAAACAACCAATGATCCATACACAAAAAATAAAAGCAGAAGACAGGCTGTACAGAGACTTCAAGGCCATGGAGTATGACAGACACAGGGGTGAAAGGATCTTCAAGAGGCCCCTCTCTCTTCCATGCAACCCTGCATAAGTATTCAACCTGTATTCCATTCATTGTGCTTCCACTTAGTGATTTTGATGTTGGTAATATTGAGTTTGTGGTTTGGCTCCTGCTTGCTGATATCAGAAGGTACTCTACAGCAAATATTGGAGGCCTGTCTTGTCTAAGAAATTTTTAATCAGGTAAAACATCACTCGTCAGTTGTATACCCAAAAAAGTTTTTGAATAGCCAAATCCATTAAGATGCAAATCCAAAAGTTGCTCATGCAACTTTACTAATTATTTATATGTAACAAAAAACTTAGAACGATGTGTGACATTTATATATTGCTATATTTGTGTGTATTTCTGTTTAGATATATGGTAGATTGGAATGTAATTATCATTCATATTAGCTATATTATTAGTATTCAGTTATATTTATATACATTCACAATGTTGTTTATTTTCCAGCATTTTTGAACTGTAGTTTATATCAATAACTCGACTGACTAAACAACAGAGAAACATGTACCTCTTTAAAAAAGAAGGGGGGGGGGTCGCTTGGATGAATGTCAGGCCACCAGCACAGCGACACTAAGATCCTCACGGTAAATTAAATGATCTTCAGCACGTGGTGCCATTTCAGTGCACAATAGCAGTGTGATTCTTATTTCCGTGTCTTCCTTTTGCATGGTATGTCTAGTTGAGTAGTGGCACCATAGTCATGTTAGCCTGTTAGCAAAGAATTCTGTGACTATTTTTGTGTTATTCTTGTTATGAGATCATTTAAACATGTTGCTGTGTAGCTGTCAGCATGGATTTAAAGTACATATCTTGAACGCATGGATTGTGTTGGACTAGGAAATGGTCAAATGTTGAGGTGCATTTTTGAATTACCTACTAGGACATGGTCTATGGCCATTCAGTCTGCTTTTGCCTTCTCCTGTACCATGTAACTTTGAAGATGACCATTATATTGCATATATTTTTGAGCAACTGCATGAAAAATCCATCTCCAGTCCCTCCAAATCCAAATCCATCCCCATCTGGACTGCTGCTTCTCTATAAAATGGCAGAAGAATGGTGAAAAATATTTTACATGTATATCATACACCTATGATGGTTTCTGTATGCATAATATAAACTAAATGAAGCAATGAAAAAATTCACTATGAATTGAAGCCCTTAACTAATTCAGTTATTAGACTGACAGAAACAACCAATGTCATAGTGAAAAGCATGCAGGCAGCAGTAAATATTACAATTACTTGTACATTTGATTACTGCATTAGTATTTACATTTTCAAGTTCTGATGGGTTTGTCAGATACAGTATATACCATTAATACTTCTAATCTTAATACTTGTAAATTCTCCCAGAACATTGTATAGAAAATTATTCATAATGATTGAAGATATGTGCTTCATGCTATATGATGAAAGGTCTTTAAAGGAATGGGTATTTTATTTGCTGGGAAACTCTCCAAACCGTTGATAAAATAAAATTGCTGCCAAACCCATTTACTGGCCTATGTTGCACTGCATGCTGACTAGTAGTGTTTGAAGTTTGCAAAAAGGTAGCTGGTAATGGTGTCTGGTGGTGGAATATAGTGAGGGAGCTGAGGGAGTGGATTCCTTTTTAAGATAAGCGGACATTCTGTAGCAGCTAGTATACTGTTTGTCCACATAATGGTAAGAACTAAGCACACATAAATGCTATGGAAACCATATACACTAAAGACTTATTCACAACAACATGCAACCACTGTTTCTGTGGACAATGAAAGTAATGAGAACAAGAAGTAGATAAAGATTATTTTGACATTTGTGTACATAATATAAATTTGAGAATTGTAATATGATTATTTAGCCATAATGTATATGAACCATGAAGCATGATTTGTCGTTGTTGCCTAAGAAAGTGTGGCTTCTAAAACAATTTCAGCAACACAACAAACAAATTATTAAGTCCCCCACGATGTAATAAAAACCTGTTCTTTTGATATTGTGGGGACCATTTTTCAGGTCCCTGCGAAGACCTGTGAATGCAATTAAAAAAGTAAAAATGCCAATACTCTCATATTTAGTTTGGTTACTTATGGTTAAGTTTAGGGGTGGGTAGGGGTTAAGGTCATCATACAGGCATTATAGTTGGAGAGTCCCTAAAAAGATCCCACAAAGATATAATTACAAATGTGTGTGTGTGTGTGCGTGTGTGTGCGTGTGTGTGTGTGTGTGTGTGTGTAGAGATTGCATGTTCTCCCCAAGCTGCAATAGTTTTGTCCTGCAGTCAAATGACAAACAGCTAGAGTACAGTAACTAGTGTCTTGTGTATGAGTGAATATGCATGTACTATGTACCCTTGTACCCTGTGCTGCCTAGGATAAGTGACCTGGGATAAGTGTTTGGAAGAAAGAAGCATACATCAATACAGAGGGGTTTTGTCTTTTCTTTAAATTGACATAGGTTATGTCTATTCTTTAAATTGCCAAAGCATGCAGTGTTATTGATGTAGATGCAACAATGTCATTTAAAAAAAGAGTGTTTTAACAGATGTTTTACGCCTCTTTAACATCTCCTGAAGATGAAAGTGTAAATGTGTCAGCTGCCTAGAGCTTCTAGCAGGACAGTGAATGCTGCCTTTATATCCCTGCTGGCATTCACGGACTTTACATACAGTGGGTGTAATCTGATTGACGGTAAATATTACCTAGATAATGGTTTTAAAGACAGAGCTGGCACCAAGGCACTGAGGTTCTCCATGTGTTTGATTTGGCCACAGTTGAATAAATATCTTAGAGGCTGGTAGTACAGGTAACAAAAAGGATCATTTTATTTCCTTTATCCCTAAAAATATTATCATTTAATGTCTGTTGAAATTCATCATCTGTTAATTTTAATAATTTGTGCTGCTATGCATGAATGAATATTAGCAGGGATTTCTGTACATTTTTACTTAAAGGAAATAATCACTTTTGAAATTAAACATCCATTCATCGATCCATCCATCCATGCAATATATAATTACCCAGTGTCATATCCCTGCCTTCCATCTTGTTTTTTTTTTTTTTTGCTCTAGCCTGAGTCCTCTGTGGCCAATGAATATGTTTCCTTTCCTGTCTTTATTGTCCCTCCACCTGCTTGCGCTGATCTGGAGTGAGTCATGTTAAGTGTCCCTGCTACTGTCCCTTTGGTCCCTGGCTGTACTTCCTTCTTTTCCATGTTCCTAGTCAGAACATGTCTTATCCTATGTCCTTGGTCCTGTCCATTCTTTGTCCTCTGGCCTTGTGTCTGCCCTAGTGTTTGGTTCCATGTCCCGACTCTGGTGTTATCCCGTCTGGTGTCTGACTCCCTGAATGCTCTGTCCCTATCCCTGTGCCAGGTGTTATGCCGTCTGGTGTCTGACTCCTTGAAGGCTCTATCCCTATCCCTATGCCTGGGGTGCGTGCCTCAGGGGGGGGTTACTGTCAGCCCTAATGAGCCATGCCTGTTACTTGTTTATGCCTCTTGTCTTGCCTCTCGTTTCTAACCCTCATGTAGAAATCTTTCCTAGCTGCCTCTCGTTAGCTCCCTCATTAGTCTCATATATATGTGCATCCCAATCCTGTGTTCCTCAGTCCAGTCACTGATGTCGAACCTTCCAGTAGCCTGTTCCTTATAGTCCTCCTGTTTCTGATCCCTTGTGATCCTGTTTACCATCCCCATTCATTTGATTCAATAAAAATCTCAAGTCTTTCGTCCTTCTAGTAGTGACACCTAGTACAGATTCATGCAGAGCCTGGAGTTTATCCCAGGAAACACACGGTACAAGGGCCGCTGTGTATGGAGCTGCGTAGCCACGAACCAGTCACAGTGCCCATACTAACCCCTGTCCATCTCTGAAAGCACCTACAATAGGCATGTGAGAGTCAGAACTGGACCATGGAGCAATAGAAGAAAGTGGCCTGATCTGATGAGTCAAGTATTCTGGCTGATACAGTTGGTGCATAACATTTTTACTTGATTTATTTAAGTGTATAGTTTCATTTCAGTTGCACTAGATGCACAATATTATAAGACAGTTGTATGTTATTAGTCTGGAATATATTAACTGCTATAGATTTTCTGTTAATTTCCTTTTGGATAAAGCCAAGTAGAGTGTCTCTCTGTTCTGTAGAGCTCAGCTCAATTACTATATTTGCATAACTAAAGCTGTTAGATAGGCAGTGCATGAGAATCACTTGACACGGTACTTTCATTCCCTGGAGTAAGTGATATCAAGATGTCTTCATCATGGGTGTGAGTCATTTCCATAAAGAACACACAAAGAACTGATTCTCTGCATCTCCAAAGCATCATGGAATGCCATGGAATACCCAAAATAAAATGTCTGAAGTTGGAATCATATTGCAGGATAATTCACCTTCACAGTTTATACTTAGCAGCCTAAAAGTAACTTAAGAATATTGTGGTGAATCAATAGTGGAATAATCTAATACATTGTATGATTCTTCGGGTACATCATCTAAACTGGTGTTTTAGGAATAACTCTTAAAATGGATAAATAGCCTATAAAGATATGGAATAGCAATAAATGTTGTTCTAAGGATGGAGACTAAGTAGTTCATATATCCCTGCTAAGTGATCTGGGAAAAGCACCGCATTTCTTGTGGAGTCTGCACCATCAGTCAGACCCTTGCATTAAGCACATTACCTCATCAGCCTTTTTGGGTGTATCATAATATATCATTAGCCCAGATGTATGATGGGACTGTATTACACCTCCAGAAACAGTGCCTCCAAGGCGCCAATAATGTGGATTGACGGGGTCCAATCCATGATTGTGAAACTAAACCTGTTTTTTCAAGGTTATGGTCCTGAAGGTCATAGAAGCTGAGCTGAAAGGGGCCTTTTGTATAAACAACAAAAAAATGAGGTCTCTGTAAGGCGGCTGGTTTATACTTGAATGTAATGTTAGCGCCTGAATTCCCTAATTTGAGAAATGAACTCCATGCTTCATATGAATATGATGATGGTGTGTAAACTATGTATTTGCTCAGCTGAAATCTTGTTAATTTTTGTATGAAAATAAGTACTAAACAGATTGTGATTGTAGATCATTTTATAAAGAATTTCTCACTCCTTCCAGGTTGAGCATTTTGATTCCCACTCAGGGCTGTTTGGTGTGTGTGTTTGGTGTTTGCAGGTCCAGTGCATGTAGTTTGGTGAAACGGAGTCTCTAAAATTGTGGGTGATGCACTCGAACTGACATCCTGTTTAGGGTGTTTTGCTTCCTTGTGTCCTATGTTCCTTGGAAAGGCACCAGGACCTCGGATGGCCGTGTTCTGGATTATGGGATGGAAGCTGGATGGGTAACTACTAAAAAAAGAATAGAATTTTGGTTTGATGGATAATGCTCAAAGTGTATGTTATTCAAAGACTTGCAGGTAAACTTCAAGTACATACTCGTATAACAGATGGCACAAACTTAGTAAAGCAGTGGTTCTCTAGAGTAATGACTCAATGACTCGAGAGAAGGTAATCTTTAGCAAATTCCTGCATACCACACAAGAGATTTGAACTTATCACTGTTACGTTTGGATAATATTTTTCAACATTTGTAATGGAAACTTTTATCCTCTATACAGCTTTTGAAATATAAGTGATAGCACTATTTAAAAAGCAGATTTTTCTTATAATGCTTATGCAACTGGCATGAAAAAGTCATTGAATTATGAATAACAGTGATACAACATATCTGTAATATCAACAGTCTTGCACAACAGAGAACAATCTTACCTTAGCATTTCTTTTTTTAATCACTTATGTAATCTCATTAAAACATGAATTATCAGCATTTGCCCTTGTCCTAGAGGGTGAGAGAATTTGCTCTTCCAGTTCCTATCAGTCTTTCTTTACTTCCTGCTTGTATAGCTGTCATTTTGTTTATTATTGGGTAGATCAGCCAAAGAATACCAGTTTAGGTAAAGGGCAGCAATGTGTTTAGTCTTTCTGTGTGCTTGTCAGAGAGTGAAGTTGAATGGGCATGTTTACCTGTGTATATTTGTCTTTGTGAACAATGCAAGCAGATAATGTACAAAGAATTTTATATGGTTATTAATTACTGTATGTATTAACTTAATCACTGGAGGACACATTTTTAGAAATTAAAGAAATTGGTGTTTTATGAAATAAAGACACTGGTACAACAAACAAGCACACATTTCCAGACCAATATTGTCTTTTGCTGTTACTCACTAACGTACTGTATTTTATCTTAATATCTGTACTCTGAGGTTTGCATACCAGTATGGTGTACCAGTTCAGACAATGCATGGCAGGACTCTGGTTGTAGTGACTGGAACCGGAATCAAACTGCTATTGAGCAATTGCTAATGAGTCCTGTCATCTGTTGTGAAAATCATTTATTGAGTGATTGTGCAAACATGCAGTTAAAGTATGTTGTCAGATAAGCAAAAGTAACATAAACAGACATTCATTTATATGGGTCTAGGTTAGACGTTGAGTTCTCTCCTATATTTTCTCTTTTTTTGTTGAAATATTTAGGAATATGTGTGTTGATATTAATTATGAATGTGATATAAAAATACTAGTTATATATTTCTGTTATCGGAATTACCAGAAGGATCTAACATTCAAGATGACCCTGTTATAAGATGTAAGATGTTAGAAACCAGTAGTGTTCCTGAAGTAGGAATTAAAATGTGTATTCTGTAGTCTCGCCTTTGAAAAGAGATTTGCAACAAACAGCCATCCATTTTAATACATCAATAAATTAACTATTTAACTTAATAAAGCAATGAAATGCCCTGTGACTCCTGTGACACGGGACTTGTTCCAATGAATGGTCCAATGGTGAAGTGTATTAAGGTCTGAAACCTCCTGTGTATGGGAGTTAACGCACACATTCATGTTTGTGAAAGAGAAATATGTGTCTTCTGCCATCTTTTAGATGTGCAAATGAAATTCTAATAAAATGTACTGTATTCAAGATTATTCAGTTTCTGTTTTATTTAAAAATACTGACCAGTATGAGGTTTCTTCATTTCTATTTTGTAAGTCATTTAACCAGCACTCAAAAGACTGCTTCACATTATTTAAACCATTTCTTTCTCATTGTTATGTCACTTTTTGTGTTTATAAGGATTCCTTTTGTGAATGTGATAAAATAACATGTTAGCTTTTATCTTTTCCAGTTGTTATTTTATTGCATGTGTTGCAAATGTTACAGTGAATAACTGACTCGAAATTATCAAAGTGGATAACAGTTTTTTTTTTCTTTACCCAGCATGGGAAACAGGGTGCTGTTTTCAAAATTTACAAGGTTCTTGCACAAATGAAATGTTGATGTTTTGTAAATACCCTCACTTCCCACTTGTTGTCATCTAATCAGATTAGCTTGTGCCATGACCCACACCTCCATGCCTTTGCGTTTATTTCCAGCTGCATAACCTGATAAACTACCCTCAACCATCATGAAGGGCTGAAGAGAGGAAATAGACACGTAACACATGTCAGAGAGTGCCTGACCTTCATTTCTTGTTCAACATCCGCAACAGAATAGATGAGCATGATCACTCGATATGATCGCGAACAGATCACGGTCACCGAGGTCAACAAAGGGAGTAAAGGGAGAAAGTGCTGAGATATTAAAATGAGATATTAAAAACATTTGGATAAAGCATAAAACATTCTGATGTTACATTTCTAACAATATTAAGAAATAAGTGGATACTATGATTAAGTGTTATCTGGTTATGCTGCACACATAAAGAATCATCATTCAGTATTGTAATACTACATACTGAAGTGTACTCTAGCATGATAATAAAAACGTGTGTACAGAAATACAGATGCACCAGTAAGGATATCTGAAATGCACTGTATTTACTACGGACACCAGTGTAGGTCTTCTGATCTGCAAAAGAAAAGGGTTACAAAATTTTAGTCAAGACAGGCTGATCAAAGGATACGGGCTCTGTGTACCCATGCTGTCATCTTTAATTACTGTCTGTGGAAGCGTCAGGGTGCTGTTTTTCCGCCTATGATACAGCAGCATTTTATGATCCATCAATCACTATGCCCACTCAACAAATTGCCAAGGAACAGCAAAACCTTGATCGGTCAGATAAAAGGATATCAAGTGATAAAAGTTTAAGGATATCAAGTGACAATGCCTGAACATTTATCTCTTGGCTAGGTCTTTACAAGAATATTTGCATTCTTTCTTTTACTTTGATTTTTTTTTTCTTGTGAGGAGAGTGGAAAACTGACATAAGAAAAGTTTAACCTTAATAAATTAGAAAGATAGGATGGACAAAAATCACAACCAAGGAAATGTCCTTATTAGTAACTTAATTCATAAAATATGAGTGATGATAGTAAAAGTACTGATGTGCTTTAATAATTATGAGCTCATTAAAAATGTTTCAAGTCTAAATATCTTTTATTGTTAACTTTTGATATATGATGTGCGGAGTCATACACTGAAGTGAAATATCATTCTCATTGGTGCAAATGAGGAGTCAGTGCATTAAGTTACCATTTGAATTTAAATATGTCTGGCAATGATTCAAACCCTAATAGACAGAATGAAGTATCTAATACTTTGCTTCGTGGGATAACAATAGCAGTATTTGATTAAACATGTGCTAGACAGAATTGTAGTAGACAATGTCACTATGTTCACTGCAGGAATGTAGTATGCGAGGGGGGACAATTGCTTTTTTGAGTACCACTTGTCATTAGTAGTTGTTCATCACCTTCTGTTCCTCTGATTCTAATGACTGATATTACTTACAGAGGAAAATGTTTCAGGAATCTAGTGTTGATATTGGTTTTTTTCCATTTTGTTTCTCTTTTTTTTGCTGTTTTTCAACCACTAATCTCTAAGCGCCATGGAAAATTTAAAGTATTTCTTTCATGTTTTGTAGCCAGTTTTGCTCTTCCTATATCTGAGATGCTCAATACATGATGAATCCCTCATGACTCTTACATGAGCATCCTAAGTCCATAGCTGTGTGTTCTTCTGTTCCTAGCCCCCTCCCATTTATGTGGCACAACGTCTTTTCTCTACTGCTGAAGAATATCTTACCAAAAATCAAGTTCCTGTTCAGCTCTTTGGTGGTTGCCCTCTTGAAAGATTGGACATATTTTATAACTGATATATTTTACTGAGTTACACTGAGTCTTTTTCATAGAGAAAAATGTAAAGCTCAGAGCATAGCTCTGGACTATTCACTCAGTATGAACAGTTCTAATTTTAGGTCCCCAGAGGACTGGTGAATGAAGTTGCCAGCCAACAATTACATTTAATATTTCCATTTGCACCTACCATCTGTTTCAGGTTCTTTTAACCATGCTTTGACAATTGAGGAAGACTTGTTTTTCCAACCAGCATAACAGGTTATAATCAATACAACATATAGTGTAGCTGAAAACTGCAAAATATCTTATTTTAATTATTCATATATTTCTTCATAAATTTGCATGCAACTTTTGGCAAATATTCTATCTATGTCATGTTGAGCAGAATTCATTGTGGAAGAAAACAAATAATCCCAGATGAAAAATAAAAAACTACAGAGTTTTGAAATTGATCTGTATTCCATTATAGTTGTTTTCTTGGAATAAGTAATGCTTAATACTGTTGAAGCAGCATTTATATATGTTGTTTTTTTTTAAATAAATTGGCATGCAGTTCTAAATACAGTGGTACCTTAGTTCTCGAACTCACTAGAATTTGAGTTTCTTGAAAGTCGAACAAACCAATTTGACCTAGAACTCGATCTGAATATCAGAAGTCGAACCGTGAATGCTGACATAATATAAATTGTACGTGCCAAGAAATGAGTCATACTACAATTCAATTCTTACTTGAATGCTTTCTTCACAGACTGGACGATTAACCAAACAAAGCAGCGCAACATTACAGTAACTAACAATAAATAAACCACTAACTTACGTGTACTATTATAGCATTTATGTAATTTATTTAAACGTTCTTTTACCGGGTAAATTAAATGAAAACCAGTTCTCACTGCTTTATGTGATATTCAGGAGAAATAGCAGATTAGCCTGGGTTACAAACGTCATGCGTGTAACTAAACTCTTCAGCCATTAAGGGCAAAGGTGTGTCATCACGGAGGCGGTTCCAGTTTATGCAGCCAGGTGAGAGGTCGCAATGCATCTAGGATTGGTTAACAAGGGGGCGTGACACACGGAAGGAGCAGATGATTGGGGCAGGACAGGGATAATGTTGGAATAAAATCTTTATCGTTTTGGAAGCCATTAAGAAAAAAATTACTCTTCTTGTTTTAACCTGTTCATTTTGTGTTTAAATGCTAAAAAAAAAACATTTAGGTGTAAATTCGGGGGGCCGTGAACCAATTAATTGGCTTTCCATTATTTCTTATGAGAAAAATTTGATCAGAACTTGAACGTTTTGACCCAGAGTCCGGAAAGGATTAAGTTCGAGAACCGAGGTACCACTGTATATGCAAGGCCAATGGTGTCTTAATGGTTAGGGAAGCACACATGTAATTAAATGATTGCTGGTTCAGAACCCTGAGCAAGCTACTGCCCCCAAGCACTACTCCCCGGGTGCTGAATTAGTTGCCCCCTGCTATGTCACAAAGTCACATATGGGTTAAATGCAGAGGACACTTTCATTGTTGTGTGCTGTGGTGTGTCAACAATGATCACTGATGTCTAAGTTCAAAGGCATCTTTATATGACTTATACTCAAATCCTATGGCTCAGATTATCAGGGTGCATAACAAGGATAATTTGTACCTCACACTTTGGACATGTAAAGTAGTACTGTGTTGTATATATTGAAATGCTATGTTGAGTGGCAGTCCAGATTTAGAAGATTCTTAAAGCTTGTATTCTAACTAATAGGTCAAGTTCTTTTACTTGCTACATTTATTAGTATGATAACATGTAGAATTTCTGTCTGATAGGGGCTCATATGTGTTATTTGCTCATTAAAGCAAAAGCTTTGTTAGTAAGAAATTTCACATTACAGGCTTGCCAGTATTATTGATATTTGCTGAAGACATGTTATTGAAGTACAGCAGCAGCTGTTCTGCTCTAGGGACATGCTATCTTTTGATCACAGCGTGCTACATGTTTGAAAATGTGCTCATAAATCATATCAGTGGTATTTGCAGTTTTGACTACTTTATCTGCCCTACTGAAAAGGTAGTGTAAGCAAAGTCCTGAAAGTACTGAAGAGGCCTGTTAAGGCATTGTTAAGGGCCCTGCAGTAATATGACATAAAAAGAAAACTTGAGTAACATATCTTCTATAGGTGACCCCCTGCAAGATCTCTCTTTTTAGTCTTCAAAAAACGAAATGCTCCATAAGCTATTGCCAGTACTTCCAACCCTCTAGCTTTTATTCTATTAAATAGCAAGACTAGACTACTTGCAACTGTGCTGCTCATTGCTTTTTGAACCTTGGCACCAGAAATATGGGAACATTAGTTGCCATGACTCCCAGTATTGCCATGTCATACTGTTTTAAGTAATAGCAAATCGATGTTGGCCATGAAAGCCGAAATTCCATGGGCACCAGAATAGAAAGCAATGGAAATTAAGTTGGAAATATTTTATTTATGCAAAATCCATGCCACTTAAGAACACATAATAATTAAAGTAATATTGCCAGCATTATATTTTATTATATGTTGCAGTATTTTTGTCCTTGATCTAAAATGACACCAGTCATATATCAGAGAATAACACAGGATGGAGTGCCAAATCATTACAGGACATTCATACCTACAGACAGTCTGGCAAGTCCGGTTCGTCTTAGCCTGTCTTTAACACCCAGCAGAAACCCCACAAGGGGAACATGCACCTTTCACATACTGACACATAACTACTGAGCTACCCTGAATGCTTGATAAGCTTTAATAAAATATATGTATGAAATGTAACTATGTGGAATATCAAATGCAAGTACTCACACTATACTGTACAGATATTTTTCCACTGATTTAAAAAATCCATAACACGTGGTGCAAACCACTTAAACTATGCATCCTGGTACCCCAGACAACACGTTCAGCTGCATGTGGAAAAAGCAGTATAAATATCAGAAATGGATTTAAAAAAAATAAAATTATTTAGATTATATGCCCTTGTTGTCTTTGCCCGTTGATTTATTAGTTTTATTAGGGATAGTGGACAATGGGTAGTATGGACACTCTGACTGGCAGTGCGACTAAGCAGCCTCACATGCAGCAGGGATCAATGTCCTGTGTCGGTCGTATCACATGAATCCCATGACCATCATCAAATTTACCTGCAATTTGTGCCAGTGTAGCCCTTCTGTTGCTTTGTACCAGATGGTATAGCCTTCATTCGCATTTCACCTTGATGTGCCCAATACCCTGTCAGTGTCATGTTTTATCCTCCTCAGGTCACTCTCAGTAGCCACTCACCATGGCTGACCATGAGCATCCCACAAACCTCGCCATTTCTCGCCTGACCCAGTCATCTGGCCATAACAATTTGGCCCTTATCATTCACACTCACTCAGGTCTTTACCTCTGCTCATTAATTTAGCATTCAACATATTGACTGTAAGTACTGAATGTTGGCTTACCATCTAATTTATTGTAGATCATTAAATGTGATGTTTTAAGCAAGATAATCAACATCGTGTCATGTGGGAGTGGTCAATATGTTTTGGCACAATGGTACATATATAATTCTAATTATATTATATACCATCTGTACTAAACATTTCTAAAAATATATAAAGATACATATATCACATACATAAAGAGTGTGTCATATCAGAGTGTCAATTACAAAAATAATTGTGTTTTTTGTGGGGTCTACAGTGGGTCTGAATTTTCATCTGCTAAATGTTTGTGTTGTACAGTAAGTATCAGAAGTATTGATTTGGAGAGGAAGTCTGTTTGATTAGGTATTATGGTGGACACATGGAAATGGGTTTGTGTACACATGCAATAAGACAAAGGCGTGTTTTTGTTTCTTTCCCCAAACCTGAACAGATGACATGAATTTGTAAGGCACGCACTCAATCAGTCCCTCAGTCCCTAAGGAGATCTGAGCAGTGGCTAAGCCTCTGGAAAACAGGGGTTGCCTGCTTGGAACCAGACACACATAGTATAAAGTATTAATCAAGTCATCTTATTATAATTCCTGTTAGTGACTTCCACAAAGACAAAAAAAGAACAGGCCCCCAATTCGCTGGTTTGATTAATTCTGTCTGGTCTTAAGAGGCACAATAGGTTGCCTATAGGGCACTTATAATTCCTCTCCAGAGCTTTCGTGGCATTCGTAAGGACAACTTCCCGTGGAGTGGATTTCAGCCCAGGCTTCAGGCTGTGAATTCGCAAAGAGTGGATTTTCATTGGGTGCTCTGCTGCAGCGATGCTTTGTAGTATATCACACAATGAAAGTGTGGCCAAATGGGACAATGGTATGAACATAGATTAATATGTCTTTCTTGTTGCAAACAATGTGAATGTTTGGGTTGTGATGTTTTGCAGAATTCCTGAATTCAGAGCTAAAATCAAATCATCAAGATGTTGATTTGATTTATTGTTTTAAAAAATTGTCAGAGGTATACATAGGGTAACAATATAATTTTCAATATTTCTATTTTTATTTGAAGCTTATACCTTAAATTATAAGATCTTTCATGTTGTGAAGGGCAGTTTCAGTGGTTGTCAGGCTCCTGTTAATAGATGTCACACCCTGCATTCCTGCCCCCTCCATCTCTCCCTAGTGTGTCTCAAACGAGCCACACCTGTTGCTTGTTTAGTCTTACCTCTCGTTACAACCCTCGCGTGGATCACCCCAGGTGTCTCTCATCTGTTCCCTCACGTACCCTGTATAAAGCGTCCTTCAGTCCTACACTCCCCAGTCTGGTCATTGATGTTGTCCTAGTGTGCGCGCTTGTGCTTCCCTCATTGCTAGTTGTGCCTTTTGTTTGACCCCACATGGTCCACTTTGGTTTGCCCTCTTCCCTTTCCTTGAATGAGCCCCCTTTTGTTTGCCCTCACGCCTGCTCCTGCCTCCTTCGTTTCTGCATTATGACAATAGGGCCATTTGCCAATAGGTTTTAGATTATAGATCAATTTTGCATTAGGAATTAAACAGTGTTTCAATCCACCTGCTGAGTACCTGTGATTATATGTACATGTGGTATATGCAAATTATTACCAAGGTATGTGATAAAAGAAATAAAATTAACATCCTTTTTTATAATACGGTGTGCTCTCTTTTCATATTGCCATCGAGTCATTTTGAAAAAAAAAATCAAATATTAAAATATGAGTCATTCTCATGAATTTGAGATTATTTTTTGAAAAAAATGTTATTGTGAAATGCAATGTTTGATTTTTATGTAGAGCAAAAGATGACATATTAATGTTTTAGGTACATTAGCATTATGTCATTTGTTCTTTTCATTTGATGATTTTTAACCATTTTTCCAGAGTATGATTTGTTTTTGGTTTCAAACTAATTTTAAAAATTAGGGAAAATTATATTGTATGCTAATGAGTTTGTGACAATGACCCATGTACTCTTGTGAAGTGTGTATTACTTTGGAGATTAAATGTATTAACATTTAGTATTATAAATTTGAATATTATGTGCAATTAATCATGATTAATGATGTAAAACTGTGCGATTTAACTTTTTTTTAGCAATTAGCTAAATATTTAGCTATAAATATATATAAGGGCTGTGAGTCAATATATAAATATATAACAGACTGTATATATAACAAAAGTGGTTAGGAGAGGAAGTAGCTTTGTGGGTAGCGCTGCGGCCTTGTACCTCCATTGTTGTAGCTCTGCGGCCTTATCTGAAGGTGTGGTACCTTCTGATTGGAAGCATGCCAACATTACGCCCATTTTCAAAAAAAGGGCATAGAAGTAATTTGTCAAACTATAGGCCAATCAGTCTAACTTGTATAACTGGTAAAGTTATGGAGGCTATAATCAAA
>JABFEA020000119.1:12117374-12132575 GCA_019775915.2 Cyphomyrus plagiostoma | reverse complement strand
GAAGGCATTCAAGTAAGAATTGCATTGTAGTATGACTCATTTCTTGGCGCGTACAATTTATATTAGGTCAGCATTCATGGTTCGACTGAGTATGGTAACATTGTCTTTGTGATGAATTGTTCAACTTTCAAGAAAATCGAGCTCTAGTGAGTTTGAGAACAGAGGTACCACTGTATTTATGCAACTAGTGCTTATGAAAAAGTTGTGAAATGTTTGTCTGCTCAGTGGCAGTGACAAAAAAAAAAAAAAATAGTTTTCAATTTTCATGTGAACTGAATCATTTTTAATGGTCCCCATACCTGACAAAAATATGTACTTGGAGGTGGGATTGGGCCCAGTGACTAGGCCCCTGTGGATTCAAAATAGCTTCAATCCTTCTTGAAATCCTTTTGTACAAGTCCTGAAGTGTTTATTCGCCCTTCAAGAAGAAAACTCTGCAGTTCTTTGATGGATGACATGGTTGGAAATCTACTCTGCACTATGTTCATTGATGTTTAGATCCTGGTCTTCAGGATCTTTAATTTTCATATACCAAGGATGATATTATAATTTAATAGGAAAATATAATGAAGAAACAGTGAAAGGGGGCATCAAGGGCATCATATTGCTTGACCATTGTATGGCTAAGTGAGGTAATCATTGGACCTAATAGCTTTACATGATGTGGCTGTCCATACTGTCACAAATCCCCCAAAAAGTGTAAACAGAAGTGGAAGCAGACATTGTGATTATCTCTGTACATAAAACTACCTGAATGTGGGACAAAACATGAAAGATGACTCATCAGCAGGTCCGCCACACAAGCCTCTCCCATCTTGACCAAGGACAATCATTGTATGTATATGAAGGTTTCATATTCTGGCTTTTCTCTGACCCATTTTTTAGTTACTAATTTCTCAGTAATTTCATAGTATTTTATGATATTATGTCACTATTCATTTATATAAATTAAGGTTATCAACATCTTGAATCACATTTTCACACAGACCTGTTTGAAACATAAGTTCATATCTGTACCCTTTCAACAAATCAAGTCAGATCAAATGAAGTTTATTTATCAAAGGCACAAACTATTAACTGAAGAAGATCTTGCACTCAACACCCAGGGAAAGGTACACAAAATAATGCAAGGACACACTTCTTGTGACATATATCATGTGCTTTGATGATATTGACTAGCCAGCTAGGCAAATGTCTAAAATTGTACCATTTATTAAGTGAATGTAAAAGGTAAAGTAACATTTTTATGACAACTGATATATAACTATTAACATCAAACAGTTACAATTATTATGTGTTGTTTACTGTCAGCAGTAGTGATGTAATTTTTGAGTTAAAGAAGGAACAGGGTAAATACCATCGATATTACACATTGGATTTTTGACAGGCAACCGAATCAGAGTAACTCTGTCCTATATGAGAATGAAATTAATTTATTAATTTATGAAATGACATGTTGCATGTGCATGAAGTCAAGATATGTAGGGCAGCATATCCCTTAAATATCTCACACAGTAAATATAATTCATGTGTGTACTATCATTATTCACTCTCATTTTCTCATACATGAATCTGTCTGAGATTTTATTTACTTAGTATATCAGTCTATTTCTTTATCAGTGTTGTTTAGGTAGCAGGGATAGAAGGATTCTGAAATAACATTTTCATTAGTTTCACTCCAGCTAAGGAACCCACTGCACAGTAATCTTGATAAGTAAACAGAATTTTCCATTTAGATCTTTTTTTTTTTATTGGGCTTTCCATGGTTTTGCCATAATAATTTATTTTTCACAACCAAGACAAGAATTAATTTAATATTTCAGTGAAATTCTGAGCACTGACCTCATCAAAGTCTATTTTAGCTGTGCAAGACTTGCAAGACTTACATCAAGGTGGGCACTTAACGGTTACTTAAAAAGTTGATCTTATAATCAGATATTGATTTTAATTGACGTGCCTTTGGTGAGAAGATTCTTGCTGTATTAGCCCGAGTAATCCAGTGGATGTTAAATGCCATTAGTTAGACAGTAAGAAACCATGTTTCTTGGGTTATGCTGCCAGCTGGGGTTGAGACGCTGCTCCCATTGCTGGATGCGGGAGGGGTGAGTGTGGGGTCAAAGAAGACCTCTTTCCTCCATCAACCTTGGGTACGGCAGTCTGCAGTTGGATTGCTAGCATGTCAGCTCAATCTGTAAGAGTCCCCTGAGTGCTGCCCACTTGAGCGTGAGGGCCCTGCTCTATTGGCAGCGGATGTCCCTTTACTACGCCCAGTCACTCGGGCAGCTCATCTAAACAGAGGGATGACAACGCCTTTAAACCACAGTGTGCTTTGAGTTCCTCGATGACATGCTGTGACCCTTCGAGGGACAAAATCAGAAGGACGGGGTTGAAGGGCAAGGAGCAGGTCTTTCCGTTTCTGACCTGCTCTGTGAACCCACTCTGACACTGGGAAAGAGGATAAAGAGGACAAAAAACATCTCCTTGGCTCTTAAACTCAAGTTGTGGCCAAACAAGTTTACATTATGCAGTAAGAAAATTTCACCACTAGATGACACTAAGAGATAGGATGCTATTTATTGATTGTTTCATCACAATACTCTATAGAACTGTTGCTATTATCTGTCATAACTACATTTTTAAAATGCACAATCCAAAATGAACAAGTTAGCCTGTAAGAAAGAAATGATACTTAAATGTTTCCTTGCATTTTTCCTCTGCTGCAAAGTCTGTTCTGCCTGTGATCTAGAAATCACCAATCTTTATAGCTGCAGGCCAAAAATCAAATTAGGTCATTAATGTCTTTAACAGAGTTTTACCCTGGATCTTATTTTGGTTTTCAGGTAGGATTAGAGAGCATATGCTCTCACTATATTATTGAGGTACTTAACTTAAGTGTTCCGAAGCATATAATTACCGTGTAGGCTTATGTCCCTGAAGTATATGTGGAAAGTGGTGCTGGGTATTCATGAGTCAAGAAATACACTACTGCAGATTCAGTCAGCCAGCTCTCCGCATACATTCTGGGTCTTTTTGTGTTTTTTTTTTCCTGTTGCCATGGGGAATAATTGAAGAGAATTTCAGTCATTGTTGTCCAGGTGGGAAATTCATAATTATATCCTGTATTTCTTTGCATAGGCCATAGAGATTTTTTGAAGATATGCTGGTGCAGGTGTTGATGGAATTGCATGTGCAATAAATCTCAAAAAAGAAGCACCACCCAAAGCCCAAAAAGAAATAAACATATTAACAGTGTAAAGTTGCTAATGAAAACATCTCACTGTTTATATTTTGAGATCATATTATGCATGTAAGATTTATATTTTAAAGGTAAATACAATGTTTAATTTGGCGAATTCAAGCATTATTGATAATATAAAAGAAAGATATTGTATTGAAAAAATATTTCTAATTAAAAAATTTATGATTAGAGAAAAAGTAGGAGCACTTTCTTTTTAAGTACATATTTAAGACCCCTGTAATTAAGTGCACTTTCATAATACATTCATAATTTATTCATAGAACACAAAATGCATATCCATAATGCATTCACAGACCCTTAATAAGCAAATAAAGAAAATGCAATGAGCAATCATATCAATGGAATGTAGCTTCTATGTTAAAGTATACTTACAAGCTGCTCTTAATGTAAATCATCACCTAACACTATTACAAATTAATGTTTAGTTTTTAATATTAGCAGTGATTATCTTTGAATAACTGAGCTTTAAGGAAACATGTATGAAGACAGCGTCAATGAAATCCATAAAACTTTAGTGATGGTGGTGAAGACGAATTCAGAGTTTTCCAGATTATTTAAAACAATCGTAGTCACTAAATCTATGGATAGACACACACACACACATATTGTGGCAAGGGCTAGGTTTTATTCACAGTAATATATGAGTATGGTAACATTGTCTTTGTGGCAAAATAATAGCAATTCCCAATATTGATGAAATAATTTAAGAAATCCATAGCTATTTCATGGGAAAAGGCAAACTGAGTAAGCTGATTGCGTTTCAGTTTCTCTCTCTCTCTTATGAAGAAATACCATGCAGTTGTGAAAAAAAGTGTTGGCCTTTTAATCAATCCACTTGAGTTAAGGAACCCTGAACATGAATGCAACCACTTTTACCCCTATACTGTTGATTATACAATCAATAGTGAACAACCTTGAAACAGAAGCTACTTGATTTATGATGGTTAGCAATTTGAAGACACTGAACAAATAAGAGAATATCACTGAATGTTTGATTATACCTAGAATTGCATATGGAAGTCCTAATAAAACAGCAAGGGCATGTTTTATTTTTAAACAAAAATATTTTGCATTTTTTCTTGTCAAGATCAACCTATTTGATTGTTTCAAAATTCTGCGGTTAAATGGAGGTTAAGTTCTATAAATGCATTAACTGGGAAAATTAAACTCTACTGTTTATTCAGAAAGCTACAAAACCAGGATACTTCAGGATTTAAGCTCTTCCAGTCCTTTTCCATTCTCAGAGGCTGCATATAAAACAATCCATTAGTGTCAGCTTTTCCTGAGAGTTTAAGTGGACACCTGTCCATTAAGGATAGGGAGTCTGAGAGAGACAAGTCACTCAAATTGTTTGGTAGATCTGTGTTCTCTGGCTATAATGGAATTCATTTGCACACACAAAAGCACAATTGTGAAAAATATAATAATATTTAAAACAATTATTTTTAATGATAACGTTAAGTTCAAATATTAAAGTATATTTAAGTTAAAAACAACTATATTATATAACAACAACCCTTAATGATAACAATGATAACATATTTTTGTCACAATGATAACAACAACAATAATAATCATTTCTTAGAAAAAAAGTGATAAAATATTTCTAAAGATTTGGAAAACACAAGGAAGTAGCTGTTGTATGAGTGTTATCCTCAGTATCAGTTTCCATAAAAGCATTGCTTACACAAACTATAGGGGGGTGTTCAAGTCCTTCTTTTCCATTTCAATCCAAACAATGGCTGCACTTCTGTGTGTCACATTATATTTATTGCCTAAATTACATACTTACTGGGTTTCAGGTTACTAGGGAAAATCGGGAGGGTATTGCTGATAAGATCTAGTAAAGGGAAGCATTGCTCCTTTAATTCCAATGCCAGGCACTGTGTTTCAATAGTCTCAGTCTTATGTGACAAATACAGAAAACAACTCACAAGTTTGCTTAACTGCAAAGGAAATCGAGGGGTGTTGTTAAACATTTTATACTGTCCATAAATAAATGTACTATATCACATATAGATCAGTGTTATGAGGGAAGTGTGCTACTGTCACCCTTTGACAAAGACAGAACGGCAGAATGATGCTCCTTGTGTATCTGCCAGTAAAATTCCTAATATAAACAAATGAAGGAAGATATGTCAATTCACAATTTCTCGCAATTAAATCATTAACTGAGATATAGCTCCTGGTGAGGCAAGACAGCTTGTCACTTCGAACCTTCTGTTTTATTAATTCAAAACAGCTCCTTAAATAAAAAAATAAAGCAGTATCCGTAGGTCGTCTGAAATTATACTTGAATCTTTAACCGTCTGGAGTCTGAGGTCTGTCAGCATACATAATCAATAGTATGAACTGCTGACGCATTGACATCTACCTCAGATTCTACTCTGACCAAACATAAAACACAACAACAACACAACAACAACAACAATAATAATAATAATAATAACAGTGATGTCCATAAATATTTTGATTACTATGGTAAATAAAAAGTAAGCAGGATCATGTTATATAATATATAATAATATTGTATATATTGTTATTAATACATATAATGTTTGTGTTAATATATTTATTAAACTTGGTGTGTATATGCAGTTTTGGTTTTGCAAATGCACCTAGGGTGTTTTCACGAAGCAGGATTAAGGGAAAGTCTGACTTATTTCAACAAGTCTGGCTCATTTGAGTGGGAGTTCCATTCCATCAACATGTCTTAAATCCCCGCTGAGTTACCATGGTAACTTGTGCAAGTGAACAGGTCTGCTCCGGACCAGGTTAACTGTCTCGCTTAGCTAAGCATTGTCTCAAACAACATCCAACGTGTGGGAACAGATTCCCAAAAGATCATTCCGTTGGATGAAATTCCACGATCTCACTACTCGTGTCATGTAATAAATATAATAAAGCTTATAAAAATCACGTCTCAGCATTCCAATTAATTCCAAGATAATCAAAATAAAAGCGTACCCATATTACAAAGGTCAAACATGAAATGAAATATATATTAAAAATCTGTTAAAATAATATAAAAAGGAAGATATTGTTAACATTTCACATGGATGCGATTGAAAGTATTTTACAGAGATCAAATAATACAAAATAACATTATACAGTAAGAATGATACATGAACCAAGAAGGTTCCCAGTTGGCTATGGGGATCAAACCAGGAACTTTCACGGTGTAAGGCAACCGCATAAACCACTGTACCACCATGCTACGGTACTAAGCACTTGTAACATTTACAATCTGTGTATTCTTCATACAGCTCCATCAGCAGCATTTGTTCTGCAGCGAAAGAAAAAAACACTGCTCTCATTTTACACGCTTTCACAATCATTTGATCAATCTATCATTCACTATAAGTCACACTAAGTGAGACTATGTAAGTCTGTCTTGCATGGCCCATGATTAGTTAAATCTGAGCTGCATTAGTGGAATGACATGAGGCTAAGTTTAGAGATGGCACTAGTTTGAGTCTGACTTTTTTGGAAAAGTCTAGCTTTCTTTAGCTACTTTTACAGAATGCCCTCCGGGATTTCTTGTTTAGCCAAAGAACTTGTTGGATTTAAGGTAGACTGAGCTAAAGGTAAGTGAATAAAGACAAAGATCTTAAATCCACCAAGATCTGAGCATATCTGCTTTGTGAAATAAACCCAACACGAGCCAGAAGTTGCACTGGCGCAAACAGTAGTATTGTTGTGCAAGTCATAAAATACAACAAAGATCTGTATCAGTGCCATCATGTACTTTCATACTGTGCTTATGTTTAATCTACACATGAGAAGCAGAGCCAGGAATGATGACACTGAAAATGAGCCTCACGAGTAGGAGAAGTGGAGGGAGAAGTTCAACAAAGGGGAGCAGAAAGTATTATGCAGGGTAACATTAGCAGTGCTGGATTGCTGGTACAAGGCACTGACTCTCCCCTTGCTATGAACCACTAGGTAATGTGGTGCTGAAGCTTACAAGAGCCTGGAGAAAAAGAACACCGGATTATTCAATGAGCTGCTGTTGGCAATTAGCAGTGGAAAGGGATGAAGTGGGGCCCTAGCAGTGTAGGGGATTTGCAGCTTGTTGGATGTGTTCAGGCTCTTTGTCTGCAAGGCTTATGTGCCACAACGGCCCGGCACAGGCAGATGCCTGCTGAATGAGTGCATCACACAGAAGCAGACACACACAAGACTGGCTGCTTTCATTTTCCTTGCCTCTCACTGACCCTGTGTGCATAGCGGAGGTTCCATATCAAATACAGTTTCCCTGTACGGAACGTAGCTGCCTTTCCTTATGTGGCATTCTTGTGAATATGTGTGAGTGGCGTGTGCATAGGGGAACGGAGATGCGTGACGCTGCAATAGTTCTGTCTACAAAAGGATACTTGTGATATTATGACTGTAAAAGGTATATTTGTCCACTTTAGCTAATCCTCTAGACAAGGTCATCTTAGCATTAAAAGGTTAAGAAAACCAAATCTCCAAAAGAACTTAAAGTCTGTTAATACATGAGGTCTGAAGTAATGTTATACTGGCATATCCTGGGAAAATTAAGACTACAGCAATGGTTTTACTTTCATAATGCATCCTTTAAATATATGCAAAAACAAAGAAAAAAATGTAAAAAGGTTTCTGTGTCATCTTTAAAAAAATTTACATTGATTATATATGAGCTCATTGCAACCGAAATGGCATATTGTCTCATTAGAAAAAATGCACTATATTAAGCATAGAAAATAAAGTGATCCAGAGATATAGAACACAAATGTACCATGTCACCTAGTAATATATTAGGAAGTCTATGTAACACATGTAAATATCCTACAAATAAAATGTTTATTTTGCTATTTTGCATCAATTATTTGTAGGTATACTTAATAGTACTGAAGAATGATACATTTGTATGTTATCAAACTGTTTAAGTAAATGCAGAGGTCATGCTTGCTTAATCCCATTGTCAAAGTTAAGTTCACAGATCCTGGTAGCTTTTTCTACTGATAGAGTATGCCAACAGTCAACAATTAAGCTTGTTGTTAGGTCTGGGAATTAAAAAGACCACGGCCTTTTCAATTATAAATGTATATATAGAACGTTTTGAAAAGCCATTGTGAGATTCATCACCTGGAAAACAAAGCCTCATTTGTTAAGTGGGGGGCGTTTTAGGTTACACAGTTAGAAAACAGTCAGTTTTACACATATTTAGATCTATGATTACTCCCTGTGTAATCACAAAGTAGTTGTAATGAAAATGCAACAAATCGCTATGGGCCCCCCTCTCGATCTCTCTTTTCTTCCTTTTTGAAAGACCAGTGATATTTTAGCCTCTGAGTTTACAAAAGGGGCAGTTTGTAATGTATGCAGAATTACCTTTTCTTTTTACTTGTAGCAGCACTTGAGTGTCATGTTGAGCCCAAGGCTAGGGAGACTTACAATGACCTGTTCTGACTGGATTTTGTGTTTACTGTATTCTCCTCAGCAAAGCAGAGCAGGATCCCATCTCTTATCAGCACATAAAGTCTAACAGATTGCATGCTCAAATTTCCCCTCCCAGGCAATGTTGGTTTTGTCCATTGTTTGGCAGACAAAGGTTTTACGTATCCCACAGCTTGAGTTTCTTTGGGCTTTCTTTCCCTTGGTTTCACCCTGAGGCGGAGTTCTGCTCCAGGGGGTCGTCCTAGCAAGGCATACACCGAGACACCAAGTTTTGGGTAACCGTTTTAAGCTGTTTAATCATAGTTTTCATTATAAATTTGCGCAGGCAGCCTCCCAACCGTTTGGAGGGGAGGAGAAACAATTAACTCCTGTCAACGAACAAGGGTTGACCCCTGGCTTAATGAACACAAGCATATCATCATTGCTTTGTGCTGGGTGATCACTGGCAGATATTCAGAAACAGAGCAGCTTCTGTATTTGATTATTTACTCGCTTTGAATTTAGAAATATTTATTCATTATTTGCATGGTATCTATTAATATTATTCATGATGCTAAATGGCAATTAAGTTTGTTTTCGTTTTAACATAGCCATTGATTTGTTAATCAAAAATTAAAGAAATTTCTAGAAAACAATAATTTTACATTAAGAAATGTAATCATTCTTATTAGATATCAATCAATGTAGGCTTTGTTACTAATGTAGGAGCATTTGAATTCAATGTCAAAGTCTGTTAACATCAACAGAAGCTTGCTTTTGATAAAAATCTATTTATGTACATATTAACATTGAAGTGTGCTATTTTAACTATTCCAATTGCATAAAATAAATTTATAATTTTAAGATGTTTTGGGTTTTATGTATAAGCTTATACATGTCTTATAAATCACTGACACCTTTACATTCTTCCACTCACTACAATCCAGTCTCCTTAAAGTCTGACTGATAAAAGTGGGTGTAATTTTATTTGTTCATTTAAGCTCCTAATCAATAGTATACAGTATGCTCATGACATCATACAAGTTGAGTGTTTCTTTTTATATCCTACATTGGGGTTTCCATAACAATGAGTTCTAAAATGGATTTGTTTTGGTAGCTATGATATGCTTTTAGAAACATGATCAAGGTCACTTAAGCTTCCTCAATGGAAACCACTAAGTATGCAGCTATGAGTTGTACATTAAGTCTAATATGACTGACTACATGGTGTAGAATGCATGGTGTGTGCTGCTCCACCCCTAGTGTAGCACAAGCAGGAAATAAATTGCAATTTTCCCAAATCAGGGTAAGTGTTTGATTCCTGACCACTGGCTCTGTGTGTGGACAGTCTGGTTTCCTTACACAATCCAAAAAGCATGCAATCAGAGGAATCACTTAAGATGCCCAATGTGTCTGAATATGTGTCCCTTGGATCCTGATGGACTGTCAGAACCAGTACACTGCCATCAGAAAAACAGCCACTGAAAGTACCTCAACTAATCCTTACAATTAAAGACAACAATTAAATAAACAAACAATTAAATTATCATTAAAAACTAAACATTAGTCTTAACATCATGAAGCATTGTTGCATTAAAATTTTTATAACCAGGCCCTTATTACTAGGGCTGGGAAACTTATCACATTAATAGATGGAACCTGGAGGACAGGAGCCAGGAGAGAACCTGAAGGACAGGGGCCAGAATGGAACCTGGAGTACAGGAGTCAGGACGGAATCTCAAGTAGAGGGGCTAGAACTGAACCTGGAGGACTGGAATGGACTGGAACAAGGCACCGGCAGGACTCCTTATCCGTAGGCTGGCTGAGATTTACAAGTTTGTTGCATCACAGCAAGGCACAGGTAAAGGGAGACCAGGATGCATATGCATTTTTATTTTTACTCACAAGGTAGATACATGCAGCTGAGGGACCACAGAAAGCAGCCAGACCTGCAAACTTAACCATAACTAAAACACAGCAAATGCTTAACTCTCCAATCCAGGCCTAAGTCCTTACTTAAAGTCAGGGTAGGATAACCGCCAATTACCAGACACACTAGTGCAGGGTTCAACGATTCTGGTCCTGAAGGACCAGTCTGAAACGCAGTTTGCAGATAATGCATGAGGTATTTTGATACCCAAATGGGAGAATAGTATGAACAAAAAATTTAATAGAGACCTATAATGTTCCTTCCTGGTTATAAACAACGCGAGAGTCTAGGTAGTGACCTTGCACAGAATCCCAGAATTCAAAGCTAAGATCAAAACATTCAGCTAGTGTCTCACAGAGAACCTGGTTTGTTTCATTGTAAGAATTTCGAGAGGGAGGCATACTTTTGACAACAATATTTTTAATTTGGAGTATTGGTTTTATTTTATTGAAGGCATATACCTTAACATTTAAAGACCTTTTATGTTATTGAGCGCACTTTCAATGGTTGTCAGACTTCTGTTTTTAGAGCCATTTGAAAAATAAGTTTTAGATTTTTATCACTGAGGTATGCGATTAAAAAGAATCGTGTCACCTTATAATATTGTCCTTTCTTGTCTTTTTGCCATCTATGCATCTAGCCTTTCTGAAAGCATTGAAATTCAGCTAGCACTTGTGCTTTTTTATTGGAAATGAATTAGCTGTACATCCCAAGTTTAAGATAAACCATTAAATAAATATTAAAATATGGGTTATTCTCAAAATATTTCTCTAGTCTCTTTCTCCCCCTGATTAATGTTTTTTTGTGTAAAGCGACCTTGGGCTTGTGAAAGGCACTACGGAAATAGAACTTTTTCTCACCTCCATCACATTTTTTGCCCTGCATTTCATGAAATATATTATTACAGAAATAAATGGTAATATAACAAAACTCATTAACTAGCCTGGAAGTAAAATCAGCAGTTTACATGATGAAATTGTACATTATATTGCCAAAAGCATTGGAACACCTGCCCTTACCCACACATGAACTTTTATTACATCCCATTCTTAATACATAGGCTTTAATATAAAGTTGGCCCACCCTTTGCAGATATAGCAGCTTCAACTCTTCGGGGAAGGCTGTCCACAAGGTTTTGGAATGTGTTTATGGAATTTTTTTTATCATTCTTCCAGGAGAGCACTTGTGAGGTCAGGCACTGATGATGGACGAGAAGGCCTGGCTCACAGTCTCTGCTCTAATTCATCCCAGAGGTGTTCTATTAGGTTGAGGTCAGGGTCTTACTCAACCATGTCCTTATAGACCTTGTTTTGTGCACTGGTGCACAGTCATGTTGGAACAGGAAGGGGCCATCCCCAGACTGTTCCCACAATGTTGGGAGCATGAAATTGTCCAAAATGGCTTTGAATGCTGCAGCATTAAGATTTCCTTTCACTGGAACTAAGGGTCCAAACCCAACCCCTGAAAAACAACCCCACACTATAATCCCCCCTCCACCAAACTTTACACTTGGCACAATGCAGTCAGGCAAGTACCATTCTCCTAGCAACTGCCAAACCCAGACTCATCCATCAAATTTCCAGACAGAGAAGCGTGATTTGTCACTCTAGAGAACACGTCTCTACTGCTCTAGAGTCCAGTGGCGGCATGCTGTACATAACTGCATCTGACACTTTGCATTGCACTTTGTGATGTAAGGCTTGAATGCAGCTGCTCAACCATGGAAACTCATTTCATGATGTTCTCTACGCACTGTTCTTGAGCTAATCTGAAGGCCACACGAAGTTTGGAGGTCGCTAACTATTGACTCTGCAGACAGTTGCCGACTTCTGCACACTGTGCGCCTCAATGTACGTTGTCCCCACTGTGTGATTTTACGTGGCCTATCACTTTTTGGCTGAGTTGCTGTTTGTTCCCAATTGCTGACACTTTGTTATAATACCAACAGTTGACCATGGAAAACTTAGTAGCGAAATTTCAAGAATGGACTTATTGCACAGGTAGCATCCTATCATGGTACTATGCATGAATTCACTGAGCTCCTGAGTGAGACCTATTCTTTCCAAATGTTTATAGAAGCAGTCTGCATGCCTAGGTGTTTGATTTTATACACCTGTGGCTGTGGAAGTGATTGGAACACCTGAATTCAATGATGTGGAGGTGTATTCCAATACTTTTGGCAATATAGTGTATCATTTGAGTGTCTTCAAATTAATTTTAAAAATTAAATAAAACTGATATGATACAGTAAGGAGAATGTTTGAATGACCCATATACTCCCCTTTATCTTAATTCAACATTAATTTAGGAGTTCAATGCGTAAATATATATGATTGTATGTTTTAATGTGAGGTGCTATTATTCACAAATTAATCACAGACAATTTTCTTTTTGATTGACTGACAACACTAATTATTATTATTTCTGCACGAGTAGTAGTTTTACTAAATAAATAAATAAGCCATAAATAAATAATCTTTTTCAAACTTTGCAGGCATTTTTCATGGGTCGTAAACTGGAACTGATCAAATTTTGCAAAGCACTGCATCAAAATTGAAGCAGCAGTGCTAGGTGGCAACAGAAGGCTGAAAGGGAATATCACTTCCTTCTTGCCATGTCTGCTTGACGCTCCTGTCTCATCCCTCACACGGCCCTGATGGGCTACGCCTGATGTTTGTTGCCCTTTATTAGTCTATGTTTAAAAATACCTGTTTGTCTGGTTTTCGTTAGTCCAGTCATTGAAGTCGAACCTTCATATTGCATGTGTCCTCTTGTATTCCATTCCTCCCATTTTGATCCCTCATTATCCAGTTTATTTCCAGTCTTTGTTCTGTTTAATTTTTTTGTTTCACCACAACACTTGCCCCTAACTCATTCATCCCCAGTATCATGACAGAATGATCGGACTCCAGAACGACCTCAGCAGCCTGTGGTTCTACTCTGGCTTTCATGCCTCCCTTCATCCAGCATACCGGATACCCAAAATCCTTCAGATTTGGGGGTCGAAAGGGTTGCCAGCACCACAGGAGTTACTTCATCTTCACGCATTCCAGACTTCAGGATGTAACTGAATGCAAAGGATTGAATGCAAAGTGAAAGTTTGATTTATGATTCTTATTCTGTCCTATTACTTTTGGTCTCTTAACAAGTGTGAGTCACATATGCAAACTGTTGTAATTCCTACACCGTTCACCTGATTTGGATGTAAATATCCTCAAATAAAAGCTGACAGTCTGCAGTTAAAGCACATCTTGTTTGTTTCATTTGAAATCCATTGTGGTGGTGTATAGAGCCAAAAATGTTAGAATTGTGTCGATGTCCCAATATTTATGGACTTGACTGTATATTGTTAGCTTGTGGTCATGCTCCTCTTAACTAGGCAACCATCATAATTCATGTTTAGTTCTAAAGTTAAAATGATAATATAGCATTTTGTTGGTTTACTAGTAAACAAATAGTAGTATTAGTGATTGTTCTCAGAAGAAAATCACAATGGGTTTGTATGTACCTGTATGACAATGAATGGTAGTTACTTAGTTATACCATTGGTGTTTCTACTGTGGTTGTTACCGTTATGTCACAGAAAATATTGGGCACAGTGCAAATGAGACGGAATATAAATATCTAACACTGAGACATACACAAAGAAATACAGTTAAGCATCGGATTAATTGGGATGACATTGTGCAAATTGGTATGCAACCTATTTACAACACTTTCAGCATAATTAAACATTATTTTGTAACTGTATTTTGGTCTTTTTCCATATAAATGTGCATAACCTGGGCGATATATCTGTTCTCTGAATCCATGAAAGTGTTAATAAAATGCAAGAGACTGAAATGCAAATAGCACTTTTCCCCTTCACAGCCTAACTTGAGTGCACAGTAATAGATCACCATACTCAGACAAGAGGTTTTCAAGTGGTGCCTTGAACTAAGAGCATTGCAAGACCTACACAGCTCAATATGATTTCATAACAGGAGTCATAATGTGAATAAATATTCTGGAAAACCATGAGTTAATGAATGGTGTGATGGCAAAAGTTTTTAGAAAATCATTTTTTTAGTCAGTATTGACTTCCTGACTTTATGTGACTTCCTGTATAACTATCATGGAAAATTGCTTCCATAAATTATACATTGTAAAAATATATACTTTTCCCCCTTTATTGTATCTTATTTTGCTTTTTAGCATGTCTTAAACCATCATTACATGAGTTGTCTAATTATCCTTTTAAATTGTGTAGTGTGTATTTTTATTATATTCAGATATATAGACCTTTCCAAAAGGTACAACAATGAGGCTAAACTCTTGGGTCTTGACCCTGGAAACCTGTCCATTATGCTACTATTCAGAATAAATGTATCCACTTGTAGAAAACAGCTCACTAACTAGTCAACATCTTTGTCATTAGCAAGCTTAAATGTACTAGTCGTGTGGTTGTAAAGTCATTTAGAAATCCAGCTGCCAACATTGCTGTGCTGAAAAAGAAAATCTTGCAAAGGACGTTTTCCACAACACGATGTCCTTTTACACTCAACAAAAATATAAACGCAACACCTTTGTTTCTGCTCCGATTTTTCATGAGATGGACTTAAAGATCTAA
>JABFEA020000119.1:12091485-12112984 GCA_019775915.2 Cyphomyrus plagiostoma | reverse complement strand
GGCCTGCTGGAGGTCATTTTGTAGGGCTCTGGCAGTGCTCTTCCTGTTCCTCCTTGCACAAAGAAGCAGATACTGGTTTTACTTATGGGTTAAGGACCTTCTACGGCTCTGTCCATCTCTCCTAGAGTAACGGTCTATCTCCTGGAATGTCCTCCATGGCCTTGAGACTGGGCTGGGACACACAGTAAACCTTCTGGCAATGGCAAATATTGATGCACCATCTTGGACTACCTGTGCAACTTTTGTAGGGTCCAGGTATTACCTCATGCTACCAGTAGTGACACTGACTGTAGCCAAATGCAAAACTAGTGGAAAGAATTGTCAGAAAACATGAGGAGAGAAATATGTCAGTGGCCTCCACCTGTTAAACTATTCCTGTTTTGGGGGTTGTCTCATTGTTGCCCCTCTAGTGCACCTGTTGTTAATTTCATTAACACCAATGCAGTTTAAACTGATTAACAACCCCCTCTGATACTTAAATGACCAGATCAGTATTCCATAAATTTTACTGACTTGATGCTATACTCTGACTTTAATTTTTTTGAGCAGTGTATTTTTATGGACCAAACTATCAACACCATATTGACAAGACCATGTACTTATTTGTACTTCATTTGGTTTTCCTCACTTGCTGATGCAGATTTATGTTTGCCTCTATGTTTTTCTGGCTGTGTTTGCTTTGGTGTTTTGTTTGTTGTGTTTGCCTCAATGTTTTGCTGGCTATGTTTGCCTCAATGTTTTGTTGGTTGTGTTTGCCTCGCCGTTTTGTTGGTTGTGTTTGCCTCTGTGTTTTGCTGGCTGTGTTTGCCTCAATGTTTTGTTGGCTGTGTTTGCCTCTGTGTTTTGCTGGCTGTGTTTGCTTTGATGTTTTGCTGGCTATGTTTGCCTCGGTGTTTTGCTGGTTGTGTTTGCCTCGGTGTTTTGCTGGTTGTGTTTGCTTCGGTATTTTGTTGGTTGTGTCTGCCTTGGTGTTTTGTCCCACCTCTGCCCAGTCTCAGTCCATCTCTGAAAAGGTAAAGCTTCACCAGTGAATCTTTTTAAGCTAGAGGGAGGGCTTACTGAAACCCCCAAACAGAACCTCAAACAAAGTGCATGTACCTGAACTGTAAATTACTTTGTCTAATTGAAATGGGTTTTGCTTAACAGTATGTGTGGCCACTGGATAATGTGTATGGCTGTTTCTGAGAAAAGATAAGGGATTAAATGTGAATTTTCATTTTAGTAATTTAATTCAGTCTGTGTATATATTGCATGTTGTCATAGCTATGAAAATACAAGTATTATGTCAACATAAATCCGTATGATCTTTAAAGTTGAAAATTACATTGTAATTTCAATGACAACTTTCAAAATGTTCCTTCAAAGATGGCCTTGGCTTCAAGAGTTTAGTAACAAACAGAAGTGCAGTATTTGAGTTCAGGTGATTTTCTTCGATCTTTGAATGGATATGTATTGTAATGTATTCAAATTCATAAATAAAAATACAGAGGGGTAGATAAGTAGAATGAATCAGGTCTATGGAGTTATAACACCTGATATAATTAATGTCCCAGGTTTAATCCTATTATGTCTTTTGGAAAATGAATCATACAGTAAAATCCAGTTATAACGTTCAAGGTACCTGGCAAAACAGTCCGATATATCCAAAGTCTGTTGAATCCAGAGTTGCTGTATGCCCAGAACACAACTACAGGACACCATTTACTCATGCCACACCCCAGCAGACACACTTATGGTATAGATTATTATATTATACATGTATAATCAAAGTTTATCTGACCAGATGCGTGACTATTAATAATCCTGACTACATACCCCGCTGCATGTTCGTTATAGCCGAACAACATTACAGCTAAAACTGGCCCTGGGGACCAAATTGTTTGTCCGTTATAAGCAAAATTCCGTTATATGCCAGTCCGCTATATCCTATGCCTTTTTCTGTATGTTCTTAAAAGCCCATTATAGACGATGTTCTTTTATAAGTGAGGCCACTATAATGGGATTTTACTGTATTTATTTGGCTTTACTTGAACTTTCTGTGTCTTTGTCCTAATAGTTTACTGCTGAGCCAAAACAAAAGCATTACATAAGTGCTTAGAAATCTGTTTATTCCATCCTATTTTTGAGGGGGATCTGGAGCCTATCCTGGAGGCTATGGGCACAAGGCAGGGAACAACCCAGGACAGGGCCCCAGCCCAACACAGGGCACACTCACACATTATTCAGTCACACATACACACCTATGGGCAATTTTGTAACTCCATTTAACCACAGCATGTTTTTGGACTGTGGGGGGAAACTCCACGACAACATGGGGAGAGAATGCAAACTCCACACACATGGAGCCCTGAGACTTCAGCCCAGGTCCCAGAGATGTGAGGTAACCACTGCACCACCATGTCAACCCTTCTTAGAAGTCTCATCAGTGAATACATTTTACATTATTATTATTATTATCATTTACCTCTTGTTAATAAATTAAATTAATTATTCTCTTTCACATTTTTGAAAATATACATTTTCTTAATGTTATAAACACATTTTGACTATTGGTTTACTACATTTCATATATTTCATTGCAGTGCTAAAACCTGAGCTCTATAGATAATAAATTGTTTTACCTGGGTGAATCCATGGGAGAATTAATTATTTTATTAGTGCTGCTTTTCATGAACATATTTCTGCAAAACCCATCAGGCTTGTTGGCTGTGAATTATGTTTAGGACAGAGTTAGGACAACACCTGACGGCTCTGGTAAAAATGTGCAGTGATTTAGTAAATTCCTAATTTTATGAAGCTCTGTATTTATATAAAGTTTTGAGGCACGCAATAAAGTCTTATCTCCTGTCTTTGCTCTGGACAGCGTGGTTCCGAACTGCCAGCTCTGGAGCACTCAAGATGTCATTTGCCTGTTCAGCCCATAAATGTGAGGCCTGATTTGCATTTCACCGTAACAGATCAAGATTTTAAATGCAAAGCAAAGAAGGCAAACCAAGGAAAAGAGGGCAAACCAAGGAGAAGTTGACAAACTATCTAAGCCAATCTTGCTTATGACTCTGACTGCAGGTAAGGAACATGGTCTTCCTAAAAATCAGTGCTAGTCAGTGGAAGCTGAGCTTGCAGAGCTAAGACATTTTATAGAACTGACATTACTACTTTACATAACAGGAAATAATCTTTGAAGTTTCTGCTTTTTTCTATAGTGTGTATTTTAAGGTGGTGGGTGCGGTGGGTGTGAAGCTTTTAATGACTGAGGAACAGTGACTTTTGATGCTCTGTCTGCAGAAAGTTCAGCCTGTAAAAAGTGCAGGAGCTTTTGTCTTCATGATGTTTTGCACTGTTTTTGCTTTGAGAAGCACTTAATCTGGTAGCCAGTTGATTTTCTAGAAAAAGGAATCAAATTTTTGTATTAGATGGTTGCATAAATTTTACTGAATAAAAATGCATAGAAAATATTTGCAATATTGGCTCCTCAGTGGTGGAACGAACTTCCTCTTGCCATAAGAACGGCCGAGTCCCTTCCTGTCTTCAAGTGTCGTCTGAAGACACACCTCTTCAAGGAGTACCTACTGTAGGAGACTAATACCCCCTTACTGGCCACTCTGTATTTTTTTTTAAAATATATATATCCCAATAACAATTTTTTCCTATATGCAGCTTTTTCCTAACAAGGTTTTTAAATATAAAACGTACTTAGTTTTTACTTGATCTTGATGACAGTTGATTTTAGGTTTTATAAATCGAAGAACAGTCATGGACTACAAAGCACTGGTTGTAAGTCACTCTGGAAAAGAGTGTCTGCTAAATGGTGTAAATGTAAATGTAAAATACAGTTTTTTCTTCAGAGATACTGTTGTTAAGGATATTACTTTGATATTGCAAAAATTAACTCAAATATTAAAACTACATTAGTAAAAAATACAAATACTAAAAAGGAATAATATAAATTTAACTGACTTGTTTGGTTTGTATGTCATGTTTTATTTTTGAAACCAAGATGATTTTATCTGAAATTACGTATAATGTTCTACCTATGGAGATAGTCCATCCATCCATCCATCCATCCATTTTCTAAACCGCTTATCCTACTGGGTCGCGGGGGGTCCGGAGCCTATGGAGATAGTCAATTGAGATATTTTTTGGAAGGCCAGTGGTGGCTTTAAATCACTTCCACAAAACTCACCATCTATACTGCTTGAGCTCTTGTTTCTGATTAAACGTGCAACGTAATTCATGTTCCACATTGACACACACTAGAGCCAACTATAAGTGAGCTTATAAATGTATGGAATTGCGCTACAATATTTGCTTGTCAAAGTCACTATTCACTCTCATCAAAGTCAAACTGGCTAACAAATATGTTAACCTGATTTTGTTGTTCATCGTTTATCTTGTTATGTTTTATTTTGTAAATATAATACAGCATAAATTAGACATGAGGAGACAATGAGAAATCTTTGTTTTGTGCATATCATGGATGACAAATGCGAAATCTCTAATTAACAAAGAAAAAACAATAACAAATTAGTGTCTCTGGTTTCATAATGAGGTGTTGACAAGAACATGGTAACACGTAAGAGAAAATGTTTGAGTGGAAATTCCTTCTTTTCCTTTTTGTCATCCTCCCTCATGCACAAAGTAGACAACAGGAAACTATACGGCGAATGGATTGAGTCTATGCCAGATCAATTGGTGCAAAACATCATACTTCTGCTTGCTATTAAATTGGTGTTTTTGCCTCTTTTTAATGGGCCTTCGTAGATTTAATTTTAACTTCATATTCTTTGATGTGGTTTAATTTCATGGTCAGAATCTATGATGCATTCATATCAAAACATTAAAAACAATTAGTCAGCTGTACTTATGAAAATTTATAAGCAAAGACAATAAGCAAAGATAAGCAGCCAAGATACATTTTCTGAAGCATTTGGCATTACAGTGTAAATATATCACACTACGAGATGTGAACAAATATTTCTGTATGCAGTGACAAGTGGATAAATCCTGTTTTGTCTGCGTTGTAGTGTTTTAATGTTCTACCTCTATTTATTTCTCAGTCAAATGGCTCACCCTGAAGTAAACATGGACATAAGATTTCTAAAATCCTGATTCCTTTCATTTACTTGTCCAGCACTGCATCTCCCTGACATGACAGGTGTAATTCTAGATGGGAGTGCTTTGCAAGGTATTTAATTGAGTTTCTCAATGTCATATTCACCTTAGAAAATGTCCTTTTGTACTACAAATAATTGCTGTTATGCAGACCACCAGAAGTAGCATTTTTCTGTAATAGCATGGCTTTGCTGACAAGCTGAAATGAAGGAAGAAAATCAAATAACTTTTCAGTATCTCTATTTCTCCTACCAGTTATTGTGATATTGTTAGATAAAAGGTTAATTTTACAATGCTTCTTTAGGCAAATCTAATTTTGCTACCGGTGACACATTGCAAGCACTGATAAAAGTGCTTGCAAAAGTCCAAAAGTCATAGATAATTAATTCATATGTGTGTGTAAACATCAGTATAATTACATTAGATGTTGATTATGAATGGTTCATGCTAAATGCTTCAAGTTTCAAAATTTTCATTTACTTTAACTTGGAATGTAATGTGCATCACAAGAAAATAAATGAACCACATTGTACATAATTTGATTTTCTTCAGTAAATGTCATCTTTTCTGAATTAGAAGTGGTGCTAAATTGTAAACCATGTTAGCTGCTTTGTATTAAGTGTCTAGAGCAAATGAACAATGAACAATTATGTCTTTATATGACGTTAAATGCTGTGTTGAAAAGTGTCTACTCAGGTTGGACTTGCATAGAAATTTTGAATCAAGGAAAAAAATACATATATTTCCCTCCTTACTATCTTTACACACAAAATGTTAAGGCATATATGGTATGCAGAAGAAATACACCAGTAGTATCATTGGTGGGATATCTTTTTCATATAAACAATCTTGTATGTAATTTCCTCTGAACTGAATATCCTTGGCAAGACTATGGTTTAAAAACCTAATTCTAAACACCTTCTTAACTGGACCATAAACCAACCTGAGCTATAGTCCCTGGATGTAGTGTCAGTAAATCTTCATTACTGTTGACTCCCCGGCTGGAAATATAGAATATGCTCTGTGTTATCTTTGCAAAGAGGTATGACAATATTCCATGGCAATGATATTAATGATATTATACCAAATTCACTGCTTTGTAACATTATTTTGATATAATTTGTGCACTTTACATGCATTTATGTACTGCAATGGAATTTTATTACTAAGGTCACATAAATCCTATATATTGTCAAGTAAAGAAATTGTTTTTCCCATAAGTAGTGAATGAAATAATGAATCTGAATGTTAATAAATAGAATCAGTGGGAGAAGGTTCCTTGTGGGTGTTGGTTCTGGTTAAGTTCAACCAGACCAGTTTAACACTCATAAGCAACAACTCTTTCTACTTAAAAATATGCTACTCATTTATTATGCTATTCAGGATACTTAGCTCCATGCTGCCAAATATAAACAAATTAACAAACCAAAAATCCAATAGATAAACCAATAAATAAGTCAAATGCATATATTTTTGATACTTGGAATAATGCAATGAAAGTATTGAGTAAGAGTAAAGCCAGATATATCCTGTTGCCTGATTGTTGTCTCCTAATAACCATGATAGACTGAAATCTTTTCAGGGCAAATTGTTGAAGACATCTGGCAAGGCTGTCTCAGGGATGAACGTACAGCTGAATGTTCCGCTGGCAGAGGTTGGCATGGCAACAGCTGAAAGGGCTATTCAGCATCAGTGTGGCTGAAAAGGTTTAGGGCCTAGTTGAAAATCCATTTAGGGCACAACCTGAGTATGTGTTTGCGTGTTTTTATGTGTCATGCCAAAAGTGCAGTGAATATGACATTACAGTACAGTATGAATTAATTGATACATTGTCCAAGCAATCAGTACTTTCAAGAGTTCTACTGATAGAACACAATATATGAGAAATATATTAGTGTTAATAAATACATTTGTATATACATGCAAAAATCGCATTGTTTTTTAATTGAGAAATACAAATTATCCGAAGCAGGTGACATGGTGATGCAGTGGTTAGCAATGTTGCCTCATATCTCTGGGACCTGGGGTTGAATCTCCAGAGTTCCTTGTGTGTGGAATTTCTTCTAGTTACTCTGGTTTCCCCCCGCAGTCCAAAAACATGTGGTTGCTAATTGGAATTACCAAATTGCTCATGTGTGTAAGTGCGCTGTGTGATCGGTTCGTCCCCCATCCTGGGCTGTTCCCTGCCTTGTGTCTGTACTGTAGACTCTGGATCCCCTTTCACCCTGACTTGGATAAGCAGTAACAGAAAATGTACGTTATTTCTCCAAAGCAATGTTTAATTATCTCCATTACTCTCAAAAGTATTTCAATTACAAGGAATGCTTTGCAATTGATCATTTATGTTTGAACAGGCCTCTGACATTGCAAACATCTAAAGGCTCTTAGCTTCTTTCAAATGAATGAGTGGTTTTCCATTTTACTTACTTTTGTATCGGACCATTAGGCTTTTCACAATATGTTCCTCATAATAAGTCAACGATATCCACTTATTGAATTTCAAATTCATAAAGAAATGTCCAGTTTTTCATGTTTTGTGACGATTTCACTCTATATTTTTTATATCTTTATATATTTTTCTTTAAACAACCCTTAGAATCTTCTACAGCTGTCATACTTATTATTTTTTATGCTTATATTTGTGCAGGTCCATTTGGTTGCATGGACCTAAGGCATATTTCATTTATTTCAATAATTTAGCTTATTGTTCCATTTTTGTCATTCTGAAAAAGAAATATAATGGGACCAGTTTGCTGAATTTATGAGAACTAGCTTTTGTCTTTTATCGCTGTGTGATGTCATTAAGAAAAGTTTCCGTTGATTGTGGAGTTTTGTTGCAAATTGCTACCTGTAGTACCAATAGTCATCTGTCACTTTATACACTTTGTGCACACTAGTCTTATGCTGTGTCTATCTCCTCAAACACCCCCTTAGCCATTTCCTGTTTTAATCCTCAGTCTGCTTATGAATTATCAGTGCTTATTAAAAATAATGTGGAAATTGTGAAATAATAATTAGACAAGAGGTCATCATCTGTTACTCACAGACCAAAAATAAAAATGCAATTTTACCAATGAATAAAAGGAAAGTGCTATTAACATATATTTTGGTATCACTTTGCTTGAGGGGGCACAAGTAACCTAGTAACTTGGTTACTCCAAATCATGAAAAAATATAGCAATCACTTGAAATACACTGCTCAAAAAAATTAAAGGAACGCTTTAAAAACACATCAGGTCTCATTGGCGAAAAAAATCATGCTGTATCTCTATACTGATATGAACTGGGTAATGTGTTAGGAATGAAAGGATGCCACATTGTTTGATGGAAATGAAAATGATCAACCTACAGAGGGCTGAATTCAAAGACACCCTGAAAATCAAAGTGAAAAAAATGATGCGGTGGGCTGGTCCATTTTGCCGAAATTTCATTGCAGCGACTCAAAATCGTACTCAGTTGTTTGTATGGCCTCCACGTGCTTGTAGGCATGCCTGATGATGTTGGGGCATGCTCCTAATGAGACAGGGCATCACTGAGCTCCTGGACAGTCTGAGGTGCAACCTGGTGGCGTCAGATGGACCAAAACATAATGTCCCAGTGGTGTTCCATTGGATTTAGGTCAGACGAGCATGGGGGCCAGTCAACGGTATCCATTCCTTCATCCTCCAGGAACTACCTGCATACTCTCGCCACATGAGGCCGGGCATTGTCGTGCACCAGGAGGAACCCAGGACCCAATGCACTAGCGTAGGGTCTGACAATCCTGATACCTAATGGCAGTCAAGGTGTTGTTGTCTGGGCTTTAAAGGTCTGTGTGTCCCTCCATGGATATGCCTCCCCAGACCATCACTGACCCACCACCAAAACGGTCTTGCTGAACAATATCACAGGCAGCATAATGTTCTCCGCAGCTTCTCCAGACCCTTTCACTTCTGTCACAAGTATGACAGTGGCGGACCTGCCAATTCTGGTTATTCTATGGCAAATGGCCATCAAACTCCACAGTCCTGGGCAGTGAGCACAGGGCCCACAAGAGGACGTCGGGCCCTCAGGCCACCCTCATGAAGTCTGCTTCTGATTGGTTTCTCAGAGACTTTCACACCAGTGGCCTACTGGAGGTCATTCTGTAGTGCTCTTCCTGTTCCTCCTTGCACAAAGAAACAGATACTGGTCCAACTCATGGGTTAAGGACCTCCTACGGCCCTTTCCATCTCTCCTAGACTAACTGCCTATCTCCTGGAATGTCCTCCATGGCCTTGAGACTGGGCTGGGAGACACAGTAAACCTTCAGGCAATGGCACGTATTGATGCACCATCCTGGAGGAGTTGGACTGTGCTGTGCAAGCTCTGTAGGGTCCAGGTATCACCTCATGCTACCAGTAGTGACACTGACCATAGCCAAATGCAAAACCAGTGAAAAAATTGTCAGAAAACATGAGAAGAGAAAATGTTAGTGGCCTCCACCTGTTAAACCATTCCTGTTTTGGGGGTCCTCTTATTGTTGCCCCTCTAGTGCACCTGTTGTTAATTTTTATTAATTAACACCAAAGCAGTTGAAACTGTTTAACAACCCCCTCTGCTATTTAACTGACCAGATCAGTATCCCACAAATTTAACTGACTTGATGCTATACTCTGACTAAAAATTGTTCTTTTAATTTCTTTTGAGAAGTGTATATGATTTATTATGATGAATTATTGATTTATTAATGAGGAATGAACATGGGATTAGTACATAACTAAAACTGATTAATTGTACTACTACATTATATGTGCCCCCCTCAAGTAAAGTGTTACCCAAGTTTAATAATTATAAGTCACTTTATTGATCCCATATTGGGAATTTCTCTTTTCCCCTACCATTTTTTGCTCTTTATGAAGTGCAAACACATAAATAGGTGAGAGCAAGCTTGGCAGGGAACAGCAGTCACCTGCAGTAATCATGGAGCTGGGGGTTATGGGCCTTGTTTACAGGCCCACAGATGTGACTGTTCTGCCAAGGCTGGACTCGAACCAGCAACCTTTTCCGATCACAGGCACAGAGGCTTAGCCTTTATATTCAAAATATGCTGATGTGTAATGCAGACACAGGTATGGATTTTTCCAGCAGTACCTTACTATGAGTAGTAACAGTCAATGCCGATTTTCCAACAGCAACCACTATCGCTTTCCAGCTCAAAGGTTAGTTGTTATGGTATTGTAAACTAATTTGACTAACAAAGCATTATCACAACCAGGAGCACTTAGTGTCAAACACAGTTACTATTGATTGTATTGAATCATTCCTGTCAGCAAAATTCAATGAAACCATCTTCATTTGATGGCCCTTGATAAAACTCCTCAGACTTAACTACTTGAGTGTACAGTCATTGCAAAATGCCTTCAGGGTGGAGATATCTTTTCTTTTTTTATGAGATAGGAGTCACATTAATAAAGAGTGAAAAAACAAACTGAACTTTTCAACAGGGATACTGCTGACTAATATTGAAAGCATAGAAGCAAAAAAGCAGGTGTAAATGTATGTATCCTTCCTGCACTTGAATGACTGTCTGTTGGTTATTCTTACTGTGTGACTAAACAAATGATTTTAGTGTGTGTGAGAAATAGCATTCCTTGCAACTGACTTCAAGCTGTATCCTAGCTATGTCCTATTTTAGGTTTCAGTTTACTATGATTCTGGTCAAGTAATTTTACTAATACATTAAAACATTTTTGTCATTAAGAAAATATGGAATGTCCATTGAGTGATGGAAGCCACTGTTAATTTCATTGTAGTAACACACAATAGTTATGCAGTGTTATGCAGTGGCAAAGTTATGCAGTGGGTCGCCTTGCTGTGTTGCACCTTTGGGGCTGGGGGTTGGAATCCCATACTCTATGTTTGCAGATTGAATGTTCATGCCATGTTGCACCAGTTTCCCCATCATAAATCAGTACCTAACTTCCAAATTCAGAAAGACAAATTATATTTTTTATGCAGTCATTTCAAGTTAAATTATAAGAATTCATGGAGAATGCCCAATTATTAACAGAAGAGAAAACATTTATCATGGTTTTTGTGACGAGGAAAGACAGGTGGAAACGAATAAATAATGCAATCCGAAGTTGGTAATATTTGGCCAAAAGCTTGATATTCATAATTTTTTTCTTTGGTACACTGTCTAATAGTCATTTTATGCCCTCATGAGGGAATTTCTTTCATGGTAGAGACAAACAGTCCATTAGACTACACAAATTCACTCTGATGAATCTGTCAGTGGATAACCCTGACAGGAATTATTCTCCCCTAATGAATTACAAATGTGGAGAGGTCATGTATCTCACCAGATTATGGAACCGGAAATTGCATTTGGAAGATTCAAATTGCCTCCCACATACCCAAATTCAATACAAATGCCATTTCTACCAAATGACTCATTGTTTTGCCGCAACCACTTAAATCCCATGCCATTCCATTCTCTATTCTTTGTTTAGAAGCGTTTTAAAAGGCATATTTAGAGCTAACAATGTAGAACCATGAGTAAGATGTTTACTTGGAACAATGTGCAAGATGTTGATTATTGTTCATTTTACCTATCTTTTCATTTTTCTTATCGTGCACTTTCTCAATTTCTCAAAAGCCTTGCAGATATGGGTCAAATTTGATTTTCAATTCTGTTTTGGATTCCGAAGTTCTGTGCAGAAATCCCTGTTTCTGCCATTCTGCATACACACCGGGAGACTATTCTGTACATGTAACACAAGAATTGGATTATTCGTAATAATATTAGCCCAAAATTGTATTTAGTGTTTACTTTTTTCCCTACTTATACGTTTAAAAGTGAAAGTGTGAAGATTTTTTCTGCTAGAATATTCATGGTTCACTTTTGTGATACAATTTGTGAAATATTATATTATTAAAATAATCTGACTTTTCTTTTGGTCACTTTTTTTGTTGTTCCTGGAAATAATTTGCCGTTTAGCACATTTTAGCTGTAGAGATGACACTCGAAAATGGTAAGAAGAAATAAATGCCAATAGATTAGCTATGCAAGTACATTTACATAAATATTTTGCCATGTGTCTGTTTTTATAATATGTCCATGTAGGCTTGTTGCTATGACAACCTCTGTGCAGCCTGTTTATTAAAGTGGAGTTCTGTTTAATTGATCTGATAAAGTATTGCTTAATAGTTACTATTAAGCAGTCTTTTGTTTCCAGGTCAAATTCTGAGTTCATACATTTACATAATGGGATTGCATTTGCTGAAACCAGTCATTATTAGTAATTTTCTTTTTTGTGCTTTGGCAATAAATGCAGTATAAACACAAATTTATGGACACTAAATATTGGCTTTTTAGTGAAGTATGTTTTTGTTATGACTTTGGCCTGAATATATATTTAGGCTCCAACAAGAGAAAATTATAGTGATCTGACAGACTAGTGAAAATGAAGTATTTAAAGGGACCAATTAGTTTCCTCCAGAGTCAATGGTAAATTTATGATTTGTTAAGCTGGTAACTATATAAATATAATATTGTAAATATAAGGTTTTCTTTTGCCTTATTACCACCATCTACAATGTAACAGTTTTCAGTTTTACAATTATTAACTTTAATTAATTGCTCAACTAAAGCTTAATTTGTATATGCAATAGTAAATCACAAGCACATGATCAAATCATCAACTTTTAACACCATCATCTTAGGTCCACTGAATCTATATTTATTAAACCAGCATTTCTTTCAGACACTCAAATCTTGATGAAACAGGTTAAGGCTGAACATGATTTTCATATTAATAAAATATAAAGTGTCACATCAAATAAAACTGCAAATGTCATAAAAACACACAATGGATTATATGTCATCTGTTGAAAGCTTTTTTTAGAATGTTTAAGTAAAACATCACTTATTCAGTGACTATGTTCCTCAGATAAAATGTTTGTTGTTTAATTTAATGCATTTGAAATGCAACATGAAATGCAGCATACAATAGGTCCATAGTCTTTCCGACAAGGGAATCGCCAACCTCACACAAACACAATGGGGGCAGGATTTGAAGCCCCCAACATAGAGGTCCGAGTAAGGAACGCTGCACCAACATGATGCTCTTATGTAGTTTATGTTATACCTATAATCATAGGTGACAGCAAACACACCCAACAGGCAGAAGGCCTACTTGATATGTATATCATGAGAATAACTAAGCAGAATTCATAATTACTCACGCCTCTGAAAATGATCATATGTTGTCCCCAGTTGTTTAGGCATTAAAAATATATATAAAAAAAGACTATTGCTTTACACAAAACATTTGATTTTCTTTTTCTCACCTAATTGGAGAAACAAGGCATTTTCAGTCTTTACTAGTCAGACAGTAAACATTTTAAAATGTAAGATGAATACATGTGATGCACATTGTCTGCAGCTTAAATGTTTGGCATGTATGAATACTTTTTTTGACATATTATTGGGTGGAACAAAAATTTTATAAAGAATCATTGCTTGCCAATTTATGTCCAGACTTTTCAAATTCTCCCTGTGTTGAGTGGTATCTGGGTATTCCAGTTTCCTTCCACAGTCCAAAAACATGCAGTTAAGGTAATTGGCATTATCCTAACTGCTGCAAATTGCTCAGAGTGAGTGTGTCTGTGCGGGTCTGCGATGGACTGACCCTGTGCTGCCTGAGATAGGCTCCACCCTCCTCCACCATGACTTTGTCCTGGATAAGTGGTTGGAAGATGGATGGATGAAAATCAATGGAGGTCATAATCTAAATAATTACAAATGTACAGATCCAAGAATACCGGTTATCCTTTCCCTTCACATGTTTTCATTGAAATTATATATTTTAGACATCCAGGCTGATATGTCATTGATTTACAATAATTGAAGAGAAAACAGTTCAAGTACCATTGTACTCTGATGCAATGTTTAAGACAATGTTAATGCAATTAACAGGGGTGTAAAAAAGTGCATAACGTTGTATCCTGAGCTAGAGAAGACCTGAATGAGAAAACTTGCATTGCTTAGAATTTCTTGAGCAAAACACGGGAAAGACATTTGGACACTGTGGATTAACCAGTGTGAGTCACATTTAATCAAAGAAGGTTCTGTGAGGATGGTAAGGCACCTACAAGCAGAAGATGTGGTTCTGTTACAAGATATGGAAAAAATGCTAAAGGAAGGCTTATTTTTTGGAGTACTTTGTTATATATAAAATTTAATTAAAGCTTATCAGGGTTTATCAGAATAGCATATTTTCAAAAGGCAAAAGAAAGCCAGAAGCAAAGATTTCCTATAGCTTGGATGTCTTTATTAACATTAGGAAACCATTTCATGTCAAATTGGGCTGGTCACTACAGGTGTTAATAGGATGCTAATTATGTCAGCTTCCACAATTAATGTCATTTTTTAGCATACAATAAATACAGATGCAACGTATTTTGGGCTCCCTTATTTTTCCCCTTTGCCAATTGCAGAATTGCTTCACAGGAAATGTCTAAGTAAACAGGATATAGCTTTATATAGGTCACAATTATATGGTCAAATAAAAGTAAAAAATTTGTAATTTTTTGTAAAGAATGCAATTTATGTCATTACTTACAATCATTATAAACTCTGTACCATGGATAAATGGACATCAGTGAAAGTCCAAAATCAATAGGAATCTAAAAAATAAAAAATCATTCACAACCATGACTGTAATGGTGCATATAAGTCCACGTGTGTAATATGTAATTTATAGGGTAATTAACATGGGTAAAGTTATCTTTTATTATTATTTTTTAAAAGGTATGGAGTAAAATGTGTTTTTTTACCTCTAGTTTGTAGTGAGTTGTGAGAAGTGACATTAGAGTAAAAAAATTGTACCCTTTTGACAGGTGACCAAAGAGTATCAAATCGCTGACACGTACCTGATTTCATCAATTAGCAAATGAGTGAAGCTTGAACATGAAAGGGTTAAAAGGGATTCTTTGCTAACTGGTCAAAAAGTGGTCATTGTGTTTTGTAAAGTGTGAAAAAGGGGCCATCAAGGCATGGAGCAAATTCTCTTCACAGCCCTTTATTAAGTATAATTACAGTCTGAAACCCTGAGGTTAAACTGGTCGTATGTTCTCTAAGTGCCCTTCCCCTGGTAACACTCCCGCGTGTCCATATTTGTAGCAATTAGCTTGGAAGCAGAAGAATCAATGGAAAGGTGCACTCAATCGCCAGCTATTTCAGATGTAAAATCAATAACTCTCAAAAACTGGCATCTTAAGTAAAAATTGAAAGCATCAACATTCTTAACTTAGCTATGACTGATGGACAGGACTGCCATAAGGTAACTTAAATGCTAAGTAGCTGAAGTAACAAGTAAAAACCCAAGTATATCGTAGCATAAATGCTGAGTGTAAATATACAGCAATTAAACAGAAAGTGTCCATAAGTTATCAGACATAAGGTATAAATATCATAGGTGGCTGAAGTTTGCCGTCTAGGGTAACCTATAAGATACATAATAACAGAAGAGTAAAGCTGTTGAAGAGTTTTATGACAATAGTTTCTAAATAAGTGTAAAAATGAGAGGATGCATCATCTAGCAAAAGCCATGACAAATGTTCCAAGGTGATTGCATAGTGGAATGGTGTGATTGTGCTCATTGTCACAGACAGTTGTCCATCTCTTTTGATAACTCAATGGAATGATTGGTTTGTCGCTGAGGAGAAGGACAAAGAGAATGAGTAGCTCAATGAGTATTTGTACAATGAGTATATGTCAATGGAAGGAATGATGTATTGTACTTTGACATTTCGTCAGGTAAGAACTTGAATACTAGGTGCGATTGAAGGTGAAGATGATTCCTCTTTTCAGACTATATCAGGTGTTCATTGTGAACATCTGTACAGTATGTCCTTTTGTCTAGATGTACTGGAAATTTGCTATATCCAAGTCAAAAGACCTGAATACATTTTCATGTCAAACAGAATCGCATTAATATATTATATATATTAACTGATTGTGTCTGAAAACTACTGTTGATAAATTAAAATTATAAACGGTTCATGTTCACTCATCATGCATGTTGGTTAAACAGCATAATTTGGTGAAAATATGGATTGTTAAATATATAGTTCACTTTATACTTGTCTGTGTAAGCTGCTGATTACCAATGACTGGAGACTGCATGACCCATCCTATATTTGAAGTTCTCTAGAGCTGCCAGTTCAGTTTTGCAGTGTATACAGTGTGAATAATTAAAATTAAAATTTGCAATCTGCCATATAGTTTGACTTCTGAAATTATCTGAAGATTGATAAACATCCATGACATATTTTAAAGCATTATAGCACTATATCTACAATGGTTTTTCATGGCATCACAGAGAAACTGAAAAAAACGTGTTGCATACTTTGAAAAGAGGCAGCATAAGCAAAGCAACATGGCACCAGTTGTAGCATTGCTCAGTTTTTTCATCATTTAAAGAATTGCAGAATAACAGTCTATTCTGAAGCTCCCACTGAAATTATGAAACAATTCTGTGTATGTGACATATGTACAGGGGGGAGAAGTAACCCAACCCCCTTTACACTTACGTTAAATATGGAGCTCTCTGTCAGTCAATGCAGTATGACAGCAATGGTTCCTTCAGCTGTCAAACATGATTGTGCTGCAGAAATGTCATGGTGAAGCATAGACTCCTAATTACAGACTAGTGTACAGGGCAGTTGAGGTAAAAGCTTTTTATTGCTAAATCTTGAAGTGAATAATTGTATGTATATATGTATGTGTGTATATATGTATAGATGCATTTAACTGTACTATGAAAATTTAGTTTATTACCGTGTGTTGAAACCATTTTTGCAAATTCACCATTAAAATGCATTGATTTTTTCCTTTTTCTTTGCAGCTGGAAAAATTAAATTCTGGCTGATTATAAACTTTTCAAATAAGTTAAACACATCTGATGCTCACAGGCATGTGGTATCATCGTAATAATTGAGCACATTTGTAATCCTTGTGCATATTTACTTTTTTTCTGTAAAATGAAATGACCAAGAAATAAATTGTGCAAGTACATGAATACAAGATAAACCAAGCCTGTTTGTAGGATTGGATCTAATTGCTGTGTTTCCTATGTACTTTGGAAATTGTAGCAGAAAAATATGACAGTCAAGGACAAATTATACTACAGACTATGAATTCAACAACTAATAGTTAAAGAGGATCAAAATACATTTCCATACAGCTAATACTTTTGGTGTAGTTTTATGTGGACTGTAAGTCAAAAATGGTATATAATTCAGACCCTCCAGAAGTTTCACAACCCATATTCCAGGAGAACAAACTAAAAAGCTATGCTGTGACAATGGGAGTGTGGAAGGTTTTCTGGGAGCATTCAAATTCTACTAGATCTGTGGCACGGGTTCACCAGCATTTACAATAACCAATGATGAAATATTAAGTGGCTGCTGTGTTAGCAAAATCACCATTCAATTTCAGTTTGTTCTAAAGTTTAAAAGCTACTATAATTTCACAACATTTAAATGCTGAGCAAGGTAATTGTGTAAGGGAATATTTGAGAGCCACTTGCTGCCTAACCCTGTTATCTAATAACTGATGGATTTTTTATATTGTGAGCACATACTATGATGCGTACATGTTTTTTAGTTTATGTAATGTTTCTTATGTTTCATTGCATAATTTCTGCTTGACGATACAATTATGTTAATTCCTTTTAAGAATTTAGTTAAATTGGTACTTTAAAGTCTCCTTTTAAATTTGGATGGATGGAAAATAAGTGTTATCAAAATTTTGGCTAGATAAAAAAGAAATTGAGTTTTATATATTAACTAAAGAAAAACTATAAAGTAGGGGCACTTATTTAAGCTAAAGAAAAATCTATTTCTATTCAGCCAATTAATCAGTAGTTGTCTTATTCATAACACTCCTTATGCTTTAAGTTTAACATTAACTTTCCATTAACAATCAGACTATGAAATATACTTTAGCCAATAATGCTAATATAACTCCTGTTGTAGAAGCAATAAAAAGATTTGTATTCGATATATGGTAATGTGGTTATCTTTAACAGTTGATCATGAAAAGTTGAACAAGTCAGTGATAAATGGGACCTTCTTCACACTCTAAGATGACATGTACACTGTCGAGTTTCGCTGTCATAATTTTGGTATGAGGTCATCCGTTTTCTGTACTTAGTGCTTCTCAGGACATTGATTTTGAAGTGATGGAGATACCTTCTGTGATACCATGACCCCACTGTTCTAATTCTCCTTATGGAAAATGATGAATGCTATGTATAATTGAACATTACTGTGCTGATGGAGCTAAAGCACTAAAAGGGGATCAATGAAATGGGAGTATTTCTATAAAAGTATCACGACTATTGGTATTTCTGAAAAAAATTAATAGTGGGGAAAATGAATTTACTTTAGATGGCTTCTTCTCTGCTTTTTTAATGCTTAAATCAAAATAATAAAAAAGCAACAGGAAACATACCCTAACTTGCACCAACTGCACTGAAACATTAGCTAGTTTTTCTGAGAAATTATACTTTGAGCCAATACTCATATAACTTCCTAACTTAATTCCAGCCTTTGAAGCTTCGAAAGGTGTCCGACATTAACGGATGGCAGTTAGATACAGCTAAAATACATTTACATTTTCTGTAAAACCTTTGTCTGCATTGCTGCTATCCCAGGCTGCAGAGAGATTCAGAAGGTAGCATTTCCACCTCCCAATCACCTCCCAAGTTATGGGTTTAATTCCTGCTTCAATTCCTTACATGTATAAGGGGAATTTGCATGTATTCTCAGCTTTCCTCCAGCTGCTCTGACTTCCTCTCACCGTCCAAAGACATCTGTTTTAAAAAAATACGCCAATATATACAATTCTCATATTACATATTATACCTTATAGTTTAACTACATTACACTAAATTTGTGAACTGCATCCATCAATTTAACAGTACTCAGTTACCTCCAGGTACAGGAGCCCAACCTCTACCTCAGCTTTCCAGCTGTGTCTCATTCATGAGCATTAAAGTAAAAAAAAAAAAAAACAGATTTCTCTACTTGTACTAAAGCTTAGTTTAGCTCTTCCCACAAACTACCAGCACTTAGGAAGAACTGTCTGATAACTCAGGAGCCACATGTTGCCCTTCTTCAGCCTCTGATCCCAAGTCAGCTCAAGTGCAGTACGCTATATGTGCATATGTATTGAATTATTTTCTAGCATTTCCACATATTTTATGTTATACTCAAAAACATCATTATTACACTAGTACTATAGAGTTCTTTGCCATTTTATATGGGAATTTGAATGAAAGGATTATAAACCTAGGACTAAAAATGAACTTAGGTTGTTTTTGGATGAGATTTCGGGTTATGGTGTAAAGTGTACCTAGTGTATATGAAAGTGTATTCCATTCATTTAATTCCATGTCAGATTATCACTGCATATTTATGCAAAGCAGATTTTGGAGGGTAGTATTTACATAATTTCAGTAATTTTAGATGGTAAATTGAAATGTCTTGGTTTATGTAAAACTGTGCAGTATATAATTCAGTCTAGTTGATAAAACATATCTATTAGATAAAATTGATATATTCCCTTGTCACCAGCATGGTGAAGAAGAGAATTTTAGCTTCTTCAAGAAGATGGAAAAAAAACTCTCTTTATTCTGTCAGACACTCATTTTTTTCTCAGAAAGTTGAGTTTTTTACCATGGTTCAAGAGAGCTCTGGTGAAATGCTCATTGAAAATTTAAGAGCAATTATGGTGTCAGACTGTTGGAGAAATTGCTCTTACGGACTGAGGACTCTGTGACGGATGCATTGTGAGAGAATTGATTCTTACTAAGGGATAAGTGAATTGTCATTGTGTGTCTTATGACATCTACCTAGATGTTGTCTGCTTTGTAACAGAAGATTTGAATCAGCCAACTGTACCCACCTTAAACGAGACAGTGACTAGATTAGTGAAGTGGTGAACTAAGCCTCCAATTCTCAGGTCAAGAGCTGAGGCTTTCAAAGGTTACTGATCAGTAGAGAGGGTTAGATCTGTGAAGTAGGGCAGCAAAAAAAGCATGGTAGATATCTTACTCCCTTTGGTATTTATGTATTTAGAAAGTGAAGGGAGAATGGAGAGGAGAGAGTCTGGATGCCTGACCTGCGCAGAATTCTACATTTAATCCTCGAAGAAGCCACTTATAGGGAGAGATCAATAGAATACCTGTAAACTCCATTAGCCTGATTAGAAACAGGGATGTGAACAAGGGACACTGCCAAAGCAGACTCAACTTTATTCCAAGGATTATGCTGGATAAGGGCTGCTTTGTTTTCTGGATGAGAGGGAAAAAGAAGCATCGCTGGAGACTAAACTTGGGCTGAAACTGAAGTGGAGGGGCTGGCAGGTAATCCAGCTGACGCCTGGCGAGCAGCTCATTGACCAGAAGGTGTCTCTAATTGGTCTATCGATAGCATAGCAGAGTTTGCCGGCACTAATAACAGAGTACTTGAGACCGCTACTCTTGATGTGACAGCACTGGGTAACTTGCATGAAGGGGAAAAAAAATGTACCTCTTGTCCCGCCGTTTTAACATCTTGAATTGCTGGCATACCAAATGAGTATTGTATCTAGTGGCTGAATATGCTATATTTTCATCAAGTGTACTTCTGATGTATGTGGTGTGACTTGCATGATCAGGTATAGGTAATGCAAAGATTTGGTTTGTGCTTGGGGGAAATAGAAAGGTGAAAAACAGCTATAAATACCAGTGTTGTATACGACTGGTATTCTGGGTTGGTTCAGAAAACTTGATTTCCATGTGGTATGTAGTTTCACATTTGAGTCTTATGTTTCAGCCATGCAATGTCCAAAGTATCTATATTATAAACACACTGTGGCAGTTCTGTTCTCATTTGTGCAATGATGTACTCTTTGTACTTATTTTAGTCTGGAAATGGATTAACATTTAAATCTGATTCTATTTTTATATGCACACCGCACTCATTGGCCTAATATCTGGACAAATACAAGTCATTGTATTAATGAATTTCACAGCCATGCCTAATTTGTTAATTTGATTTTACATGTTCTTCATTTGCTTAAAGAGCACTATGCAGCTGATTCTGCTTCCAGATAAACCTCGAATATCGCTACACATACAGTACGTGCAATATTTAAATACTCTGATAAATACCCAAAACCTCTAAAAAACAAGCCATAGTAATGAAGCTCCTTTTCTGTAGTGTAGTGTGAGTAGCTGGCTTTTATTTATGTACTGTAAATATATCATTGATACTACATTTTGACAGATATGTAATCCCTTTGGTATGAACAAAGGTTTGTTGCAGATCATAGTTTATCCAACTTATTGTGATGGTTAGGAAATTGAATATA
>JABFEA020000119.1:12037731-12054803 GCA_019775915.2 Cyphomyrus plagiostoma | reverse complement strand
TTCTATTTGCATGTTCCCTGTTTTGATCTGGGTTGAAAGCCCTGGGTTGACCCCAGCCTTGGGTCCTATGCTGTCTGTGAAAGGCATCACAACCCCCCCCCCCCCCCCCGACTATGACTAGGGTGAATCATTAAAAGATGGACAGATGTAATGCATGCTTGATATTTTACATTAGACTTACAAATGTTGAGAACTGTTTGAACTGGTTATTTTGATGCATTCACTTGTATAGGACCCAATTACTGTGAAAAGAAAATTTGCTTAATTTTACAACAAAATCCATAAAACCTAATCAGATAAATCATTATCAAAGTGTTTGCAAATAATGTCTCTTTGTGACCCATGATTAAGACCACTGACAGAAGATGGTCTGGGAGCTTTGAAGGGCTGCACTGAAGTGAAAGGTTGAAGGGTACTCTTTCAGCACTGCAATTCATTCCCCATAGATTTGCTTAGCTCGTCCGCCAAGCCACACCATGGAAAGTAATATCACCGAGGCTCTTAATGCTCCTTTTCACACTCATTCTGTTAACAAGTAGCACTTGTTGTGTCCCTCTTCATTGGCGCATTCAAAGCAGCAGGATCCTGGCTAAATCTCCTCTCTGTCTGCCGACAGACAACTGAAATGTGCAAGAGGACTTATTTTTAAAGAGGTGTCGTCTGCCTCTGTGCCTGCTTCTGGAAAATGTTGATTCATTCACAGAATTCTGTGATAGCTTTATCAGGTGATGTTGTGTGGCAAAGCAGTGCATGCTTTTAAAGCATAACCTTTTGCCACTATTATCTTTTTTTAGGTGTGCCTACTAGGAGGTAAATCTGGACCCATTTTGGACCACACATGAACCTTTTTTATTTCTATATGAACAGAGCCTAATGTGAGGCAAATAATGCGTAGTATTTCAATGTGACATTAACTCAAGAATTAAGCATTTAATTGTGTTTATGGTGCTTCAATGAACCGTCTCCGTTTAAAACTTTTCATAGGAAAAAAAACACCGCAACAATATGGATAGACAAAAATTTGTAGAATTTCAGTGGATATGCTTATGCATGCTCTATATGAGATATAAATGAAAATTCAAAATGTGATTAATTGGTAAGTTCTTAACTACATTACGGGACACAAGAATCGCAAAATTTCTAAATTCCTGGTAGCCCCCAAGGCAGGCATTCTTCAGATTTTGACTAGCCCAAATATAAAAGGCAATAAAAAAATTCAAATTAGCTATTGAACCATACACTAAAGGCCATTCTTATCATTTCTTGTTAGGCAAGCCAGCAACATTAACTGGGCACCAGCAGCCTAACCCTAACCCTAACCCTAACCCTAACACAGCAGTTTGTGAGCATCTCGGACATTGACAGGAAAGCAAAAAGAATCTCCTCAGACAGTCCCTGCAGACACGCATTCAGGGATAAAATAAATAAACAATTTGCATTAAAGACACTTATGTGCAATCAAACCAGATTTGCTACAATAACAACAACAGATATTGAAGTGTAACACTAATTATAGGAAAGAGCAATGTAACTGCTTATTGTTACCATTACATGACGAAAATGATATGACTATGAAGAATATATGAGATTTTACTTTTCTGTGAATACACAGTATTCCGTCCGCTTATTCCTCCACAGTTTTTTGTACCCAACCAGAAATAAAGAAACTAAAGACTTTAACTTGCTTTCTTCTGCTCAGTGTTACCTACGACATTCTAAAAAACAGATCATTAACGATATCCTTATATTGGACAATCGGCGGCTCACAGCTGTGTATGGGTTCCATCCAGTAATATCTTTGAATAGTTTGCTTTGAATTTGCCTTTATATAACATTATTTTGCATCACCATATGCAATGTACAGAATATGACTGGTTTGATACTAAAACTGCACTCAACTTGTTTGCTTTAACATGCTTGGAGTACTCTAGTACCATGACTGACAATGCACCAAGATGGCAGTGCAAGGTGATTGCACAATAAATTGTAACCCTCCTACATATCAGGTCTTAAGCATACACTTCCTAGCAGACAAACCATGCTAAGCAGCTCCTTCATTCAGCAGACAAAGTTTTACCACCAGATAGCCCGTTAAAAGAGCAGAAAAGGTGAATAAAGTACATGGTACATTTCATCACAATAGTAAGAATGTCTGCAAAAACATGCTGCAGTAAAGCATGTGTATAAACACAGGCAACCATGTGTTATATTTATTGTAGGTTCTATAATATCCTCCTCAATCAAGTGCTTTGATTGTTTTGAAAAGCACTGTACAATTGTAACATTAATTTGTTCATTCGTTCATTTCCGGTAAATCACAGTAAAAGACTGGGGGCACCGCTATGCTAACTGTATTGTTTTTGCTGTACACTATTTCTATTCTTTCCTTTTTAACTATGTGTTGGAATTATGAGGTCAGACTCCAAACTATGTCGAGGGATTCTTCTTCCTGCTCCTACACTCACAATGCAACCTCATTTCATCCGGGGGCTCGTCATTGTTTAATAAACCCACAGCCAGGTACAGTGCTGCTTTTGTTCCGGTCATTCACTAGCAGAATATCATTGTGGAGCCAGTGCTGAGTGGTAGTCTTTCAAGGGCTTTTGTCCTCCCTCTTGCCCCCTTTTCGACTGTCTGCTACATCAGAGAATAGATGAGGACATTTAAAGCTGGAACTCCTTTTCAGCTGACCTAAGAGGATAGCTGGATTCTTCCATGAGTTACTGCTGAGGTTTGCTGCCTGGTAACACAAGCGCTCCTGTCAGTGATAACTCTTTTTTATTGTTTACGTGATAAGCAGCCATGTTTTTCTTTTTTTATTTGAGGCTGCTGGGACCAGAAATACAGATCCATGGCTAGTGAATGTCTGCTAGTGGGAGGTTGTCAAAACTGTCCAGCTAAATTAAGTGAAGGTGATCAGTCGTAAAGGTTCAAAACGCTGGTGCATCAGGTCTCTAATACCCTCAAACGCTTGCAACAGAGTTTGAGATAATCTCATTCACTCCAGACCCAAAACATCAATACAACGTCAAGTTTATTGATAGCGTGTTGAGTCAGTGCATTTAACCATCCATCCATCCATCTTCCGACTGTTTTTCCTAAACAGAGTCATGCAATCCAGTCAGTTACCCATGTCAGTCACACCTGCTCTAGCTTCAGTGTGCTTTTCCCAGGGGTATGTAACCAAAAAGCATAACACACAGTCAGATGTCATTGCTCTGGAGAAATATAATCATTTCATGGGGCAAATAATCAATAAGATAAGTTTTAGATTGTACTGCAACCTCAATTCAGCATCTCTTTGTTGTTCCATTTTTTTCTCTCGTGGATATCAGCCAGATAGTTACGTATTAATAAATATGTTTTACAAAAGGGTTATGACTACTTTTAAATGATTAAAATGGTTAAAGCAAGACATAATTGTTCTAGAATAAAAATGTAAATAGACCTACATACTAGTAATCACTAAAAACACTGCCTTCGCCACTTAACTGCCAAAACATGTCTTGTTCCATTTTATCTAATTTACATTTTTTGATGACAGATCACTGGATGCATTTATTGATTGCCGAATAACATTAAAATATCACGCATAATACATTGCCATTATTATACACATGTGTCTGTGTGTCCCAGCTATCAAAGAATTATTTGCAATTTCCCTATCGCACTCAAATGTCTGCCATAAACAAATAGTTTGAATGTTTTCTTTTTAAATGATATTCATCCATTCGGCCATTTTTGCAGGGGGTTCAGGGCCTATGGGTGCAAGGTAGGGAATGATCCAGGATGTGGGCCTGACCCCTTGCAGGGCACATTCACCCGCACCATTCACTCATATGGGCAATTTGGTAACTCAGGTTAGTCTCAGCATGCTTTTGGACTGTGGGGGGAAACTGGAGTACCCAGAGGAAACCCCATGAAGACACAGGGAGAACTCCACACAGAACCCTGACAGAGACTCAAACCCGAGTCTGAGGTGACAGCTCTAACCACTGCACCACCATGCCTCCCCTGCTTTAACTTATTAAAGAAATTGTTATTTCATAGCTGTGGTGTGGTGTGAAGCCAAGTTTAGTTCTAGCAAATTTCTACCAGTTTCATTACCATCAATCATTTAGATCCACTATACCAAGCCAATGGTAATATACAAAAACGAATAAATTAGGCAAGCTTTAAACATTCTGGAGCGAAAAATGTGAATTGTGATTAATTAGTTTCCTACTTTGCGTAGGGTTGCTTATTGTTGTACACAGAGAACAAAAAATAGGCTTTGATTGGGATTGCTATAAATACATAAATCCATTGGTAGATGTATTTGTAACCACTAGGACACTGGTTTAAATTCCTGGAAGATCCCTGCTGTTGTATCCTTCAGTAAGGCCCTGATGTGTATTGCTTCAGGACGACAACCAGCTAGATAGTTAAAAAGCAACTGAATGCAATGCAGAAATAGAATTCAGAGATGGTGTTTATAGCCATGCATTGAACAATCACATTAGGCTAAGAAACAATTGAGCTGTGCTGCTTCAATAAGGCTTAATAAATCACTATAACTCTGGAACAGCTTCTGTTATATGCTAATTTCACCACCATGTTAAAAACCCAGAACAATCAGACTGCGGGCTAGCTTTGAATTCAGCATAACAATGCCATTGTTGGGTGAAAATGCTTGATACGGTGCAACCTTTATGAACCCCATGATGTGATATTTGCGTTTAGCCTTTATGGTATAAGGTTTTAATCAGTATTCATTACGCTATTTTCCTCCACACTACTCCATTTGTTTATTTTTTACTGTCTGTTTTCTGTTATGAGGGAACAAGCGTTTTTTAACTGTCTAAAAGCATATTTGGATCATATGTAAGCAGAATAATCTTATGAATAACCTTTTTGTTGTTTTTAAAAGAATAACTATACTAATGAGATTAACAGTTTGGTTCAAAATATAAAGTAAATTTCTGCTTATAAATAAGATACTATACCCAATACATTATCTCAATGAAATCTGTTGAGCATTAATATGAATGTCATATGATAATGTTAGGACCTTAACTCAAATATGTCAGTTATTCAGCAACAGACAACACTGGAACTCATGTCTTTAAAGCCTGCTGTAAAAAATGTATGTGATAAAGTTTAACGTGGTTGTAGTCAAATGCTAAACATGAGCTTGACCTCAGACCTTGAGTGGCAGCTGACTGTGATAGACATCTCCTAGGCTACAGGATGGACTGCAGTATGCCCCAATATACTGAAAGTTGGGATAAAAAAATACTATAACAAGGAGAATAGCAGCTTATTTGATATCTAATAACCTGTGGGTTCCTTGATAATAATAATGACACTCTACTAGTCTCTGTTGGGAAATTCTCTTTTCACCTACCCCATCATGCTCTCCATGACATACATACACATGTAGGTGAGAGCAGGTTGGGCAGTGGAGGGCAGCCATCTGCAGCAGCACCCATGCAGCTGGGGGTTAAGGGCCTGGCTCACGGTACCACAGAAACGTAACTATCTTGCTGAAGCTGAGCTCAAACTGGCAACCCTCCACTCACAGGCGCAGAGGCTTAGCCTACTGAACCACATGCTGTATTCTTGGCATACTGTAAATATGAATTTTTATTCTAATCTATATTAGTTTTTTTTCTAATATATAACAATTGTGCTCTATCTATCTATCTATCTATCTATATTTTTGGGAATGGGGGGGTCTGGGCAGGGCGGTAGGGGGGGCAGCCCTGTTCCCCATTTTTGACAACTCTGGGTAAGGCCCCTGCTATTTTTAAAAATATAAATAATGCATAATGACGTACAAATCCTACAGATGAATCGCTTTAAATTCCTAAGATATACATGCTCATAATCACAAAAATTTTCATTCAGTCAAGATAATTGCACCCAATATCTGTACCCTATATTTCAGAAAGTTCCGTAGCGTAATATTACACCAATCTCTTAACTGCGGTTTGATGGAATCATGAAAGAAAATATGCTGATATATTTATTTATAAAGACAGCCTACTGTTGCAATATGTAAAGGAATAAGGAATATGCTTAGAGCTCGTCTTACAGATACAGTTTGAGAAATACTTAGAATGCTTTGGAAAATATGAATAAATTAATTCAAATAATATTCAAAAGGAAATGCAGTGTGTTTGCAAAAAAATTAAGTAGTGTGTGTTAAGTAGTGGACATTTTTTTTCTGATTTTCTGTTACACGGGACGTGTGAAATAGAACCAACTCGGCGAAGAGGCTCCTTGTAGACCTCTCTTGGGCTACAAGTTGAATTCACATGGTTCATATGCATCTGAATTTTGTCTTTACATTATATGCAAGAATCAACTAAAAACAAATGTTATCATTCCTAATACTCTGTTTGCAATGATATTTCCATTTACATTTGTGTTCAGACTAATTCATAATGTGCGAAGTGAGAAATTTACAAATAGATTCCATGTGCCCCCGATAGTTAGATTTATAAATGCATCGTTACAGTCATATCGCAAACTCCATGAAGATGATTTGTTTGACTGGAAGTAATCTTGCTTTGTTCAAGACACCACATTTGACATTGTGAGGTTGTCATGAGCTGAAATGAAGACAGATGAAAGAAGAATCCACTGCTGTTTGGAAGCAGATTGTCATCATGGCATATTTATGCCTCTTGTTTGAGATTTTGTTGCTAAGGTGTAGGGTACACAAAATTGCTAAAAACAGATTAGAAACTAAGAATTGTGCAAACTGCAATGCCCTAAACGTTGTTTGCGTCCGGAATTTAAACACAGATCTATGGTAAAGTCAGAGAATCCCAGGCAGCTGCACTGCCCACTGGATATATGGCATGTAGATATACTGGTATTTTTTCGGCTGATCTGGCCAATGTAAAATACCATACCGGAAGAGCTCCTATAAGGACTGTCCTCGAAAGAAGTATATACATCAGATTATTTTAATAGCGCAAATCCACCAGTCTGCTTGTCTACATGTGTCCATATACTGTACACACACGTGTCTGTATAGTACATCCATATTGTCACTTCCCTTTTAATACACTAAGTCGTCAACATAAATAATTTAAATAATGTATCGTACTAATTTCAATATGTGCAAAATGTATACTTATAAGAGAAATCAGGGGTTTAACGGGTTTTGTTTACTTCATGTTTTCTACTTCAGAGACAACATATATCTTAAAGTCTATCGTTTAAAATATTGTTTAAATCTATGAGCACTGTTGTTTCTGGGAGAAAATGTTTTCAGATGGAATATTCGAAGACTTAAGACCTGCACTACTTTTCCCCAGTTATTTATAACAATTATAATAAGTACAACTTAATTTGCTTTAATTTCGACGAATGACGATTGTCTTGATATTACATATTTCAGCGACTGAACGATCGAGTGCCACCCAGAGTAACGCTGATGCCGCCTGCTTTGGGAATGCTTCTTCAATCACAGCCTTAAAAGGTTTCCGTATATTATAAATACACGCCGACAATATGTCACCCAGAACAATTCAATCCTTATTGTTTATACTAGAGAGAAAACCCACCTGATTAGTACAAATATGATACGAACTTAAGGACTGCTTCCAGTAACCCTAGACAATCTTGTAGAATCGTTTAGATGTAGTTGTCTGACTTTGGTAGGGAAGTGGTGACAAGCATGAAACTCCTTATTTAGTTCTTAATTTCTCTGCGATTGCTCATGCTGTTTCAATGGCGTTCAAAGGCTAACGCAGTAGAGCTTGTTTAAACGTCTTTATGAATACTAGATCACAGATTAAATTTCTTGCATAATGTTTATTCAAATGTGAATTTCTTTTGAAATGACCGAATATAACTATTTGCATTTCATAAGAATGTTGAGTTTTAGGCTGTTGGCCTGTTGTATTCCATGACTTTGTTTGTTTCGCTAATCATGTAAAAGATGTCATTAAGAAGTATAGCCCTATATATACACAAGGACATAGGAATCGCGGGGGACGTTCACAGTCCCCCTCTCCAAACTCCATAAATAGACCCTTTAATTTAAATGATTAATTTGTGCCCCCTAAATATTAAGCTCTTTATTGCGCCGCTGCATATACAACATACAGAGCTATCAGTGGTCTATAACAAATATGATATAGGCCTATGTTGTTAGCATTAATTCGGTCAGAGTATGTCTAAGTCTGTATTCATTATTATTCATTTTAATTATTAAGCTGTAAATACAACTGTAAAAACTGTAACTAAAAACGACCTTGCATTTTAAACCTAACATTACCGGTACTTTAGTTTTCTTAATTGAACTACGATTTACATAATTTTGTTTTTAATTTGTGGTCAGACTATTAGTGGTCACGTTCGTTCCCATGTTCTATGTGGAAGTTGCCGTTGTAATACTCGCTTTTAACGAATAGAATAAGGTCCCCACATGCGGACATGATTCTAGCAAAACTGTTAGCAAGCGCACTTCATTTGGTTGCAAAGGCACAGTGTTTATTGACTAATGTAAACCATTTTCCCCATGAAAACATAGGCCTATATTCGACCGGTCATTCTCCGACCTACAAACCTAAGCAATAAATTTTTGGAGCCTAAATAATTAAATAAAGGATAATCGGAACAACAATGCTTATAACTTTGTTATTGTTGTTGTTGTTATTATTATTATTATTAGTAGTAGTAGTAGTAGTAGTAGTGGTAGTAGTAGTAGTAGTAGTAGCATTAGACGGGCGCCCATGCCTAAACATAAATTATAGATTTAGATATAGATTCAAAGACAAATTTACAATATTTTCTCTTTACTTCAACAATCAGAAATACATGAAAAGTGGCACGTCTTTCGACAATAAATAATAAATTATATTTTATAGAACAAGAACAGAAAAAAGAAAACATTTTCCAGAGCTAATAACAGGTTTCTTTTCAGTCAATAACTATACACATCTTTGGGAAAAGGTTCTTGGACAGACACAAACTCACACAAAATATTCCCACGAAGCTTGTGGCAAAATAGAGGTATACCGTGTTGCAATGTTAGTACTTGAGCTTTTATGAAGGTCTTCAAAAAGTCGAATAAGCAGTACATCTTCAATTTCCATTAAGTCGTTAATTTTGTCTTTAAATTCTCGTGAAATATTTCATGAAACCGGTGCCGGATAGTCTTGTATCAGTCAAAGTCAAGCTAAATGCAGCGCGCAATGCCTCTCTGAAAACATATTAAACGCTTTTGTCCGATATCATTTCGTTGCAATGCTGCGAACCCAATTTTTCTGTAAGTCCACAGCTTTACTAAAATGATGCATCATTTACGCATTGCATCGCTTTATTTATTTTGGCAGAGCTGTTAACAAACTCATCCCAAACAGACAGCGACGTTTTCGTATGAAACTATATCTATCCTTTTTAAATGCAATTCAGAATTTCCGTTATTTATATATCATGGATATCTTCTCAGATGTTATGCGTGGAATACTTTTGAAATCTGCGTAGAAGCACATATTTTTCTTCTAAGTAATTCCCATGATTGTCTTCACAGTGTACAAACACAGCCTGGGTTATTTAAATAAAGAGGCTTCGTGCAGATGAGAGGAGGGTACATTTCAAATGAAGAGACCAGTGCAGACTGTTCAGTGGTATGTTTCCCTTTTCATTCGTTCGATGGGTCCCATTCACGCTTCTATAGGACTTGATACCATGCTGTTTGGTGTGTCTGGTAGTTGAGAGGACATTGATGCAACTTCACTCCCAGTTGAATTTGAACCCGGTCCTCCTTCTGAAAAATTTACCTGACAAATAAACAAAATCATAATTACTATAGCTTCAAGGGAAAAAGCTGTGAAGCATGTTATTCAGAAAACCTTTTTAAAAGTGTTTCATTTCTTTACTTGCGAGTATATGCATATCATAATATATTCCCACTAAATCAGTTATGAATCACTGCCTACAGTCTATGCTTAAGTCACAAATTCTCAGAAGACAATATCTGTTTTCAAAACTGTAAACCAACAGTCACTAATATACAGTATGTGATTTAAAATGTGAAACAGTGTGCAGAAAGCAGTTACCTATATTACTAAATACAGCCTATATGTCAATAATGTCTGTTGCACTATGGATATAGCAGAAGATTCATGCTATTTAAAAAAAAAAAAAAAAAAAAAAAGTCGTATTTATGCTTTATTTATAACAGAAAATGTACTCCTTTATTGATGATAAAGGGAAGGCTACCTGCACTAGTGCCGGGTGCCAATGCGAACACTGCAGGCTTTGTGCTGGGTATTGGCACTCACCAGTTGCTGAAATGCAGGCTGGTCTATGTCACTCTGCAGTGCGAAGTCACTCAGTACTTTCCAAGGTGCCTGGTAACTCTGCACCTCCACTGGGTTTGCCTGCAAACCGCCATCGTGCCTCTCCGGGCTGGCGGCCACCATGGGGGTCCCTGTCATACCCTGGATATTCTGACCATGATCCCAAACATTCAAATTAGTATCTGTGTATTTCACACGCTAGTAATTATTTTATTTTCATCTGCATTTTAAAGTGACAGCACTGACAATCGGTCAATTCGTCAGTAAATGTAGTTAAAGACTGAAGAGAAGAAAGCATCAAAAATGTGTTACACAGACAAGGACATATTTTTTTCTTAATTTTACTTCACTATACTGTAAAATAGATCCAGTATTACATAGCTATACATCGACCAAATAATACTTGGTTTCTTATTATCAAAAACTGAAGACACAATATCTACTCAGGATGCCAAAATGATATGCATGCTATTAAGATTTATCATGCAAGTGGACAAACAATATATCGCAGCTGCAGGTTATCCAAAACAATATGTTATTTTTGGCAGTCAAATAATGTACATGGCATTTAAACTTAGACATTCCAGTGAGTGCTTTCCTTTCGCTGATCGGTGATTTCCCCTTACCAGTACCTGGCTGACCAGAGCAGCATGCAGGATTCTCACCGTTTTATCGTTGGGTTGCTGTTGCTGAAGTTGTTTCATTAGAATGCTCCTCTTCTTGTCCTTGCACCGTTTGTTTTGAAACCAGACCCGGATGACTCGAGGACTTAGGCCTGTCATTTCCACCAGCTGCTCCTTCATGAGGGCATCTGGTCGCGGGTTTGCATTGTAGCAGGTCCTGAGAGTGTGTAGCTGTTTCTCGTTGAGGACCGTCCTGACCCGAGTCGTTTTCTCCGGCTGCTTGTGAACGTGTGGTCGAAGTGCAGGCTGTCTAGCCGATACGGGTTCTGCTGTGATAAAGGATATGTAACACAGGTAAACAAAAGAACTCACCAAGCAATATACGGGCTTGCCATAAAACTGAAGACCTTGACTCACTTCTGAAGAGGAAATGATTTTATCACAGCTTTACTCAGTAGAGTAAGTAATCCAGTGAATATAATGGACATTGTCACATTAAAACTAAAAGCAACAGTTGGTATATTACCTGACAATTTTATAAATGTCCAGGTATGTCAAAATAGCTAAAAGACAATCTTGGGACATTTACTTCAGACATTATACTCTGGGCCACTTAGCATCAAAATGAGGATACTCACGTATGGTAAGTCATGTTTATTTTAAAGTTTATTTTTCATTTCATTGAATGGCATATTAGGTACTGCGTATTTAAAACCAGTACAGTTGTGTGAAAAGGTCAATTTAATCTAACAATATTTAAAGATGCATTTATTTTATACAAGAGACGGATGTTAAAGTTAATAAAGAGGGCATTTTAACAAGAGAAACGATGTATTTCTCAATTTGAAATGCCACAGTTTCTCTATGATAACTTTCGGGGGCGTATTTTAGGCCGTTTTGCTTATAATTATTAAACCAATCCAGTTTATTAGTTTAGCGCCCGTTTGAATATGCTATTGTGAAAAGCATTCGTTTAAAAGGTTGCTGCAGTTTTTGATTTTGTAAGTAAATACACTACAATCAATAAGCTGACGCGTGTTATGGAATTGCGAACAATAATATTTTTATATTCGGAAATAGCATTAATTAAGCTGCCAGTTAGTTTCTGAGTTTCAAATGAATTAACTTTTCTATTTTTATAAATGTATCACGCAGAAGGTGTTCATCCAATTGACCTATTGGACATAATTAAATTGTGCATCGTTTATCGTTATGCGTCGTAACTTTCTCCTTATTTTCACCTAATTATCCGGCTGTACTTTATATCGCTATATTATATGCATTTTGCTATCAAAGTTAAGAAAAACGAAAAACCGTCACAGCAACTACATCAAAAACAAATTTATGAAATTAACTTGAAAATGTTCAGAAACCCCAACCTACCTGCCATCTGTAAAGGTCTTGCCGGGTGTAAAGGACTAAGAGGGTCACCAGCCCCCATTGTTGCCCGTTCCACAACGTTGTGATCGGCCCTACAGAACAGGCCATCGTCTCTCAGAGCAAACTCGTCCCCGGGGATAAGCTGCCGGCTGCAGGCCACACACCGAAAACACTCGATATGATACACCTTGGTGCGCGCTCTCATAACAAAATCATTCTTGCTGAACCCTATGTTGCATTTTGCGCACTTTATCCCGTATAACCTAGAATAGTGAAAAAATATAATAATTTTAAAATCGCGTTATTATTGTAAAGAAAAAAATTATGTATTCAAAAATTAAAAATGCAGTGGCAACAAATGAAAATAGTATAATATTACACTATTAATTCAAAATATACATTTTATGTGTGTTTTTTTAATATCCTTGCACAAATGGTTACTCCGTGTTTACTCCGTATGAAAGTAAAGGAAATAAATGTGTGATATATACAACATACCACGTTGAAGTATGATACTACCGGCAATGAATATGCTTTGAATACGAAAAAGCAACACATATGCACACGTATCTATTCCAGTTATGAAATATATACTGTTTGTTTGAGAAATTTATGATTATTAAATTAAGCGCAATACAACATGTTACACACAGTCAACCATACTCTCTGTCTCCGTAGTGCACGATGTAGTTGCACTTCAGAGTGTATGTGATTCGTAAATAATGTATTGTGTAGTTAATGGGCTGAACATGAGTCACGTTTCTGTCAAATACCATTAATCTAAATTTTAAGGGACGACGTTACAAGAAATGTGTCATGTCATATTAAGAGATGATCTTAATAACGTAACAAATCTTTTGCGCGTTCAGCATCACAAATAAATCGCAATTACTTAGTAATTATAGAAAAAACATATGTTTACACTAATAAAACTGTTGAACAGAAAGTAAACTGCATTGGCAAATGAAACCCGATGTCAATTACTAGCTTGTAAAATACATATTTGTCAGAGCTGGACATATAATCGGTAAATCAGCTCCACTGCGGTAGTAATAAATGTTATAACTCTATTATCGTTAATAATGCCTTTTTTTGTGAAACAGAAACAAACTCTATAACATTTTATGTTAAGTTTTAAGAATCCTTATTATTATTATTATTATTATTATTATTATTATTATTAGATACATACATAGAGACACACTTCATTGATTTCCAGTAAACATTAATTAGGCCTCTTATAAAATACGCCTCAGTAAAACAGGGAATTTATCAGAATGTGTTCTGTGTTTAGAGTTTTTTTTTTTTCCTTTAGAGTCCATATTCAGTTTATAACAGTAACATAAAGGAAATATTTGCGAAGAGTGTAATAGCTGCAATGCATGATCAAACATAAGTTAGGCTACGTCAATAAAAGGATTTCGTTTATTCAACAACAACAAAAAACCTACCTGATGTAGTCTCTTTTACAATAGGTTTTTCCGTCTCTGACAAAGCAGGTACATGATTCGTCCAAATACTGATTACATTCTGCACATTTCAAACACGCTGCATGCCATTCCAGATCAGGAGAAACCCGAAGAATATACTGATCGTGAATCTGATTTCCGCATCCAACACATAATGAAATCAGTCGTTTTTCTACAGACAAAGAAACAAGAAAACAAACTGTAAACTTTTGCACATTGCTTCTTACAATATTCCGGGATTCCTGGTGCAGTGTACTACAGTCACATGTGTCATTTGTTTCCACAGAAACAGAAAGTTATTTATGCCTAAGTAGCCTGGAAATACGTGATAATATTGGCAGTAGTTAAAAAGTTTTACATAGGCCTAAAATAATACTATATATTATTATTTTCAAAGAATAGTAACAAGAACAGTAAAACAACAACAATAATAATAACGTCACACTGCTAGCTTTTAATATAAATGTACTTTGAAGTTTCTATACATCGATGTCATCTTACTTTATTTACCGTCATGTCACGTTTAACACTAACTTAAGACAAATGATGTCACCAGAAGGACGACGCAAGAGAGAGAACATCTCCACGCACACAGTAGTTTCCGTTCTCATAACAGCACGCATTATTTCTGGAAGTTCGATAAGGCTGCTATTTCCACAAATAAACAAAATCCTCTCTAGTGTAACAACTTGTACTTACTTTTCGGTGGATCCCCCATATCTCCCATGTCAAGATAGTAAGGTGGTGTTAGGTCCACTTTAGAAACGGAGTGCAACCGATTATGGCAGAAAATGATATTTCGCAATTGCGGCGGGGTCGTACTCGACTGATACGAGCAGCACTGCAGGGATGCTCTGAAATCGTATTGTTCACGTTTAAAGTAAGGGGTGTGCATGCAGCCGTGCCTATTCCCGATGCTGATGAGGCACCGTGTCCTTATCACTCAAACTCTCTTCTCTTACTCTACTGAATCGCCATTGGTCTGACGTAGTGTGCGGAAACGTCACCTGCACGGAAAGCTGATTGGCCATGAAAGAGCCGTGCAGCTGTTCCTGTTATCGCATTACAACTCTTGAAGTCCTTCAGTCTGCTGTTTTATGTCCTTTTTCATTCTCCCGTGCAGGAGAATACTTTGCTCTTTACGTCTTCCCTTTGATTTTTCTTATTTGTTGTATGGTGCACGCCGCGTCGTTTTTTTTTGTTATTTATATTTTGCAGGGCCGATTTAAGTTATATTTTATAGATATTGTCTGCACGAATAAAGCGACATATATAGCATTTTTAAAGTGAAAGCTTACTTTTTGATGCCTAACAACAATTTGCTTAGAATTCACCTTTTTTAAAATGAAGTGTTTCCTACTTATGTCGCAGTATCAACAATGTCATTTTAAATGGATTTTTTAAAAAAACGGATGGATTTATATATGCACGTTTTTCAAGACAAGTTTATCATACATAGGCATAATTGAAATGATTCAAGTCATAATTAGGCTAAAGCCTGATATTGAACCGGAAACTAAACCATATAAATTGTCAATCCCTGGAGTTCGATAATATAATATGAATATTTAATTTAAAATTGCTTTTTAAAACGTTTAATTCAACATCACCTATATTATCAGCGGCTTACGATTTTCGTTGGAGATAAAGTATATTATTCTTGAAATTGCAAATACCCCGTTTGCAATACAGATCTTATATAGTGGATTACTTACGGTGTCACTAAGGAAAATACTCGTTGATTTTATATTCCTACTTTTTGTATGAATATGAAATAAATTTTATACACATATTCACTTCAGTATAGCAAAATAGCTATGACACAGTATGATTATAAGCAGTGGCATCTTTAGACGTTTTAGCTTTGTAAACCAAAGGGCAATTATACAAACCGTAATTGCAGATAATGACAACCCTAAATAGACAGTGTGACACGTGGTATAATGTAAACCTGAAGTGAAGGGCAATTTGGCCTAATAGGCAAAACAGAGCACGTCCCAGTCGTTTTCAGGCTATTTTAAGGAAACGAGCAAGTGCATATTTTAAAGTCCATGTGGCATCTTAAGTTCCCAGTGATATCGTACTGTGTTTAAATATGTTACAGAAAATCTCGCAAAAAGTATTTCCACTATAAAATCATCATTGTAAAACATGCGAAACATAGCTACATTGTGTACTACTAAAAGAGGATTCATCGAACTCATATTTGACACCTGGCAACAGAGCTTTATTTCGAGGGTCTTATTGGACACTAAAGCGCCCCCTTGCGTCCAAAATATTTGGTCATCATCAAAATGACGTCCTCTACATAAACGAAGTTGGGGCAGTATATATGTTTTTCAGAGCAGAGAATAACTGTTATAGATGGTGGAAGAAGGTGCTATATGACATTATCTGAACATGTAGACAAGGGGTAGTGTTGTTGCCCTATACCTTCAGAACTGCGGACTAAAACAGCGTGTAGTCAGCCTATGTGCCCTGTCATGGACTAGCATGTCATCCAGGGTGTACCCTCGTACCATAATGCTCCCTTTGTTATTATATCTTTGTGGGGACTCTCTATTCAGTCTAATCCAAACATAACAACCTTAACCCCTACCCAGCCCTAATCCTAACCATAAGTAAGCAAACAAAATACCTCAGTTCTCGAACTTAATCCGTTCCGGACTCCGGATCGAATCCTAAAAAGTTCGAGTTCTAATCAAATTTTTCTTATAAGAAATAATGGAAAACCAATTAATTGGTTCCCGCCCCCCCAAAATTACACCTAAATATATTTTTTAGCATTTAAACACAAAATGAACAGGATAAAACAAGAAGAGCATTTTTTTCTTAATGGCTTCCAAAATGATAAAATTCTTATCCCAACGTTACCCCTGTCCTGCCCCGATCGCCGCCCTTTCCATCACCGACGCCCCCTCGTAAACCTTGTGTCGGATCCCCATGTGATCAGCTGTTTCTGGTTGTTGTCATTAGTCCTCTGTATTAAGTCCGCGTTTTAGTTAGTTTCCCCAGTCCTGTCATTGGGTGCGTTTGCCTTGCTTACAGCACTGGCTTAAAGCAACGCATTCTGATCCTGACGCATTGCATTACAGTTAGATGCATTGCGAACTCTAACCCAGCTGCCCAAACTGTAACCGCCTCTGTGACGACACACCTTTGCCCTTATAGGCTGAAGAGTTTAGTTACACGTTGACGTTTGTATCCCAGGCAGTTCCGATGCGTAATCTGCTATTTCTCCCAAATATCACGTAAAGCAGTGAGAACTAGTTTTCAGTTAATTTACCTGGTAAAAT
>JABFEA020000119.1:12005814-12037631 GCA_019775915.2 Cyphomyrus plagiostoma | reverse complement strand
TGATATTCAGATTGAGTTCTAGGTCAAACTGGTTTGTTCGATTTTCAAGAAATTCGAGTTCTAGTGAGTTCGAGAACTGAGGTACCACTGTACAAGACTTTTCACATTTTTATGACTGTATTCACAGATCTTTGGAAAAACTGGTTCTTATTATATTGTGGGAGACATTTGGTACCCACAAAGTAACGTAAACCTAATTTCTCACACGCTCAATGTTCTTCTTCTTTTCCAATGCACAGCACTAATAAATGGGATTTCTGTGAAAACTGGGAGAAATTCCTTCAGAAAACTCGGGAGATATTGTGTTATATGCTTGTTAGAGCAGAAAACTTGAATACAAGACATGATGGATGAAAATTTTAAATGAGACTCACTAAAAAAGTATACACTGATCAGCCATAATATTAAAATCACTTAATATTGTGTAATACTGGGTCCCTCTTGTGCCACCCAAACAGGTGTGACCCATTGAGACATGGACTCCAAAAGACATCTGAAGACATCTGGCACCAAAACCTTAGCAGCAGATCCTGTAAGTTGCAAGGTGGGGCTTCTATGGATCAGACTTGATCGTTTAGCAGAAACCACAGATGCTCAATCCGATTGCGATCTGAAGAAATTGGAGTCCAAATCAACACCTTGAATTCTTTTTCATTTTCCTCAAACTATTCCTGAACATTTTTTTGCAGTGTGGCAGGGCACATTATCCTGCTGGAAGAGGCCACTGCCATCGGGGAATATTGTTGGGCATATGTTGTCTGCAGCAATGTGTAGGTGGGTGATACACGTCAAAGTAACAACCACATGAATGCCTGGACCCAAGGTTTCTCAACAGAACATTGCCCAGAGCATCAAACTGCCTCCGCCATCTTGTCTTCTTCCTATAGTGCATCCTGCTGTCCTCTTCCCCAGGTAAATGATACACATACACCTGACTATCCGCACCATGTGACAGAAAATGTGGCTCATCAACTAGACCACCTTCTTCATTTACTCCATGGTCCAGTTCTGACACTCATGTGCCCATTGTAGGCACTTTCAGACAGAGGTCAGTATGGACACGCTGACTGGTCTCTGGCTATTCAGCTTCATACGCAGCAAGCTGTGATGTACCTCACACCTTTCTATCATTTCAGCAATTTGTGCTACAGTAGCTTTCCTGTAGGATCAGACCATAATCAGACCAGATGGTCTCACCTTCACTCCCCATCACATCAATGAGTTATAACCCCTGGTTCAAAAGTTGCCCTTCCTTGGACCACTTTTGGTAGGTACTGACCCCATAAGACCTGGCATTTTGGAGATGCTCTGAACCAGTCGTCTAGCCATCACAATTTGGCTTTTGTTTAGGTCACACAGACCCTCACACTTGCTAATTTTTCCTGCTTCCAAAACATCAGCTTGAAGTACTTACTGTTCACTTGCCTAATATATATCAGCTCCTTTGACAGGTGCCATTGTAATGAGATTATCAGTGTTATTCCCTTCACCTGTCAGTGGTTTTAGGGTTAGGGTTGATTGGTGTATACCAGTGAGGGTTAGACTGTGTTTTACTTTAAATATGTCGTTATCTGCAATGAGTTGGTGGCCTGTCCTGGTTTATTCCTTGCCTTGCACCCATACCTTCCAGGATAGGCTCCAGACCCCAGCGAACAGGTATAAAAAATGGAAAGATGGATGGATGGATATGTAGTAAATTAGACATAAAGAGAATATTAGTCTAAGTTTCTCTGGTTCGTATCTTAATGTTTCTTGGTTTTCTCTGTACCTTCATGCTATTATTCTTGAATAAATATTGTTTTAACTCATGCAGTGCTGATTTCTACAGTACCAGCGAAATAAACAGTGAAAAAACACCGGGCCAACTATAATAATAGCAATGCTGTAAAATATACACTACAGTCACTTTGGAGAGTGCATGTCAGCTGATAACATGTCACTCAGAAACATATTTCTATGTCACAGATCCGCCCAGATCACATATGTATTAACAATAATAGAATTCGCAATGCTATCTCACCCCGATGCACATCCTGGATTTAGAATGAAAGGTAAAATCAAAACACCAAGTTAGCCAAAGTAAACCATTGTTGCTTAAACAAAACATGAGGTGTCTAGCATAGTGGAAGCGTAAATGACAATGCACACATGTTCCTGAGCAATTATATAAGAAGAAACCAATCCCTGCAACACTAGTAGTAGTATTGTATGCTTGAAGGAGAGACTGATTTTTAAACTTCACATAGTTCACATGCTGCCTATAACTTTTATAATGTCCATTGCATTAGCCTTATTTATTATGCAGCATGTTCTTGATTTTGATTCAAACGCTATATCCAAGACTAAAAATTATTTGAATACATCTTTTTTACTATATTGATAAATGGAAATTGTACAGATACAGGCAGGTGTGAATATCATATTCAGGTGGTTAAAAAGGTTCAACTCTGCAGTATCTGCTCAGACAATGTTTAATGCATTCCCTCAGCGGAAATATTTTGTTGTATTGAAGATTTTATGAATGAAAGGCTCACTGACACTCATCAGGCTCAGTAGTAGTTCTTCTTTTCTGTGTGTTGATTGGCCACTTTCCAATATTCTATTAAAAGACAATAAAACAACACTTATGTGCAAAACAAAGAGGGCTACATAACTGTGTAATTGCACTCATGATACTCACACGATGTGATTTATTAATTACTGTGGACTAGCTTTGGTTGCAGATAGACTGATGTGACAAACCCTTTCTAGTAGAAAAACTCATGTAAGTGAGATAAATGTGCTCTCAGCACTGCGGCTAGGCAGACAATAACATCTTCTTTTCACTCTTGCCGTGATCCAATTAGCAACAACGCTGTTATGAGTAAGTAGCTGTTTGCATTTGTTGGGCATTATGATTTACAATCGTATTGAAGAGTGCAGCTCTGTTTCACGCCCAGGCAGGCACAGGCCTTCAGGCACAGTGGGGGTTCCTCAGTAGAGTGGCAGGAGTTTGTCCTCAAGCTGCAATTTCCTCCTTTATGGAACATTATCTAGCTAGACTTTTTAACGCTAAAGTTCCAAGTACAGTGCTTCCAAATGCTATAGCAGCTTTATATTTACAAAAATAAATTCTTTTTTGTGGAGAACAGCCTGTCTGTAGCAATAGACATATTGGGCCCTAATAATAAGGAAAACAGTGAATCTGAATAAAAGTTCATTGTGACAGTAACCAGAAGCATACTACAAGAAAATAATATGATCGGGTAAGAGTTCATTTTGCCTGGTTGTCTTTTTTTTAATAAGCTGTAGATGGTGTAGTAATTTTTAAGGCTGAAAATCCACCTTTGTTTAGCTTTATTTTTTCCTTGCTTTCTAGAATTCAGGACTGCCGAGGATGTAGTACATCCACTTAAATGGAAAATGCATGGCAAACACCATTTACCCATCTGATCCAGAATAGTCCCAAGGAACAGTGGTAAATATTGGTTAGCTTTGCAGCCATTTAACATGTGTGTTCTACAAGAGGATTTGCTGGATAACAGCAGTGTACAAGAATACCTCTTAATCACTCTGTTTCCTAATCTTATCTCCCTGGCATGACTTGAATACACTAATATGTGTACGGCATAGGTGGAGCATCAGTAACAGCATGATGCGCAGGCAATAGCTGCTTGCCTGTTGTTTGTTTTCCCAGCCTCAGAGTGAATCTAAATTGTAGACCTGTTTGTTCACTAATCAATCATCTCAAAGTAACAAGGCAGAGGACTCCACTGTCTGGAATCATTACCCAAAACAATCGCTCCACTTTAATTAACATCAAATAGAAACGGGGTAAAACAGCTTTCCTTCACATTGAATTATGGATGCAAGCAAAGGTCTAGCTGATAAACAAGTAATCTACAGGCTGACCTCACACGATGCACTGGGAAGAGCCCTGATGTTCTGCAAAAAGATTAATTGCCATACTGAGTTTAAGTAATTGTACCTTCCACTCTATAAGGATAATTGAAACTGTGGCTAAGGAGGCATATGAAAAAAAAAAAAGATGTGCATTTAAAAGAGTATTAAATTACAGTTACAGTTCATTTCTTGGTTTTTTTGGTTTGGTCAATTTGAATTATTTACTTCCTTCAGATATGAAGACAAAGATCTAATTTAATCATGGCTGCTGCTGGACAGCATTGTTCTAAATTGGGAGAATCCAATTATGCTATAATAAAAATGTGAGCTCTAATTCAATCCTAAAACGTACAGAGGACTCAAAGCATAAAGAAATCTGAAATTGATAACATTTATATAAAAGATAAAGAAATATATGAGAACACAGGCAATATCCCCTTAGCATAATTACTAATTAACTTTTATTTCAACGTAAAGATCAGCCATTAGTCATTTATTATATGGTGATTTATAGACAATTGCTAATTTATAGACAGGTGCAAATGTAACTGCAGATACAACAGTACTAAAACTTTATTTTAAATTATATTTTTTATATTCTATAAAGTTGTTGTTTTTGTTCTTCAGCTTGTATTATTATTATTATTATTATTATTATTATTATTATCATTATTATTATCAACAACAACAACAATAGCAATAAGAATAACAGTAATAATAATACACTTCATTCTGGGTGTATCCCAGTCTTGTGCCTTGTGCTGCTTGGGATTGACTCCTGCAGCTACCAGGATAAGTGATTAAAAGAGCAACAGCCACATAGCTCATTTTCTGATATCATACTAGCACAGAATACAATACACTGTCCTTCCTTTGCAATTGTTTCTATGCCAGTAGCTAATGCTGAAGTTTACATTCCGGTGAAAATGTATGCCAGGCACATCACACCTGAAATAGAAGCATTATACAATCTTGAAGCACTGAAAGACACAACCTTTTGTAATTAAATGTACTGTGTGATAAAGTGTAATGCTTGCTCCTAAAATCTGAGTTTACCTGCAGCATCTAAATGTTTTTCCCCCATCCAGTTTTACTTGCTTATGCTGTTTTTCTTTCAAGGCCAATGGATTTCAGCCAGGTAGCTCTTTCCTTTCAGAAAAGAAAGGCAGGTATCTCAGTTTGTTCTGAATCTATGTGTAAAACTGAATATATCTGGCCTGGTTAGAATGCTGGATTCAAAAAAGAGAGAGAGAGTGCTGGCAGACATGAAAATTGTGTGTCCCAAACACTGAAGCAAGTGGACTGTAATCTCACATTTAGGACAGGATGAGCGCGCTAGCTGTTCAACAATCAATGCCGCATGCAAAGAGAGAAGGATAAGAGATAAGGAGCTGAGAATTCATAGAGTTGTACAGAGAGGTTGACATTTCAGGTCCAGAAAGTAAAAATCCACACCCGGATTTTATTCCAACCAACCAGTTGAGTTACTCTGTGACCGCGACTCAGCCTGACGGTTGAAACAAAATTTTGGTTTGGATTTTCACTTTCTGGACCTGAAATGTCCACCTCTGGCAGCTCAACAGATGGCACAGGTGGGGAGAGCATGCCTTGTCCTTTTAGATACCCTGGAGCTGTTCAGATGGAATGCCTGGGTTCACCGTAACAGCTGAAACATTTCACAGATATCACTGCTGTGATGAACTCTGAAAAGAAATTTTACAGAAAAGCTGCTGTTATTGGGTGACTTGTCATCAGACACCCTGTGAGGATTTGACAACAAGTATAGAAAATGTTAGGCTGTAAAATGAAATGGCTGTAAAATGCTGGACACAGTGCAGCAGTTTAGTACGTCGAAAATGTAATGTTTAGTCGGACACTGGCAACGCAGACAGTGTGGTAGACTCTGAAAAGAAAGCAATCATGCATTTCAAATTGTGGTATAATATTTGCCCATGAGAAATTAATAGTAATAAATAATGTATTTTTTACATAAAGTAATTCCATTTATTATTTTGGTACACCTTTTTACGGTGCAGGGAAATATAGGGACATCAATGCCTCTGATGTACTGACATCCTGTCAGACATCATGACAAATTCAGGAGCAGGCTTCAGGATCTGAAATTTTATATAAAAATCCTTGTTTACGCTTATAAGAACATACAATTTTTAAAAACTAATTGTATTATTAGTAGTTACTTTCAAATGCGTATTTTTTACAAAGAATAGATAGTATGTGATCTGATACTACACCACATTATATGGTCGAAATATGAAATATAGTCACATCATTTATGAAAATAGTATAGAGGTCAAACTCACCCCTATGAGTAGCCCTAGGGGTGGGTAAAATTTCAGTAGTTTTAGTGTTAGCATTGCCTGCATTTCTTATCATCCCAAAGTCAATTTTTGATATCTTGTCAACTTGTCATCTGTGCTTAGTGGCCAGATTGAACAACAGACCATATGGTCTTTGCTTTCCGACCACCTGAGACCCTCATAATCAGAGCAAAGAGCCACTTGACACCAGTCAAACAGATGGTCTTCTCTGGTTTTCACTGATACTTTGCTACTTTGAGCTTGTCTGTAACTATTCAAGTGGGGATACTAAGTCAATATGATGTTTTACCAGTGGGTACTGAACAAGAACAAAAGACCTCGCCATCTTTTTCCATGGGGTCCACAGTTAAGATTTGAGAAATACAAAGTACATTAAACATAGCCACTGCCTAAGAGTAACTCAGACACATCAGATGTTACACATGTTTAAAGTTACAGCCCATGGCATCTGTTAGTTAGTGATGCCCATCTTCAGAGGTAGAATGCAATGTACCATATGATGCTAATTATCCATAACAATAGAAACCCCAATATTCGGTTATGCATAGGTATATCTTAATATTCTGTTAAATTTTACACATTGGTCCATAATTACAGCATGGAAATCTCATGGACAAAAGTTTCAGGTATTTATTAAAGAAACATGTTTTATTATATAGAGCAACATCAATGTATTCTTTATCTAAACAGTAGTCCATCTAACAATACAATGTTTCCCTCACAAATGAAAAAAACTGAATATGTCTACCATGCAATCCTGGCTGAGATCATTCTTTTTCTTTTGTGAAATGGTGAAAGACAGTATTTTGTTTGATATTATCACTGATATTGGACAGATTTACATTTATCTGACGCTTTTATCCAAATGGATTTACAGGAGAGGGAAGGGTTACAACTTATGTCTACTGCCAGGGATTTAAAGACACGACATTTGCATTCTTACTGCAACACTCTAAATGTAGAGCTACAGGAGCATAATGTTACTGTAGGTCCATTGGGAACCACCATGTTGAGGAAAGATTTATAATATACTAAACTGTATTTAAAAACCAAAGATCATAAAGATATTTGCTTCTCAAGTATATTTTTTGAAGACAAAAGTGATGATTGAAAATATAAAGCAGAACAAGATTGTACCTTGCATGTAAACTCTGATACTAATGCTTTAGGATTTCCCAAAATAGGTGGAAGTTGCCTACAACGAGCAGGTTTGTTTAGTCTGTAAAATGTAACTGCTATTAGTAGTGACATCTACATCAGTGTTTTGTTTTAACCCAGTCAAGCCTAATTAATTCTGAGCCTAAAGAGAACACAAACCAGCATACACACACTTTCTCTAGGATTAAGACAGGGCAACGCTGATGTAAAGAAACTAGCGATGATATTTAAATTGAATGCTTCCGCTAGTAGTGTTATGCATTAGGGTGCAAAACAAGAATCACTGTGAAAGGTGTGATTTTACATCTCTAATGTTTAGTCATGTATGTTGCATTTCCCTTAAACAATATAATATCGGTTTTGGGTTTTTCTTTTTGGTGGAACTATAGACATATTTGTAAATGAAATGGTGTCACACTGTTGTTTTTGTCTTCAGGAGATTAATTACACCATATAGAACTAAAGTCATTTCTTGCCATTCACTGCAGTGGTCCTGGTCATCTCTGGAGGGTCCTATCTCCGAATGACGCGAGACAGTTTATAAATAGACATGATAGTGTCTGCATTCGGCAAGAAAGAAAATGGATGTGAATTACAGGGTCATTGTTCTCACTACAGTAAATGCTAGCCAATATCACTTGCTCAGGAGATTGGGATAAGACCTGGGTTTGTTGCTGATCTGCAGAACAGAAATACGAAGAATAGACTTGTTCTTCAGGCAGATGGGCTGGTACAGTAGTTACGTAGGACTTACATGTTCAAGATCTCAAAAAGGGAAAAGAGCAATGATTGTGGATATCATTGATAGAAAGGAGAATAAAAATCTACTAGCAGAGTGCATTCTTACCATTCCCATCTCTTTAGCTACCATGGGTAATAACAAAATTTTGACAGCTAAGAAATGTGATTAATCTGTCAACTTGTATCTGATGTGTTATTTTTGGCAATAATTAAACCATATAATCCAAGTTGTCCTGACAAAAGTCACAGAGGTATTTGACAGTTCACACATTGAGGTTATCTTTATTTTTTTTGGTTACTTCTATCTTTCATTGGCCATTTAACCACCAGAAAGGTTAGGGATTAGTGCCCTTAAATTCTATTTTAACTTTCTTATCATAGTCGTGTGCCCTGAAATTGTGCTACACATTCATGTTGCAAATACCAAAACTGATGAAGGGCTGTCGTGATACCACATATCACTGTGTGTCTGTGCACAGTGGCTGTTCCCAGCACTGCACCTTACTATTCTTATTAATATTGCTGTAGTTGTTGTGATACTGTGTTGTTGATTCAATAAGGCACTGCAGTTAATTTTACCATAACACTTTTATTCTAAATATAACTTTCCATAAATTCACTTGTTTACAACTACAGGGGGGCAGTAGCATGAAGGCTGAAAGATGACTTTTAGACTACAAAAAAAAACTTAATCAGCATTTCTCGCCGTTACCCATAACAAGTTTTTTCCTGAATCACTGCATGTATCTCACTGAACTTTAATATTCCATATTAACCTTTTTTAAAAATATCTGACCTGAGATTTTGCCATGCCCCCATTTGCTCATCCTTGTATAATTGCAATAATTCATAGCATACCACCAGATTGTTCCTTTGAATGTGGACTTCACCTGGGCAATGCATCATGGGATCAGGAATAGGCTCTTGCAACCAGGTCCCTAACTAAGACTGAGGCTCCATTCCCTCAGGATTCCAGGTGCTCAGCTCAACTCGTGCACTCTACCTGTGAAGCCATGATCAGGGCTGGGAGTTTTTCTATAGCACACACCATTAGTCATTGTGATATGATCACTGTATGGAGAAAGCTTAGTTGTTTCCGCATGATACATGGATGACTGTTATTAGTCAAGCAAACACGTAGAACATACTTGCGGCTGCAAAAATCAGCATGGGTTACTGAGTCAACTAACTTTGAGAACTATTTACGCTGCACGAGATTTACCTCTGTGCTGAATAGTAGTTCTCCGTGTAGTTTTGTTCTCTGTGTAGTTCTGTTTTGTATTGTGTGTATTGTATATAGCCTGTAGTAGTTCCGTTTGTTTTGCACTTTGAGCCATGAGAAATGCAATTTCTTTCTACCATGCACTCTCAAATTGTGTGGTACGAATGACAATAAAGTTTACTTTGACTCGACTTGACTTGAGTAGACAAAACCAATATTCAGCCTGGGAAGAATAGTCATATGAATTTTATTGAACTACTGGTGTTTATATTTTATTGTGTGGATTTTAGGTTTGTATCATAAATTTGCTTCTTCCAGCTGAAATGATCGAAAACCCTAAACTACATTAATTCAGAGGCTGTTCTTTGAAATTTAGGTATTGGATATCTGTTCCCATACAGTAATACTCAACAAATAATAACAAATAAACTATATAGTATGGTATAGTATAGTATAGTACAGTATAGCCTAGTATAGTGTAGTGCTGTGTAGTATAGTATTAGTATGCCAACTTATTTTTCATGTAAAATACAATAGTGATACCTCAGCTGCTTAATTTATCATGTACATTTTTTTTACAATGGAACAGCCACAAAAATGCAGCCAACATATTCTATATGAAAATAGTATTCTTTTACCTGAACTTAAAAATAATACAGTTGATGCTTTGTATCTGTACATCAAAAATATTATTATCATTTAAAAATTCAGTTGTAAAAGGCGAAGCTATAATTTGCCATGCAGAGGGTCCTACGCTGATTCCACACAAATGAAACACTGTGTAGCTATACCTTGCTGTAGCTTGATGTCTCCCCACCTTGAATGACACACCACATCTGCACTGTAGGTACCGCACTGACCCTTTTTGTCTTTATTACCTAAACAACACAGCATAACAGCTATTTACAGAGCATTTACATTGTATAAGGCAGGGGTCTCCAACTCCGGTCCTGGAGAGCTACTATCCAGTAAGTTATCTATCCCACCTGGCTTCTGATGAGCCACACCTGCTCCTGGTATTTACCTGAGACCTAGTGTGGCTCATCAGAAGCCAGGTAGGATAGAAAACCTACTGGATGGGAGCTCTCCAGGACTGGAATTTGAGACCCCTGGTATAAGGTATTAGAAGTAATCTAGAGATGATTTAAAGTAAACAGGAGTATGTGTGTAAGGTATACACAAATACTATGCCATTTTAAACAAGGGACTTCAGCGACCTTGAATTTTGGTATCTACAGGGTGCCTGGAACCAATCTCCACGGACACATAGGGAAGATGGCAGTTATATAGTCGCCCTCCAAAGAAAACAAGAGCACAAGCCATACTTCAAGTCAGTCATCTACTGTTTGTTTTCTGAGTACCACATAAAGCTGATGGAGGCCTACAAAATGAGAGTAAGTCTGTTTCTCTTGTTAGATTAAAGGTACTTTACTTCAGGAACAAATGGGTGGTTTGCTTTGCTTTGACAGGCAGGTAAAGGGTGAAAGCTTATAGCAGGCCAGCACATCCATGTAAAGGAGTGTTATGTTTGTCTTCTGGCGCCAAATGCTATTTCAGAAATTCACTGGGCCTGACAGAGTACCTGTTCTGGTATTAATGACCTTCTCAGCCCTCTCCCAGTCGGTGGCCAAAAGTAATGTCATTTTCATCAGGTCTTCTGTGAAATACTATTCTCTTTGTTTTGCAGTGCATCATGTTGAAATGCTCTAGCATAAATATTGAGTGACTGACATAACTCAGAAAAATGACATTGTATAAATGTGAATTTGTTTCATTATTGCATCAATGAAAACTGCAAAGGTTAATATTAAAGGTTACATATATGTCTATTCCCATCGAATGAATGTATCCTTTTGAAAGAGATGAAGAGGCTAACTAGGAAGGATATTTTATTGCAGGGCAGTCAGCTAGGAATAATGCTTTATTGACTCCTGTGAATTAATGATGTTTCCAACAAGCTTCCCACTGCTGTTCTATTTAATTAGACTACAAAAAGTAGCATTTTTGGAGTCTTCAAACAGTATGATTCATATAATTTTTTTATATATTCATCACAAGTCAGTGCTTTTTCTTGTATGATTATGACCACATTCATACCAAAAAAGACACATGACATGTAAGGCATTTAGGGGAAAAACCTACAGGAAAAACCTGTAGTTTACTATAAGTGATAATATATGGTTTAGTGTATGAAATACATGTTTAATGTTGTTTCTTAATTAAATAGTATAATGTTTTTACGTTACATCACTAATGAAACACATGTATGATCTCTCCACATTGAGTTGATTTAATTAGACATGAGAAAATTCAGTGAGATCAACTCAACTATGTTATGTTCTTAGAAAACAAAGTGAATGTATCAAGTAAAAAAAGAATGTTTCATTCTCAGAATACTCATTCTATTTGTGAGTAACCACTGTCCATGATTCAGTCGAGTTCATTCAAAGAATTATAAATAAAACTGAAAACTGAATATATATATCTAGGAGCCTGATATGAACTAGCAGTGCACCATTACATTTGATGTTTCCCGTTCCTTTTGATGTCATCCTCCAATTCGTGAGAAACAGTCGGACCAGTTAACGATCATCTCTGGCATTAAAAAGTCACTTCTGCCTCGTTCCCAGTGTTTCCTGTTTTACCTTGTTCTTGTGTACTGTTGTCTTACAAATTTTGAATCTCGAAGCAGCCTGCCTCGCAGTGTTGCCTTCTGCCAACAGACCCACGATTAAACCGGGATTTAATAATGCAGATTAAAAAAAAAAATTAGAGTGGTGTCTTAACTTTTTCCAGAGCTGTATGTCTAATGACACATTAAGTAAATATGCATTGTATATTTGTTTTGAGTGTCATATAAAAAAGTTATATGATATGGGTAAAACACATAAGAGTCATGCGTTACTTGTGTTAAAAAAAAAACTTTTCCATATGTGTAGGCAGCTGACCTACCGAACCTGAGCTAAATAAGTCTAGAACATGTAGGCCTCCACAACAAAAGTAACAAGATTGGTTGTTTACATATCTAATCCATGTTTCTCAAACGTCTGAGACAATGCCTACTTGTGGTGCTCTGTTTCTGAAATTAGAGTAAAGCTGCCTTCATTGGGCTCCCAGGTATGTCCCAAAGACACCTGGCCAGATTAGGGGCTGCCCTAGCCCTCTGAAAGATAAAGCTGTTTGCAAAAGGTGATAATATGCATACAATGAGACAGAGCTGTAATTCGTTGCCTGGGCATACTCCCCACCATATTCAGTAGCAGCAGAGCCACAGGGAAACATCTGATAAGGACTTAACCACACGTCATAAATTATTAACACATATGTGTGCAATCAATTATTATTACTATTAGTACTAAAAGCTGGTTGGATTTAGGGAATGAGTAGGTATAGCCAATTAGTTTGTGTCAGTATGATTATCTGGCGTTAGTAAGGGACTCAGGAGGAACGGATGGGAGATATGTGTCTCTGTTATTCTCTCTGCAGGCCACAGTGCAAATTACACCTTTTTTTACTCAGAGCTGCTGTTCTGTCCTGCCTTAAGGTTCTTTGCCTTTTCACATCTCTTGTCAGGTCATTTGTTACTTTCAAGGCTCTTGTTGCAAGTGAAACCTTACGTTTGACTGAAGCAGTCATGCAGGAGAGGAACAGTCTCTGTGAAATGTTCTTGGTGTGTACACAAATTATTTGTACGTTTTTGCTGAATGCTTTTTGAATTTTTATATGCAGATGATTTTATTCCCTTTAGATAAATAAAATCTCATTTTATTTTAGGAGGTACAACTAATATAGCATTATTCTTTTATATATTAAATAATAGCAAATTAAGTCTTTTACAGTCTGATCTCATTTTTGTTCATCACTATTGAATCGTGATACATCTTAGCAGTTACTATAACTGTTATTATAACTGTTAATTCAGTAATCCTTTGTGAACTAGTGAAGGAACAAGTAATGAATAAGAAATATAATAACGTTACCTTTGAGGCTCAAGCCATACGTTTCAGTGAATAAGTAATTGCAGGAGAGGAATGGTCTCTGTGAGATGTTCTTGGAGTTCACATTTTTGTTTAATGCTTATTGGATTTTAACATGAAATACTGATGTCATATATGTTCATAATTAATGAATCAAGACACACCTTTTATCTCAAGCAGTTACTATAGTTGTTACTATATCTGTTAGTCCTGTAATCATCTGCGAACTACTAAAGGAACAAGTAATGAGTAACACAAATGAAATACTGATCTCATGTTTGTTCATCCTTAATAAATTATGAGACATTGTTTGTCTCAAGTAGCTATAATATTTGTTTGTGATTAATACTTCAGCAGTTATTCAGTTACTACTATGTATGTATGCATACTACAGTATATACTATGTATGTATGTATGTATGTAAGTAATGTTACCAAAATTCCTTCTCACAAACAAATGTTTCTATATAATTTTGTTATCATTTTTGAATTTGTGTTGCATAATGTTCAGTTGTGGTATACAGTGATAATTTTGATCTAAGAATTAAATTCCTTACTGACTGAATTCCAGTTTTTTTAAAAAAAACAAAACATTCACGGAGTCACTGTAGATAAATGAACACAGTATTGGACATACTACCCCTGATGTCAGCAAATGTTTTCCCTGAGCCAGACATAGTGTAATTGGTTGAATTGATTTGCCATTTCAGATTTACAAATGATGCCTTTGTATTTAGGGGGGGGATTTGTGCTGTCATTAAAATGAAGTCATTAGGAAATCAACGCAATATCTTCTTATGACATTTTGGTTTGAAAAAGCTGAATTACTGCAGATGTTGTAGTCAATCTTATTCCACAACTTTTTTTTTGGTATTTGATTAATACATATTGCTTAGTTTTTATTTTTGAATTGCTTTCTCCCAATTTGGTATGAACACACTGATGAAACAGTCATGACCTCTTCTAACTTAGCTTTATGCTTGTTTCACTGAGTATACAATTAATATATATCTAACTTTGGTAAGATTGCAAATCTTATTAATATTAGCCTGCTTACATGTAGCTTCTTTTATATTTTTCTCCATACAGATTTTATATCTACTTACAAAAGCATGGTTTACAGTTTAATCCAAAGCAAATTGCATGCATGTATAATATAATTTTAATCATATAAAAGCAATGACTGAAGCTATAGAATTCCTTTTGTTTTTATGCTTGGTAGGAGAAGATAGCCCTGAAGAAATTACAGAGTATTGTTAGTGGACTAGAAAATTAATTAAAGTAGCTAAGTTTGACTTTCTAGCTTTTCACAGTTTTAGTGGAATCCGGTCCTGTAATGAGTCTCACGTTACCCAAGGATTAGATCCGTAGAAACCCTGTAACCCAATAGGCACCTGCCTGCTCTCCACTGGCGTCAGGCGGCCTGCTCCACTCCACCAAAGAAACATACCTGGCATTCCAGCCGTGTCTCCTCACTTGTTAAGTGGATTGGAGCCTGCCTACCAAAACATTGGGGTATTGTTATGAATGAGAAACCCCCCTTGACAGACAATTCAAGTGTGAAGTTGGTCATGCGATGCCTTATTACCTTCATATGAAGTCCACATGTTGCTTTGGATCTGAGCCCCCATCACAGTAACTTTACAAAGCAGTCTTTTTTTTTTTTTTTACAGTATTTACAGGGTGGACAGGGTTATCTTTCCGAGTGTCATCAACAAATGTTCAGTGACAGACAAATTGGTGAAGACCTCCCATCCTGTCACATGACAGTGTTTACCTCGTCTTGGAAGAGAGAAGAGGCCAAGGATCAAGCGGAGGTGGTGAAATCCAAACCAAAGTCATCACAGTCTTGCATCCACAGTGCCAGTGAGATTGGTGAACCTTCTCGTCTTCTATTCTTTGTTCGTTTTGTATTTTTAATTGTTTCATTTCTGATAATATTTTAATATATAGTATTTTATGAATGAACATTTCCACTATTTTTCAGATGAATTAACCTCAGTTGTAAGTGGAATATGCAAAAATCAATCCACTTTGTGCATAGATTTAGAGGTACAAGCAACAAAGCTCTCAGATCCCTATTGCTTTTTCCAATTTTTTCATGTACTTGCATTTTGTCTCTTTTTTTGCAATGGAAATTCTACAAAAACACACCAATAGATAATTACAAAGGTCAATTCAGTGTTTTTTGTTTGCTCATTTGTTTGTTTTTTTGTGTGTGTTAATGCGATAAAAACTACTGTTTAAAACCAAGCCGTTAACCATCAGCAATGGAAAAACCAGGAGGCACATGGGGTACTGCCTTAAAATGTTCAGCTCTGCTGCCTGTTACACAGAGTGAAACAAAACCATCCCATTTTAATATGTCAGCCTCATCTTACTGTAATTATCACTGTGAATGGATCCTGTGGAAGATAATTGCATTTTTTTCAATAATTTGGTGTGGGTTAGGTAATTTACTTCATTTTAAGAAATATGCCAATTAGATATTTTAATTGCAGTCTTCATTGTATCATTTAAAAAAAAAAAAAACAGAATGGAGAAAGAATACTGACAAGATGAGATCCAAGCATGACCCAGCGAACAATTTGATACATCAGTCCTGCAGATGCAAATATAATAGCAGACCCCTGCTTCTCACAAATAGCATTTTGTGATCTCATTTTATTAAAAATTAAATATCATTAAAGCAGTGTCACCCCTTTGCAGATAGTTATTCTCAGTTCTTCACTTTTCCCAAGGAAAAATAAGGTTTTCTATTCCATCTGTAAGAAGAAATGCAAGGAGAATTTTTTTAATTCCAAAAACTACAGAAGCAAGTATAAGTTAAAAATTATATATCTGCCTTTATCCCTATTTCATGTGGTTTTGGGAAATGTAATAATATAAATAAAAACATTCGATATCCATTAATGTACATTGTCCATGACTCTCATGCTTCCCATTTAACAAGACTCTTAGCATTAATTGTTAATAATAATATTATTAGCCCTGCAATAGGTTGTCTCCCCATTCTGGGTTGTTCCCTGCTTTGTGCCCATAGTTTCCAGGATAGGCTCCAGATCCCCTTGCATACGACATGTGGGTATAGGGGGTGAATAGATGGATGGATGGATGGATGGATGAACAAACGAATAGATGGATGGGTGGAATACTACTCTTTTAACAATACTAATATTGCAGATACTTGATTTGAACGCTATAAAACATTCCTACAGCAATATCATGACAGCTGACATGGCCAAGATCTAGACATTTTGAAATCACAAGATACTTGTATGTTTTGACTCAGATTGTAAGGATTGTAGGCTATCCATATCAGGGGAGACTGGTTCCAGCACCTCCCATGGACACCAAAATCCGAAGATGTTCGGGTCTCTTATATAAAATTGGGTAGTATTTGCAGGTAACCTATGCCGATCCTCCCATATATTTAACATCATCTCTATATTACATATAATATGTAAACCCCATATCTGATTGAAAATTAAGATGTTGTATGAAATAAAAGTTTCGACAAAGTATTTGGCGTGTGGAAAATTCAGGTTTTGCTTTGTGGAACTTTCTCAATGTTTTTTTCTTTTCTTGGATGTGGAACCCACGGATATAGAGGGCCGACAGAAAAATGCATATTTTGACAAAAAAAACAAACTTCCAGCAAATGAGGTCAATGGATTCTGAAACCTCAACAGAAACAGATGCTGGAGTCAGTCACTGTTTAAATGTCAGTGATCTGAGTCATCTATGACAAAAGATAATGATATGTATCTGAAAAGTTCACAAGAATATAGAATTTTGGAAACTAATTTCCCAGATATGGTCACTAGTTTAAAGTCTCAGGGCCTTGGTCAATTTAATGTGTGTATCAAGGTGAACATGTTTAACAAAGTGAAACGTGGAATACAGCAATGAGCCAGAGGTGGAAAGTTCAGGTGCACAAAATACAAATCTAGACCCAGGTTTTGTTTCAACCCACTAGTGGGGTATATTGAGTCACATTCACAGAGAATTCAGTTGGCTGACTGATACAAAATCTGGTTTTGCACTTTCTGGACCTGAACTTCCCACCTCTGTTTTTCCCTCAGTTTTTAATATTCTGTGATAAATATTATTATAGGGCAGAGTTCAACCCCTTGAGATGCTTTTGGTATTAGCAGAACCAAAGCTGAATTTATTGTTTTCTAGGAATCACCGGTCACTAAATCTTATGGTACGTGCAATTAAATACTTTTTAGTGATAATTGAAGTATACAAAACTATTTCAAGGATTATAACATGAAAATCAATGTAATACTACCGATGCAGTTTAATATGAATAATAAAGTATAAAGGATGTTCTATTGTAATTCCAAAATGTGTTGTTTATTAAGGGAATGAAATGAGGTCCGCGTATATCCCCTATAAGGTATGATTAATGTCTCTTTTGTTTACAGAGCAATACAATTTCTACTTGCAGTTGCCAATGTCAAGCAGCAAGGATACTGCAAGGTCTAGATAATATGTTTCAGGGGGAATCTACAGCCTTTGTCTACACATGGCTGAATGTGACAGAATAGGTCATAGTAAAAATAGATTCATGATAAAAAAAAAACCTCACAAAAAAGTAACTTCACAATACACCTGCCCTAAATTGCTCTCACTGAATAAAGTTTAACAGGTGCTGACACTTCACTGCATTCATTTATTTCAACAGATGCTCACCATTTTACCATTTTACAATACCTCCCCAGCACACTGGCCTTTCCTGAAGTGGCCTGAAATAATTAAGGGCAAAATAGTCTCCTGAGACAAACAGGGGGAAAAGTTACATATCGTGGAAACCTGCCAGAATTATCCTTGGATTTTTCACAAATGGGAATAGACACATATATGTATTGAGCCATCAGAAGGGCTTTGGCTCAGGATGAATGTAGAGTGAGTTAGTGTCATGATGCATTAGAGGAAATTCAGGATTAATAATAGTGCAAACATTTGGTGGTTTTCAGAGCAAGGCAGTGAACATGATAAATGTTGGCCATCAGGGAGGTTTTTAGACCGAAACCTTAATTTTAATTCTCTGTGAACTTATCAGGTTCTGTTTTTTTTTTTTAATCAGTCTTTGTAATAAACAAAATTGCAAATTAATATGTTAATGTTAATTGAAACTTTGAATATTTGACTTAGTATAAAATTCATTTATAAAATAATAAATGAAATAAGGTAAACCGTACACAATATATTGGCTGAACTTATATTGTAATACAGATAGTAATTTTACCCATTCATACCACTGTATACACGTTCAGGTTACGTTTACTTTTAGACAAACAGCAGGTCCTAACCAGAGACTTAAACCTGTAGTCTTTTGTTTCAAGACTACTGCAAAACCTGTTGTCATTTTATTGTATTTCTTTTCAATGCAATTCACTGCATCTATGTTAAGCATATGCTTGTGTACATTCTTGTCATTACTTTTTCTCTACTTTAACACTGGGCTAGGTTGCTGAAACAAAACCTTTTATTTGCATCAATATGGAAAATAATTAAAATATTGTTAGCGGTGTTAAAAGGATTGCCTGTTACAATGACTTCAATTTTAACAAAGATTAAAAAAAAACTCAAATGGGAAATGGAACATTTTTTCCATTAAAATATGGTCTTCCACTTAAAATAACAATGATGAGTTCATGCATCACTGTCGTTTGTTTACAAGACCATTTATTATTGCCATTTATAAATGTAAGCAAGCTGTGGGAAAAGTGCAAATATTTATATTATTGTAGTTATATTTCCCAGTAGGGCTCTTGCTTTTTCAGTGCTTGCTGATGACAATAGTAAAAAAATATATCATTTTATGCTTAGATGTGCTTTTGACAAGTAAAATTTTGTCTTTGCAACCTGTGTCTGCCTACTAGCACAGCTAACTGTGAGATTCCCACAGCTTGGTAACCCCACTGGCTGATATAGCGTGGCAGGTTAGAGACGTGTCTCCATGAATCACTTGCCCAGCTGGGGGGATTGTGGGGGTTCCAGAGCAGTCTAATTAATCAGCTGTATCATTATGTTTGTCTTGTAGCTGCCAAGTTGTGTTTAGGAGGGGGGCTTGGTTTTAAGATGGGGGGCAGTGTATTTAACCCTGGGCTTTTCTTTAAGCCCATGTTATCTTCATGCATGTTAATCCCTGCAAGACACTGGGGGATAAAACAAAAGCTCCTCTTGAGCCTTTGGGCAAATAAAGTACCTGCAAACCAAACAAACTCACAGAATTGCATCTTCAGTCATTTAATTCCTCATTGGGTCTTTAGCTGCGCTTGGGCAGGTACTCATTGGCTGGTCATTAACAAGGAAATATTTATTGGTCTGGACTTTTTCCACTAACTAGAGATCATGAATGGGACAATAAAATCATCTTGAGATTGGATCTGCAATATTTAAAGGTATCACTCCATCAGAAACATAATAAGGTTGCATAGTTATATAAAAAGAATATAGACTTAACTCTTTCATACATTTTTTTAGTTATTTATCATCTCTTCAATTTTTTTTTCTGTTATAAATAATTATTTGGGCGTGTGAGCAGATAGCAGAATCCTTTCTCCGCAGAACCATCTATCCTAACAAACCACACAATTAGCAACTGGTTATAATTGGTATGGGACTTGTGGCAGTGTTCTGATGTAGATATAAGGACCAAGACCCCATCTCTCAGCAAACAAAAGGAAAAAAAATGAAATAACAGCCATGTCCTGACTTAACGCTGTTTGTACATATTTGTATATGTACAAATTTACTTCTCTTTCCAAAGTTTATTGCAAAAAAATGTTTTGTTGGATTTTTGAATATTGTTTTTAAGGTCGACTTTTAAAGAATGTTAATGTTGAGGAACTTTTTAACTACACAAAAAAACAATTATTTCTTTTACAATGTGAACTATCATTGACTGAATTGTGTGATTAGACAAAAAGATTTTACAAGATTAGTGGATTGACCACAATGTAATCTGTAAATTTGCAATTAATATTCAATATTGCTAATTGTTTTTTTTGTATTCACATGTCTAGGGCCACAAATGGAATCGGCTATTTACACAGTCGGATTACAAAATCCAATGCTTACGTCTATCATTTGTTGGCTGGAAGTGGTCTGTAATGTCACGTTTTCCCTCTTGTAGTACACTGTAGCTAATTAGGAGGAGAAACCAAAAGCCTGTTGGCTGGAGGCTTGCTTTTCTTCCATCTGTCTTTCCTGGGAAAGGAACTATCTTCTCCTAAGCAGATGATCACAATAAAGGGTCAAGACACTGGTGACACCCTCTTACACAATACAATTACAGGACTACCTATTGCTCAATGTGGGCATATCTTTGGAAAAGTACAGTATCCAAAATGAACTGATAGATGTAATTTATATTGTCGCTGTCTTATTATACAAAATTTTTGGATTCTGAAATCAGAGGAAATTCATAAATGTCACTATTGATGTCAAAGCGTGGGAAAAACCATAATTCTAAAATAAGATGTCGGAAAATAAATTACAAAAATAATTCTAATGAGTATTTTTTGAAAAAGACTGATCCTGCATTTTTCTTTTTTCAACTAAAAATGGGTTTATTTGGTCTCTCATTCAATGGGATATATTTCTTTTTCATTATTTAAAAGCTGGAAGGTCATCATGTCTGGGATTCTGTCTCCAAAATCAAATGATGGGGAAATCTGTGCTCCCCATTCATGACACAAACCTCTGTAGGCCCCCGACACACACTTAGACTGCCTGCAGCAGCATCAGCAGTATCCTATAATTTACAAACCCGAGGTACTTAATATATAATGCAATATTCTGCTCCGTGCCATTTGTCATCTGAACTGGGGACACAGATTATAGCTCAAGGCACTGCATCTGTCCAGCGAGCCCTCAGGAAGGGGGCTAAAAGCTCCCGCATCTGGGCCTGACAAAACCAGCAGGGCTGCAGTCAGACCTGCTGCGGAGGTCACTGCATTATTCCCTGCGCCTTCCAGCCAAACCGAGACAGACGGGTTGAATAAGCATGTCCGGCCGTCAGCAGATCCCGAGCGGAACCCCAGTGTGGCTAAGCATTTTTGCCAGCAGTTCCCAGTACGAAGGGCCTGCTGTGTGACTAAGTAGAGCATATTGATGTCCTAGGAGATACGGTGCTATTGTTTTGATAAATCATTGTCCAGGTTTATTAATCAGACCCATAAAAGGAGCGCAGTGAATAAGAAATTCCGGCAGTAAGAACCAGGCCAACCCTCTCAGCACAGAGCCGCCCGCCTCCTTCAATTTGTCCCTTGTGCTGCCTTATTTCATTTGGGCCAATTTGTAATGATTTGCTTTTTTAATCAGTCAGGGAAACTGCTGATAATTTACATGTGGGCTTTAATCAGCTGTGGTGTCGTTTTATTTGCATCCGTGATGAATCACACTGAGAGACCTTCTTCACTTTATTTGAACATTCCTTTGCAAGCCCTCCCCAGATGGCCTTTAAGCAGGATTAGACAAAGAAAAGTGTTGCGCATGACACTGAAATAATGTCCTGTAGAATGGTATACTGAATAATGCACAAAATGGACTTAAAATGTGCATTATATAGTCTAATTTGAATAAGTTAATACAAATGTGCAGAAATATGTTTTTTTCTAAACACAATATTCTTAATTGAAACAATATTTTATAAATAATATTTCGGCTAATTTATGCTACCCCATACATCGAGAAGTATGTATTATGATTTAAATGGCTTAAACCTTTCGACTTCTATCAGATATAATGAGGCAGGACACTGTGAATCCCAGATTTTTAATATCCCAACTTGAATTGCCAAAAATTGACATCCAAATTAAATTACATGCACCAGACATTCACACAAAAGAACAAGGCACAATGAGAGAGCACAGAAAGGCCTCCATACACAAGGCTCTATCATTTAAGCCCAACTAGCCCTTGTATACAGTTGGAAGTATGATGTATTTTTTGTCATGTACTTACAACGACTTCTATACTGTTATTTACTTGTTTATACTAATGGATAACTTAATAAATGAGATATTCATGGTGTGGCCATTTTTAGCTATGTAGTAATTGTTAATGTACTACATATACAGCTTAGCATATCTGCCTGTCAAATCATATCAGGATATATATCCTGGGGCTGCAAATGTTAACATTAAATGTATATACAGCTTTAGTTTATTTACTTAGATACATGCATTTAATACTTTTTATAAACATGGTTTTCCAATAGTATATTTACGTAAATATGGGCCATTCTCCCCTAGATAAATTCCATAAGCCTTGTGCAAACAGAAACAACGGACTGGTTTGACAGACATGTTTGCGTAGTCTGTTTGTAAACGAACAGAGCAAAACCAACAAATGACAGAGATTATACTGGCTGAAGTAAAACAAAATTCTTCTGCATGACGTCAGATCAGCTTTTGTTTCGTACTTGTCCTTTTATTTTAATTACTTCTGTGTAGAATTAGCTTCATTTTGCATTTGCAAAACTTTATTTTCTTAATGAAAATTTTGTATCACAGTTAAGGATTGGGCTGTTGTGACTGGTGGGTAATTAGATACTTGGCCTCCAGTTGTTACCCTGGTCCTATGCTGGTGATCTGCGCCCCTCCTCCCTTCTCTCCCTTGTCTTGACAGTTGCACAGAAGACACCTTTCCTGGGGAGTCCAGTGGGATGCCATTGCCCCATCTCTCCAGCTTTGTTTGTTAGCAGGCCTTGTTGCACTGTTTCCATCTGCCCAACTGCCAGCTAACCCTGGTCTCTCACTCTTGTAGAACAGTCCATCTTTTTGTGTGTGTGGAGGGGGGGGTGCTGGTGGTTAAAGTACCTTTTGTGCTCAAGCAGGTGCCACAATATGGGGAATACATTGACACTGTAATAGAAGTTTTGTTTAGTGAATCATTTAATTTAATTTAGTAAAATAGTACACATGTAATTTAGTTCTATCCAAATATGATGTCCATATTTGTCGGTAAATGCTGCAGGAATGATTAGAAAATGTCTGTCAAGTATATGTTTCACAATGCTGTATTTGCAAATTAATGTTAATTAATGTATTGGTAGCATGCATAAAGAACTTTAAAAGTTAAAGATTTTACCAAATTCAGTTATTTATTTTAAAATGTTATCTATTTCTAGCTTAGAGATGTATTCAGTGCTGCACAAGATTTTGGATTTTGGGCATACAGAACACTATCACACAGAATTTAGCTTATTCCTTTATTTGTGGAAAATATTACAAAATACTTCTTAAAAACTAAATATGATTTATCTTATTTTCCTACATTCGTACTGTACCAGTGTACAGTAGTGTACATGTGAGTAGTGTCTTTTTTCAATGTGACTTTAGAGGCTAAAATGTGGAAAATTTCCATAGTGCAGAGTGCAAAACCTTATTTTGTTGTGCTTTATTTTCTATTTTATTTTTAAAGTAGTCAGCCAGAAGCACCAGCAAAAAAAAAAACCATTATAAATGAGAAAGGAATTATATTGGTAGATTCTCTTTAATGGTTAGTTAAAAAATGAAACATACATCAATACAAATAATAGAAACCAAAAAGGGGCACTGAATTATACAGGAAAGGTTAGGGTGTAATTCAATTAGAATGTGCGGAGTGCATTTCTCCTTCACTCACTCTCTCATTCTTTCTCTCCTCCCCCACCAAGGATTCGGAGCACTGCTTTTTTTGTAATAATCCATTTTATGACCCTGAGATTTATGCATGGAAGTAAATTACAATTATGTTAAATGTAAGACTTTATTTATACATATCTACAATTTTCATTTAAAACATCCTTTTTTGCTGACCAAATTAATTTGCAAAGCAAGCATATTTATATAGCTTCATTTGTTGATTGTTATTATTATATGTAGTAAATGACCTACGCTTGCATACGCATTGCCTTGCACACAGAAAAGCTCATTGTTATTTTGGGCACATTTAGTCTTGTTCCATTGTTGTTCTTGAACTTCACACTTAAAACTTTATCCGTCTTAAATTCTTATATTTATGTTTGTGTTTAGGCTATAATTTCATTTTGATACTATGGTTAATTATAGTCAAAATAATGTAAGAAATGTTACACTAAAATTACATATATAGCATAAGGTTCTAAATAATTGTCAAATATTGGTCTGTTTATTATTTGAAGAGAAAAAAATCTGAAAACTGTGTTTATACTTTTCCCCGCTTTTAGTGAAATCCATCCAGCACTCTGAGATTTGGGTTTGTCCAACACATTTGCTTAATTTTGAGAAAGTTCACTTTTGTACACAAGTTGTACATTTCTGATTATGTGTCAAGGTAATTGTTCGGTTTCTGTGAAGCTATAAAGCCATTCGGGAATATGTGAGACCAAAGCAAAAAAAAAAAAAACTATATTCTTCTTCTAGTCTTCTAACAGGTGGCTGTATTGGCCCTCAGCTGGTACCATGCAGGACTGACACTGACCTTCCCTGCAAGGAGTTCTGATCCCGCTACACCTCCCACTGCACATCCCCCTTTTGGCAAGACCGAATGAGGGGAGGGGCGAAATGTTACTGTACTTGGCATGGTGGAAACAATTTGTGGATGAATAATTTCTTTCAGTCCCTTGAGGGACACGAGGCTCTTTGGTCTGAATTAACATAAAGGAACAGTGACAACAGCAGCCTGAAAGGCCTAGCTGGTGGGAGGATTAAGTATATCATTGAATGGAATTATGTTGTAAATGATGGGGAGGGGTTGGGCCTTCTGTGTCGTGGTCCCATCTGGTCCTCTAAAGAATACCTTGCTGTAATTACCCCCAGATGGCTCTGTGCTGCGTGCAGTCCGTCCAGCCAGGTGCTGGCGAGTCCTGCTGGGCCCCCAACTACCATCCAGAGTGAGTCCGGGCCACCACATCCAGGGTTCCAAGCAAATAAAGGCTAAACTTGAATGCACTGGCTTATTTGGCAGTAGATTCTCATCTGTAGGAACACTTATTATTTTCATTTATTTATTTAATTAATAAATAGAAAAAGGACAGAAAATGTTATTATTATAATAAACAGTACACGTTCACAAGAATGTTTAGGAACAAAATATTTTATTCACAAAAACAGTTATCTAAATGAGTTGTCAATTACAAAAATATAGTTTTTTATCAACAATAAACACGAAATCTTAAATTATTACTAAAAAACCAAGAGGAATCCAGTATAATAAACATAATGAATGCATGCTTTAAAAGTGGTACACTAAGTTTGAACAACATTATTATTTTCAGATTTTTAGACATTTTTTTCATTTGCAAATGTAGGCTGGAAATAGTAGCCCTGCTCAAATCATGCGAACGTAAAAACACAAGAGATCACAATGGCTTCCATATAACGTACTATTTTGAAGTAAAGTAACTGTTATAAATAAGTACTTCTATAAAGTAACAGTTGTTTTTTTCTCTTCAAATGAATGTAGTTTATACACTAAGTGATTTCTCTAGCTGTTCTGACACTTACTTTATTCTCTAATGCAGGTCCTCGAACTCCTTCTTGCAGCTGTGTTTCGGGCATTGAGCCAATCATAATATTTTTGTTTTACAGTTACTATGCTTCTGATAGTGCTCCCTACAATTTTAAATGTTCTCCTGAGAGTTATAGCAGTAAGAAGTAGGTGAGTAAAAATATGGGAATATAATTCAAAGTTAATCTGGCAAGAACCTGTTCGGTTTAAAAGTGTTGGCAGATAAGGCCAACCAACTACTAACAGGAGGAATAGTCTGCTTCTTACTGACGGAAGAGGATGACCTGCAGGTTCCTGATAGGTCTGAAGGAGACATTAATGCAGTGACAAACTGGAGTACTCTGGCCAGCCTAAGTCCTCCCACCAAATAACTCACATTGTTCTGAAGCTTCCAGTCACAATAAAGGCGCTCCAGAGAGTGACATTTATTAGCTGAGCCTCTAATGAGCCTGTGGACTGTACGGTAGACTAAACATACACTGATCAATTTATTTATTTATTTATTCAGAAAATGAACTATGGGCATTTTCAAGCCAACAACCCAAATTAAATGTATGCTTTTTGTAAAATGTAGCTTTATTCTGGATTCTGAACGTGTATTGCTAGAGTGCCATCTAGTGACGATATAATCTATATTAATTAATGGATTCCTCTCCAGAGGGGGAATTTCTTCCTTACATCCTGTATTTAAATTAAGTACATTGTCTTGTGATTGTGACCATTATTCCTGCAACGTGTCATATTTTATATATCAAAGAAAACTATCCAGAATTCTTTATATTTTCAAAAAAAATGTCTGCAGTAAAAACTTTTGGTTTTAATGTTGAGTGTTAATCGGTGCAATTCCTCCTTACTTCTGTAAATGCTCTTGACCGTATATAGTGGGGAAATTCACTGTTCACTGTGCAATTTACTGTTCATATTTCACTTCACATGTGGTGGTCATGTGTAATCAAGTTTCAACAATATTATTTTCATTTACAGTGAAGATATAGGGGCTTCTCAGCACATGCCGATTTTCAATAAAGGACAATTATATTTGGTTGAAGTTTGCCTTGACTTTCTTATGCATAATACATTTCATGTGTAGTATTCCAACCATAAATTAACCCAGAATTTTAATTTTAAGAAAAATGTTTCTTCATGTCTACAGAAACATAACATGAACCAACGATAATATTGGTGCGTCAAATGAGTAATGATTGTTTTGAGTATATTAAACCTAGCAATGATTTCATTTAAGTAGTACAATAAATACATATTTGGATGTTTAGTGTAGAAATTCTAACACAGCACTTGTAAATACATATGTGTGAGTGTATGTATATATGTATAGGTCAGTGTATGCCCACTCCTCAGTGTATTAAATCTGGTTTCTGACATAGCTGGTTTTGTTGTTGTTTTGCTGTTATTCAAATCAGCAGCTATATATATATATATATATAAGCTCAATCAATGAGTAAATGACCCCACCCCTCACCACGTTTTGTGCGAGAGACCCCAGCCAATTCAATTTGCTCCAGGACCGAGCGGCAGGACATGCCTGTGTCGGCTGAGTCAGGTCACACACATGGCGCACCATGACTCCCACCATGCTGGGAGCACTATTGATTCTTTATTAAGGCAGTAAGTAGTCCATAGCCAGCCCTGTGAGGCTCTCTTATCCAGTCATCTTTGAGTGAAAGGTGGTATTTAAGTGTTGTGACAAAGGGCAGGGCTGGCAAAAAAGCCACCAGCCCCTCCTGTTATCTTCTGCTTGGGAAAATTTCACATCGTTTTCAATATCCACATATTTTTCTTAAATGAAACACACACTATATATAAAAATATTTTATACACACACATACACACACACATGTAAATTTCTGACAACGTATTACACTATATAATTATATATATTTTAATAATAAGATACATTATGTGGTATACTGAAAATTTAAAGGCTTTATTTTGAGCAATAAGCATTGACAGCTCTCAATAGTTCTTTGAACCTCTACAAATCTAACAACATTATTTAGACTTTGTATATAATTTGTATTATACAACTCAACACCATTGATTGCATATGCTTACGCAGTTCAGTTTTGCAGCATCATATATTTTGTTTTTCGCAACAATTTACACTATTACATGCAGGAAAGAGGAAATGCTCTGACAACATCTAGGGCAGGGAGGTGGGAAAGGAATCCTGCCAGTTTGCGGTGGCAAGGTAAAGGAGGAACTATCCCTGTGGTGTCTGACACATGCCAGCTCAGACACCATCAAAGTGTCCCCAGTGAGACACACCAGCAATTACGGGACACTACACATTTTTCAGAAGCTGTGCAATAATGGCTACAAATTTAGCCCATCAAGGGGAGACAATTCTTGAGGATAATAGGGCTCTTCAAGTGTCCTGTAGGAAATACATTAGAAATTTTAATAATAGACAAAGTTGCATTTTACACAACCATCTTGTTTTTTCTGACTGTATTTTCTATGGTGGTGTTCCTAAAATGTGATTCAATGTTTTATAACAAATGAATCGAGAAATATATACTGTAGACTTTACAGCTAACTTGATACTAAATATCAAATCACATCAGATAAGAGCTATATCTACCTCAAAAACAAATGCATTTTTTTAATTAAAAGTAATGCATAAACTTTCCTTTCAGTATTTCTAAGTATGCAAGCCAGCTGAACAGATTTGGGTTGCAATTAATTTTAGGTGAAGTTATATTAATTCTGCACTCTTTTCAACAAAAATTTTTACCAAAACACATTATTGATTTAGATACCACAACAAACATACATGAAGCATTTAAAATAAGGACATCTAAGACAGCAGTGTGTGATACAAAAAAGAAAGTGTACAAACATGTATTCATATATGTGTGTCACTGAAAGGTTGGTGCTTATGCAGTTTTAATGAGTATAAATACCTAGCAAATTGATTTGCAGTCTTTTAAAAACATCTCAACATATCTGAGTAATAACAACAGAATTATTTTTGAGAAAAAAAGAATAATATTCATAAATGCTGCAGTATTTTGTCTGAGCCATCGTAAAATTGATAGTACCTTTTACTTTGTAAAGAGAAGGGTTATATCAGTAACATGTTTTATATAATTAATGTGGGGACTACTATTCCAAAGTGAAAATGAAAAGAATACCTGATATTTGCAAAAGACATAAGAGTCCTCTAATTCATTCTTTTTTTTAAAGGGGGGTGGGGGGCATTCGACTGGCTAGGAGTACATAAGATACATCAGTATCTAGCCTTTACAGCCCAGTGCTCTTATTGATTATCTGCAATATAATAACAGATGTACAGTTGTGCCAATTAGGTACATTTTGTCCTTCTTCACCTTACTCAGTGGCCTCCACACTGTTACTTTCCCATAACAAAATACACACAAAGGAATTGCAGCCATAGGAAAGGACCAGTGAATGAAATGAGAAAAAAACCTACATCCATGAATTAAGTATTATTAACACAATTTGGGAAAAAAAATAGTAAAGCATTTTAACGCAACTTCATCTGCATGAGACTTTGGTCTAATGAAAAAACTGAAATCATCAGAATGACTTGGTGTTCTCATTTTGAGACTCATCAATGTCTTTTGCTTAACCAGATAATCCCTTGACTTTAAGGGAAATAAGTCAGTGTTCTTTAACACCACATCAAAGACACTATATTCTTCCCATTGTCTTATCTGTTTATGTTCCTCACTGAAAAATATACAATAGTTTCATTACTATATTCTCCTCATTCACAAACAACCAACAACCGGAGCTGATGCCAGATTCAAAGTTATCTGCATGACATCCCTATAAATATGCATGAAGATCCAGGAGGAAAAACTCCAGTGCATGCACAGACATCACAAGAGTGCATAAGCAGCAGGGGAATTCACAATTGTTCCCATGTCTAAAAAGACAATTTAATCTTTGATCTTAAATTTCATGGCAACAGATAGAGTGGGGGTGAGGGTGAAAAGAAGAGGGAGCAGAGAAAAATACCCCATCCATCGGGCCTTTGTATTGACTCCAGGGTGTTGAAAAGGTCTTCGGTCATGCCCTTAGCAAAGCATACTAATTTGCTCGATCAAGTCTGTCAGAATATCGACTGCGGGAAACAGCAGCGGCTGCCTTTGTGTTTCCAATAGCAGGGAGCCTTTCTGTGAAACAGGATTACCAAGGGTCACACAGACAGCGATGGGAGGCCTGGCCGGGCGTTTTCCATCGACTAAGGTGGCAGGATGGGAATGGGGATCGCGATTGAGACGTAAGAAAGCATCAGGGAATGGTGGAGGCCAAGTCACATGCAAAGGTTTTGCACGCTTCTGTTATGACAGCACTTTTTGATTCATTTAGTCTTATATTACGAACCTTCTGAAACCAGACAGAATAGAAAAAAATAAGGATTTTTAAAACCATATAGAAAAAATATATTGTGGAACATACTTATTTGCAACATTTAATGCCAGACATCAAGGAAGCACTGAAACATCACAGTTATAAGATTTAATCTTACAAAATAATTATGCTTGTTTAATAATGTCCTTAAAATATAAACACCCAGAGTTGACCAAACGGGGAAACTTGCCCAGTCTAAATATGTTATTAAATATTACAATGGATAAATTATTTAAAAAAAAATTAATTGATTGCATGAAGCCAAATTTAATCTGAATACATCATTTTGACTAAATATTCAGGTTGAAACATTACATGTATTTGTCGTGTAGCGCTTGGTACATCATTTTCAGTTTGATATTCACAATCGTATGACATGAGCAGTCCATAGTAGATGTTCAACACAGAACACATTATGATATTTATGGATGTGAGTTGGTTACAGCTAATTATAGTTGTAGTCAGTCATAATTGTCGGTTTGGGAACATTTTAGTTTCCAAATTGAATACCCCACCACTGGAGAAAGAACAGCTGATAAGACCTGTCGGCCCTGTTATACCGAACTTGGATATGATGCTGAAAACACAAGCAATGCTAACTCATTTGAGATGACATCATCTGAGTGTGTGTATCACCTGAGCAGAAACAGCCTGTGAAAGTTACCCCCCCTCCCCCATAGCATCTAAGGTGGTTCTGCCAGGAAATTCAGACTAAGCCAAAAAACTACAGCTGTGGGGGTGTTTATAACTTCAAATATGTGGCCATCCTCAATAGCAGAGAATGTGTATTTTAGCTTTAGATTCTTATGATATTATATTTTTGTTTATAAAAGTTATATTATGTAATTGTTTTTATAATGTGCAAATAAGCGTGTCTTTGGTGGTGTTGTTCAGACACGTCGACTGATGCAACTGTTCCTAATTGTGTTTGCAGTTTCAATAAGAAAACATTTCAAAATAAATTGGGTTTTCCCTGCTGTACCAAAACCGCACCAAACCATAAATCCAAAACCGAGTTTGGTACCGAACCATCAGTTGTGGGTACTATTACACCCTTATTAAATATTAATTTCAAACACACTTAATCTAAATACAGTCTTGAACATGTGATCACATAGCCTACGCTAACGTAACCTGCATAACCAAGCTACCGTTTGGTACTAGCTAGTCCAAAAATATAGGTAGGTCACATTGTGGACTGTCAGTGGTATATGAGTTATTATTCTTTGTTTTAGTTGCATCTGTAGTACAATGACTAAGCATCTACAAGCACTATGCTTGGACAGTATCTATTTTCATACAACCATACCTTCTGGTCATTTCACCCTGGTATGTAGTATATGACGGTATTTTTCCATCCATCCATTTTCTGAAACTGCTGATCTTCAGCAGGGTCACAGGGGGTCCAGAGCTTATCCCAGAGGCTACAGGCGCAAGGCAGAAGGTATTTAAAAAAAAAAGAAAAAACATGTAATCATGTAGGCTACTGTAAACTGCGGAATCAAAGTCAGCCTGAACAGGCTTATCAGTGTTGAAGCGTTAAAGCTCTTACCCTTCATGTACTGACACCGTCGCCGTTCGATCTGCAGCCACATGGGCACCAGGT
>JABFEA020000119.1:11973784-11986901 GCA_019775915.2 Cyphomyrus plagiostoma | reverse complement strand
CGGGCAACTTAGCTCCTGGGATCATTGGAACACGCAAACCCCTCCACCACGATAAGGTGTCGGCTCCAGGAGGGGAAGCTTTTAATCCATTTTAGAAATAGAAACATATTTAAACAAAGCTTTTTTGACTTAATATAAATTTAGCATCCATGAATATCTGAACCAGAGTGCAACATTCTGACCACAGTGTGGATCCTGTCTACTGGTTCTATTACTTTATAACAATCAGTAAAAAGTTTTCATTCCATACCGTTATATCTACAGGATTAGGGTGGCAAAATTCTGGGGATTTTCAATTTTCAAAGTTGAAAACTTTCCATGGGAATTAACAGGAATACAGAAGAATTAATGTGGAAAAACTGGAAATTTGCTAAATTGCAAGGTTAGCTTATGACAGGGAAAAACATCTAGCAGCTTAATCTTGGTTAAAACATCCAGATTTAATGCAAATTCAGTTTCTGAATATTTCCAAAATTCCCATGAAAGGTTTTCAGAAATTTACCAGAACCATTCTTCCCCCTTGAAACCTACAGTAATACAGGATACATTTAGGGATGAGAGTAAATGTATAATGTGGTGCTGGGCAAGGTCATGGATCGGATAAGTGGATCTTCTCAAGTTCTTTCCGAGAAACACCTATCCAAAAATTAAAGTCCATGGGAAAAAACTGAATTGTCATTTGACCCATGTGAGGTTTCTTCCTTGCTGAAAGTTCTTTCTTCATGACTGTTAATGTTCAAATCCACAGTGTGCACATTGTCAAATGGCTAGTTGGAAGAACACAAGGACAAAGTTCTTCCATGGGCCTCCAGATCTCCACTGCTGAACCTCATAAAAACACTTGGAGGATGCCTAGGACTCACTGGAGTGGCACTTACTGCAGCCATTATGACTTCCATCACACTGGCATTTGCTGGCAGATTTCCAGAATTGAGCCGGTTTACAAAAGGGCAAACACCAATGCTCTTTTGAGTGTACATCACCACATCGTAGCCAAAAGCCTAGTGAACAATATTTAAGTTACATTTTCATTTTTCCAATCTATGTGTATCTGTAGTACCATTTCTCACGCATTCATTAGCACAGAGAGGGGAAATATGACTTATTAGGCGAATTCTCAGTTAAGAGAGATCAAGCCATGTTTCGCCTTCAGCTGTGTATCTACTGCAGTAGGTGCAGTTGAGGATAGTAATGGGTTTTTAAATGAGAAGATGTCTTGTTAGACAAAGAGGTACTAATAGAGTTTATAACGTGCTGCTACATTTTTAAATACATATTATTGGAAGTATGTTTAACTAAACCAGTTCTAAATGTTAAAAATATCATTATATCACTATATTGTACCCTAAAATAATTAATATCCTTTTCTTGTTAATAAATTAATTTTACAAATATAGCAATATGATGTAGAAACATCCTTCTTTAATCACCAAATAAATTGATATTTCCTTCAGTTATACGTGGCATTTTAAGTGAAAGCTTTTAAAAAAACTGTCATGTTGATGAACCTCTAAAAAAAGTGTTTGTCAAACTCAAAACTTCACTTTGCATTTTGTCACATTTGACATCTTTGTGTAATGATAAAGGTTAAAATGTAGAAAATTACTTGAATTTGTACTTCCCCTGCTGGATAGTCACTTATTTTTGAATCTTTTAGAAGAAGTGAGTGATGACAACGAAGGTGCTGTTTTAGTTTTAGGTCCTGAACTGGTGGTTTCTATGGGAATTATCTGTCTCGCTCTTATATTTGTACCATGAAATTGTCAGTATGGAGTGCTTTGTTTATTACTTAAGACCTCTCTCTTCAAGAGATAATGCATATGTTCTTTTCTACACAAATTTCTTTTATCATTTTTTGCTACTATTATACTCACTAAGACACCATTTTATCACCTAAAACTTTTCCTTAAATGGATGTTGAGAGGAGGAATGGAATCTTGGTAGCCTTGAGAATGAATGCATGTTTTTTCTTTCAAAAGTCACACCAAAAAAGACATCCATGGCAGGACAATTAGCATCAGTGAACATATTACAACAACATTTACATTAAACTATTACACGCAGTGCCATCTTGATGCTAAAACGTTATTTAACTGGACATTTTCTTTTATTCCCACGGTATTCCATTCTAGTCCACATGTCCATGCTAACCAATACCTTTACAAACCAGCAGATCATAAGTCTTTGCTTCTGTTTGTTCTGCTATTGACCCATTGCACTGATTTTACAGATAGAGACGCTGAATTCACACAACACTCCCTAACACACTGAAAATGGCCCCAAAATCGGCTTGCTGGGTTTTCAAAAAGCATGTTGACAGCCATTTTCAAATGTACTTGGGTGACTGAAAACAAAACAGGTCTTGACCCTGGATCAGATTCCAGAGAGGTGGTGGGTGAGGGCAAGGGGGATGTTTTAGTTCCTCAGAGATCCCATGGTTGCTCTCTGCACTCTCCTTAAGGAACTGAGCTCCTTTGTCCAGGGACTTTCTACATGCCTTCATACCAGGAGAGAATCTAAGGACTCGTTCCTACATGTCCTCAAGTGAGTATGGTCTGCACTGAAAACTGGATTCCACCTCCAGGTTGAGGTGCTACTGAATCTGAGTACAGATTAATGGACTACGATATATGCGTAAAACTACACAATATATGTTTTGTTAACATTATAATTTTAGAAAAAACAATGGCTTTTCAATTAAACTTAAAGATATGCTCCTCTGCACTGTCTCTCTTTCACTACTAAGGAAATGATGACCTAACCTAGGAGCCCCTCCAGATAACTGATTCATGGCTGTAGCACTGCTAATTTATTAACAGATCTCTTCATGTATTACTTCATATATCGGCATAAACAGAGATTAGACTATAACCGAAAAAACATGTTTTACTCATAGCCTACAATACTGGTGGCAAACCCAGTGAAAGTCTAGCTGAAACCAGCAGAAAACTAGTTTTAGGACAGTTAAATTGTGCTGTAGTGTTTGCCATAAGATTTATAGAGACAGGTTCTAGTACACTACTAGCTGTAGTGACTGTAAATATTTTATATGACAATGACAACATTGGAGGACATTACACGACTACTCGGCTATTTATATAATTTTCAGGATTCAGTTATTAGCCTACTTGGTTTTCCCATTCCAAACTGTTTCTGACAACTATGACTCTACTTCCAGTGATTCAAATGTATAGAGTATATGAAGCAAAATTAACACTCAAGACAAACTGTTTAATCATTTGTTCGGTAATGTTTAAAAATACCTCAGTCCAAACAGTCAAATAGTAGTCCAATTTTTACTACCGTAAAAATATCTGAAGTAAGCGTGCAATGAAAATGTGTATTATTCATATTCTATCACGATTAAATTTAAAAGTCTCGGCAAATCATAGCAACACGTTAAAATAACTGCAAATTATTTAAGTTCGCCTTCTAAAGATAAACTAATGTGTTTTATGGAAAAGACAATGAAAAAACGACAGTAAATCTGAGATAACGACCTTGTTACAACTAAAAGCGTCTGCTTACAGCTTTCATTTTGACATTATTTAAAATTACACACACAGGTTTGTAATTATATTTTTTGGGGGACACTCAATTCATTTCTATGGGGAAAATTGTAATTACATGACAACCTTAACCCCTACCCAGCCCTAACCTTAACCATAAGCAACCAAACAAGACAAGCCTTTTGGCATTTTCAGTTTTTTGATTGCATCATTAGATCTTTGTGGGAACCTGAAAAATGCCCCTCACAACGTTAAAATAACGTTTATTATTAACTTAACCGAGGTAATCCGTTTTAAGCAGCATTTTCTTCGGATCACTATTAGGCTACTAAAGTAATTCATACTGGGATCTTTAGACCGATGTCTACATCTGATTACATGAAATTATCTCTGTAATACTCAAACAGGTGCCCGTTTACTTTTCATCTAGTACTGAAAATACTAGCGTTTTAAGAAGAAAGGCTCGTCCCTCTGAAGCAATATAGAGGTGGACAGATAGCCTCATGGGCAGCGATGTCATTTAACATCGTATTATACGCTGTTCAACAAGCAAGCCGTATTAATTCTGACAACCATTCATTTGCTCGCGTAGCTAAATGCAGCGTATAGAGTAATACGTATTTATTTACATTTATATTATATAGTCCTACATAAGATCTAAATCGAAATGCTGCTTTTTCTTCTAAAATGCGCAATATTTATTGCCTGTCGAGCAAGAGCGCTTACCGACAAACTCCAACAAGAGATTTTGGTTGCAACTCACGAACCCAAATCTAATCTCGCATAGACGTGTAGTTTTGCTGGATACAAAAAACAACAACCAAAATAACAATAACAACAATACGATCTATTATTATTGTTGTTGTTTTACTGTCGTTTAAAACTTGTTTACCAGGTGCGCCCAGCTGTGTAACATTTGCATACTTCTTATACCTGTATAGAAAAACTAATAGAAAAATCCTAAAAAGTGTAATCCGCAATTTGCCGTATGTATTGGAATTTCTACCGAATATTTAATATTTACTGAAAAACTGAACATACATAATGGCTGAGACAACACAAATGAAATTAGTATACGCCAGCTGATAATTTATATATAGGCCTAATTCCAAGCAGTAACCTCTCTATGGCTTTAAGTGTGTATGTGTTGATTGTGATAAATATATAGGCTACTGATATCCATTCATCCATCCACCCATCTTCTAACCGCTGATCCTGGATAGGATCGTATTTTCAAATTGTTCGGCAGCTAAATTCAAGTTATGCATATTTGTTAACTGCATATATTACATATCAAGCACATGCTGAGGGTAACGAAAACGTTCGTCCTTGCATTTCTCATTTAGATGCATCTATCGCATGTTTAGAAATATCGAGTTCTCTCGTTACCACAGAAAAAAGCTAAAATAAAAAAACACATAATAAAGGTAGAGTATAGAGGAACAGGTCTTTCACACATAATTTTGAATGTTTAGTATTCCAAGGCACCAGTAAGGAAAGCTTAAAATAAAAGCTAAGACTAGACAAGCGAAATTGTGTGTTATGTTGCATTACATTACCGTTACTTTAATTAGGCCTATGTTTCATGTATTATTTTAACTATTCAGAAATGTTAACGACGAAAAATTAAATAAAAGTTCCATTTAAAACTTTCCCATTTCCAAACAGCATTAGCGTTTAATATTGCTTCCATATGGCCTTTTTGGAGAGAAAGTTTAATTATCCAGTGCAATGACTGTAAATGTACCGACGATACAGCAGTTTAGGTGCCAACTTCGGGAAAAGTAATAGTTTCAAAGTTTACTGTAAAAATATCTGCTAAATGAAACAATACTCTTTTAATTAGGTCTAGCCTATTTAATTCCTTTCGAGAGGAAATTGTGATATTTAAAGATTATTTTATGTCGTATTAAGATGAAAATGATAAATTTTATTAGAAAGATCGTACCTTGTTAACAGCTTCCACAGTCTTGTTGCGAGCTCTTCGGGAATTATCCTTAAACTTAGTGGAAATCTTCACGTCTTCTTATTGAAATCTACGTTTCACCGTTGCCCGTTGCAGGTGGCCACTTCGGTAAATAGCGAACCATTATTATGGTAGCCTACTGCCTCACTCCAAACCAAGAAGCTGATCATTTATTTTAAATTCCTCAAGCCCTTATATTATTAAATAGGGAATAGGAAAACGATGAATTCATGAAATCTGCCTACCTCTCTATTCCCGAATTGTTGACAAAGGTCACGGTTAAAAGCAGGATTAGGAACGCTAAGAGCGTTGTAATGATACTTTACAAAAATCTCAATAACAAAATGAATCATTGTAATTGCAAATTTTTCTCTAATGTGCTTAATTAGAAAATTACATTTAATTAATATAAACCCGATTAGCATGCAAGCCTTCTTCGTTTATTTGCAATGACTATTAATCAAAACATTCTAATAGATGAAAAGAATTTCTTGTTGAATAATCATTTATAGCATACCCTGACTTGGAATTTGTAGACATCCATGCAAGTTATCATGATAGCCTACCTAACCAAAGGCGGAAAATCTGTTCGTTCCTTTTAAAAGGCATTTTTGCAAAGGAGTATTTCTGAGGTCAATACTTCCACCTAGTGGATGAGTGATAGAACGTTTTAATCAGAATGTTAACTATTGTTGTCTACTGACCTCTCGTGGATTATTGCTGCTGCTGCATGCAATTATCAGAATCAGAATACTTTTATCCTAGAGCTGCATAATATATAGACACACAAAGCAGAAAGGTAGAAATACACAATTCCACATACAGCACTTCTATATAAAAATTAATAAAAATAAACAAGGGTAAACATATAACATATGAATATAATGAAGTTGGTAAATATGCAAATTGGTAGAGTACTATGGTGATAAACACAAATTGGGTATTTTAAGATATTTTAAGAGCTGAGTTAGTATATATTAAATGACAATTAATTTGGACAATAAAACAACGCAAATTTCAATACCATGATATTGTGACAATCCACCCATCTTCATACTACTTCTTATAGCCAGGGTTGATTGGGGAGTGCCCAATAAAGAGTGGAAGGCACAAAGCAGCATAACAGTTAGAATTGCATGCTAGGGCATTGCAGGGCACCCACACACTAGCTTTCCTGACCACAAGTGGTAGGAATCCAGAATACTCAGAGAAGGAGGAACTTTTAAGGTGTCTGCTGGCGGAGAATGCAGTTTAGTTGTCACTCCAGAAATGGAGCAAGTGCTTCGCTTGAGATGCAATGACTGTGATGATGGTGTATAATTTTCATTTTCATACTCACTGCTCATGCCCTATTCCTCTCAAACAGATTCATGGCCATCCTGGGAGATTCTACTCCATATAATATGTATTTATTGGCTTCCAATTTCATTGCCATCTACTGAATTTTCCAACGAAGAATGAAATCTGACCCATTTTTTTAAACAACATCCTGAAAAGGTACAAACAACAGACTTTTTCATTTTAAAAATGCATAGTCTGGTAATTAATATGGGTGGAGTGATGGATCTGAGGCTAGGGATCTGCAGCAACAATTATAAGGTTGCTGGTTCAAACCCTGTGAAGGCCAGCAGTGATCCTACTCTGTTGGGCCCTAGGGTAAGGCCCTTAACCTGCAACTGTGTGGGTATGACATTAATCTACATCCAGTCCCATTAGGAGATCCCCCATCTTACAGGGAACTTTGGGGGTTGGTGGCAGGACTGGCACTCCAAAAAAGTGTGGTGCTGAGGTATCACCCATTGCATGGCTCCACGTAGGTTCTCATCCCTGAGGTGGTGCAATGGGCTGTAGTCAGTGTGCATCCCCTTACCTTGTAACATAAGGTGCTTATGTACTGCAACCAGATCAGAATTTCCTTTTCAATATTATTCTAAACCCATGAGAGGTACCACTATTTACCTCTGCATTCATTTGATTCAGAACTGGTTTCTGATTTGCCTTGCATCTCAAGCCAATAGAAAAACATCATGGAGTGATGTGTGCCATCACCCATCGTTGCCCCCAGTTGAAGCTTTTCTTTCCTTCAGATTTACATACCAATAGGGGCAATTTGAGGAGGGGGGGGGGGGGGGCAGTGGCCCCATGACAATATGCATGGCCTCCCATGTGCCTCCCTAAATATGTATGCTACTTTGTTCTGAAACAAATGCATTATTATTATTATTACAATGATTATTGAATAAATTTGTATCTGTAAGGCTAAAATGTTGTGTGCTGCAAACAGGCAAAACACAAACATAAGCACATTTTCTTGACAGACTCATAATGTATGAGTGCCGGGTGGTCAAGTCACTTCATTTGGTGACAGAAAAAAATAATCAAGCTTGTGGAAGCAAGACAATCCAATCAAGAAATCATAGTAGAAATGTGACTGCAAAGCATTGCATAAAAAAACGTATAGGTTTGTCTTTCGCTTGTTAATGCTGGCAATCTAGTGTAAACAATACATAGAGGGCATTAAGGTCAAATGCATCTGCCCCCCGCCCCCAACAGAAAAAATGCCCCGTCTGGCCCTCCAGTTGAAATGGTCTACAACTGCTACTGCATTTTAGCCATTTGTCTTATGAAATACCAACAATTTCAGCAGGTTTTGTGGCTTAAGTACGTGTCAAATGCATGTGAACCATCAGCCCTTTTCACACATTGAAATCTGCTCTTCTAGCCACATTAGAAATTACTGAGCCAATTTGTCATCACCACAAACATAATTAAATGTTTGGGAGTTCAGCAACTACTTATTTTTTCCGCCTAATCCAAATGCATATGTGCATATGTGCATATATATATATATATATATATATATATATATCACACACACACACACATATATATTATATATACACATATACATATATATATCACACACACACACACACTTAGCTTTAGCTTACTTCTGCTGATTAAGTATTAAGACATTCAGCTACATACACACACACACACACACACACACACACACACATATTATATATACACATATACATATATATATATGACACACACACACTTAGCTTTAGCTTACTTCTGCTGATTAAGTATTAAGACATTCAGCTATGAACAAGTCCATGGGAAAAGACAGATGCATTTCTTCTAGGTAATATTGCTCTGCTCACACTGCAACAGGATTAGATTCCAACATTTATAGTACAAAAAGGCCCCTCAACTAACATTAATAGCATGCTCTCCCATTTCATTAATTTTACAGGTATGAACAAGTAGCCCATCTGTCTCTTTGCAATAAGTGCATAATGTCTCCTTACAATAGAACTAAGGTGGAAAATTAACCACTTCCAAAGTCTAAATGTGAACCATTTCACCTATTTCATATACGATCATCAACAGTAAGCTGTATGAGGAGTTCGTAATACAATTGTTAATAGCATGGATCAACGTTTTTTTTTTATATATTTGTCATTATTGCAGATGGGTTTGTTTCAGCTTCCATGCTTGCCTCACTCAGTCTAAAGACATGCAGTCAGGGTAACTGGTATCTCTAAGTTGCTCACATGCATGATTATGTATGTGCCCTATGAAAGACTGGCAGTCTCACCAGGGCGCTTCTGATGCCGCCCAGGAGAAGCAGCAAGAATGGATGGATGTCAATGTTACACTGCATTGTAGGACAATACTGGAATTCCCAGAGGAAAGCCACACATGCACAGAACATTCAAGCACTGCACACAGAGCCTGGGGTGGGAACTAAACCCACAACCATGAAAGACCGTTCCCCTAAGAACATTTTTAATGTGTTAAATGGAGGGAAAACAAACATTTTCTTTCATTCTAAATAAACAGAATAGTTCTCATGCTTAGTTTAGTAAAAGGTTCTCATGTACATAACAGCAAAAACCACAAAATATGTCAAACATCTGGTTTAAACAAATTAAAATTTATTGAAAGTAAACAGATACATAAGCTATTATTCCATAACTAATAAAATGCCAGAAAAAGCTTGATTTGATTGCAAAAGGAAAAAAAAAGCTGTAGAAACTCAATACAGAAAATATTTGGCGTTCATGTTTTTGTGGCAGTATTTACAATATATACAGTATATTTGCCATTACTCTGTTTCTAAGGCACCAAAGGCTAATTAGCAGAAGTATTTACTGTTTTGTGCAGGGCAGAGATCAAACTTCAAAAGTTTCAAATGAAAACCATTTAACAAAAAAGTAGCACAACTGAATCTTTACTCATCCACATTCACTATGTTGTTCTTCTGAAGTATGCTGTCCTTATTTTCATTTCTGATTATTGATTTAAAAAATTCAGTTTTTGTTTTGCAAATCAATGCAATTTTATTAATTTTTATATATGTATTTTTTAATGAATGATTTACAAAAATTATTAAAAAAAAAGAAATAAGTAGCCACCATATTGAAAACGAAGACAATACTGTTTGTAGAAAAGGGACTAATGAATTCATTTTTCGCTGTTTCACCTCAAGTACTATAACTATTTGTGTAACACATTTTGAATTAAATAAAAAAGGACTATAAAATTGTAACCATCAGGTATTTACAATAGGAGTATTTTTAACTGAATCGTAATAAATTTCTTTTCTACAGGGTGGGAGCATATAATGCCTAAAACAAGAACCATTATGTATTCCAAATATACATATGCAGAATCAAATGGAACTTCAGTTTGGGGAATCCATCAAGCTATCCGGTTCAGATAATAAATTAAACATTAAAATCGTAAAAGCCTTAAAATCAGCATTAATCAAAGTTTTACTATTATTTTAATAAACAGCATTTTGAAACTGGAATTAAGGAACAGTGCACATTTCATGATATACATTTATGAAATCTTCACCAAATTTTAATTTCCAATTTTTTCCCTTTTTTTTCCCAAATAGGGGAATATATTACAACATGTACACACCACTTTAAATGCATTGAACATTTTTAACAAAAATGTTCATTATATTTATCATAATATCCATATATACTATAACACTGATACAGTGTTAAGAGCATTTACTTCAGTTGATAATACAATAATGCTCCTGGTCAAAAATTTAACTTCTCATTTCAAATAATTTTGTCAAAGAAACTACAAGTTTTAATACCTTCTATGCTATTTCAATTAAAAGGAGAGACAAGGATGTGCCATATTAAATATTCAATCAGTAATGAAGAACATTTGGACAAATGAAGCCTATAATATCAAACTAATAGCATTCCTTAAAACTATGAAAATACTTACCTAATCATCTATTTTAACCAATTTTTTTACTCTCATTTATTGCTTTTGATAACCATTGATCAGACATTAATCAAAGTTTTCTGTAATATGTCTTAACTGATGAAAACTAAGCAAGGGGAGCATGTGACATTTTGATTTAATTGATTCACTTATAAATGTCTACAATTAGAAAGAAATGGCCAAATATAAAAGTGGAACCGCAAACACAAGCTTTGTTTTCCCCCATATAAACCCCATCCCTTAAAAAATAACCTGTTAAGTCTCTCCCCGTGATTTTCTAAACATCATAGAATATCATTAGTATATCAGAAGTTGAAGGCAGATAAAAACCGAAGACTGGAAAAAGAAGCACTGATCAATTGCTGTAAACCAGTTACTGCTGGTGTACTGAGCAGCAACCATTATTGTCATTGGGCTTTGTGTTGGGCTTATGAACAGAAATTAACCAACTGCGGGAGGTAGGCTGGGAACATCCCTACAGCAACCATTTTATCGCTGCTCTGAAGCAAACAGCATGGCCAGGTAACTAGAAGGTGACGTCGATGGTTCTCTTACACTTATAAGTATTAAGTTTGGACAGCATTCATTGTAGTCAAGCATGAATCTTGTGTAAATCACCTTATTTGGAAGAAAACTGATTAGTTAAATATGACTGACAATTGATCATTGGTGGGGGGGAGGCATTTTGATAAGTGTAATACATTGTATACCAAAAAAATCAATTAAAGTGCATATCAACACCATTGTTGTTCACTAACTACACCGCAAACAGACATGTCTCATTTAGTAAACATCTTGTGAGATTTGGCTTTTTGTTATACAGGAGTACCAAATTACTGTAAAGGTTCAACAACTATGATAAATCCTATCAATTTCACCAAGAATGTTACTTTTTTCTTTTTTTATTAAAAAAGATGAAAGCAGTCCAGCAGTCAAACTGGACTTTCCTGACAATTCATAAACAGTGAAGGTTACTGTACTTAAAAAATAAAGTTAGAATTTGTAATAGCAGAAGGCTCAGTGTACTTACTTTTGTCATACTTCATACCGGGGTACAAAGGTTTCACTTTTTAAGATTTCAAACCAATGTGAATTTCTTACTAGTGTTCCATGCTTATCAAATCAAACTATAATCACCACTTTAGCTCAAAATCCAGCTTTGAGGCTATAAAGGGTGAACTCAGGCTAGAGTAAAGAGTCAGTCATCCTTATCCAGTAGCCGTTTGATTGCCTATAACTCGCAAGATCTCTCTGTGGATGCTGCTGTCCTGTGTGTTGATGTTTGTGTCACCAACCTGCCCATCTTCATAACTGAAAGGCATCAATGATTACTAGTGATTTATAATGAAAGGCAAATATTCTCAGCAGCAAAAGAAAATACACACACAGAAATTTAATGATTGCGCCAAGTTAAATCATGATTACTGACCCTGAATTTACATTTTACTTTAGATCAATATTGCACAATATACTTAACTATTTTATATATTGGTAAACATAACTCCACTAATATAATACACATTTGCGTCAATTAACCTGTGCCTTTATCATCAGATCTGTTTATAAGGGTGCGTTATTAAGAAAGTGCCGATACTTACACAAAAAAAAATCTTGTACAGACATTATCTGTGTTGGGGACAACCCAGATATCACCGTGTTTGTCCAGATCAGGAGATGTAATGACTAAAGGAGAAAATCAGAATATCAGTACTAATCATGAACCTGAAAATGTCCGCATGTTGACAGACTTACCTTCACACAATGCTATACACTTCAAATTTCGACTCTGCAAGAATTGTGGCTGCTGCCCTCTTTTCTGGGACTAGAAGAAAACAAATGTGTAATGTACATTTTGTCAGACATCACAAAGGCAAACTAATTTTCGAATACTTAAAATTACCAATTTTATTACCAATCTCCTGATATTATTAAAAAAGAAGACATTTATAAAATAAACAACAAAATTTCCACCTGCAGATTCATGTTCGTTTTGCTGTGTGACGTACTCTCATCCTTTGAAGAAACCTTCTGCTGCTTTTTGTTTATCCCTGTGAAATGGTATACAATAAATGAATCACAAATGAATCCATGACCTAACTGGCCTGGGTAAAATACATTACGTATTAAGCACCTTTGGAGAACATGAAATATGTGATTCTTACCTGAGTAGCCAAAGGAAATACTTGACATAGGGCTGACATAGATTCCACTCCCATAGATGGCGCCATGGAGCTGTAAATGTCATATAAGATAAAAATTCACCTTTAAAAGCTGTTCAAAATAAAATCAATCCTATAGGTCAAGGCTATTCAAATCACGGCCCTCGAGGGCCGAGCCCTGCTGATTTTCCAGCCTTCCTTCACCTGTGAGCCAGGTG
>JABFEA020000119.1:11952623-11965951 GCA_019775915.2 Cyphomyrus plagiostoma | reverse complement strand
TAAGTTAGTGGTTTATTTATTGTTAGTTACTGTAATGTTGCGCTGCTTTGTTTGGTTAATCATCCAGTCTGTGAAGAAGGCATTCAAGTAAGAATTGCATTGTACTCATTTCCTGGCGCGTACGATTTATATTAGGTCAGCGTTCACGGTTCAACTTCTGACATTCAGATCAAGTTCTAGGTCAGACTGGCTTGTTTGACTTTCAAGAAATTCGAGTTCTAATGAGTTCGAAAACCGAGGTACCACTATATATACATAACAATGTAAAATAAATGACATTTCAAATAGGTTCACAACTTTATCCAAAAAAATCTTTGTAAAGCCATGGAAAACAAATGAAATTGATATGCACAAACCATGTGCAGATTTCAGATTTGCTATCCTGTACGTGTGTGTGAAACAAAATCACCAGCTGACCCCAAAAATATTGCATAACCAAATTATTTGTGTTCTCCCCGAATATGAAAAAAAAAATATATTTAGGAATTCTCACAGGTAAGACTAATATATTACATTATTTTTGCTCACTCATACGTAGAAAAAGTTACTAATCCATAACAATAATCAAACATTACTTCAAATCACACTGTATATGGAATGGGTATTACTGAACATTTTGGCTGAGCATTAGATTTGGCTGAGCATTCGATTGATAGAAAATTATTATATAGTCAGGTCCATAAATATTGGGACATCGACACAATTCTAATCTTTTTGGCTCTATTCACCACCACAATAGATTTGAAATGAAACAAACAAGATGTGCTTTAATTCACTTTCAGCTTTAATTTGAGGGTATTTACCTAGAAATTAGGTGAACGGTGTAGGAATTAAAACAGTTTGTATATGTGCCCCTCACTTTTTAAGGGTACAAAAGTAATGGGACAATCGGCTGCTCAGCTGTTCCATGGCCAGGTGTGTCTGTTATTCCCTCATTATCTTATTTACAAGGAGCAGATAAAAGGTCTAGAGTTCATTTCAAGTGTGCTATTTGCTTTCGGAATCTGTTGCTGTCAACTCTCAATATGAGACCTAAAGAGCTGTCACTATCAGTGAAGCAAGCCATCATTAGGCTGAAAAATACAAATAAACCCATCAGAGAGACAGGAAAAACATTAGGTGTGGCCAAATCAACTGTTTGGAACATTCTTAACAAGAAACCACAGAAAACAACTGTGGTGGATGACCAAAGAATTCTTTCCCTGGTGAAGAAAAACCCCTTCAGGACAGTTAGCCAAATCAAGAACACTCTCCCGGAGGTAGGCGTATGTATGTCAAAGTGAACAATCAAGAGAAGATTTCACCAGAATGAATACAGAGGGTTCACCACAAGATGTAAACCATTGGTGAGCCTCAAAAACAGGAAAGCCGGATTAGAGTTTGCCAAACAACATCTAAAAAAGCCTTTACAGTTGTGGAACAACATCCTATGGACAGATGAGACAAAGATCAACTTGTACCAGAGGGATGGGAAGAGTATGGAGAAGGAAAGGAGCTGCTCATGATCCAAACATAGCACCTCATCAGTGAAGCATGGTGGTGGAGCCATGGCACGGGCATGTATGGCTGCCAGTGGAATTGGTTCCCTTGTGTTTATTGATGATGTGACTGCTGACAAAAGCACCAGGATGAATTGTGAAGTGTTCTGGGCAATATTATCATCATTGGACGGCACTTCACAGTGCAGATGGACAATGACACGAAGCATACTGCGAAAGCAACAAAAGCATTTTTTAAGGCAAAGAAGTGAAATGTTATGCAATGGCCAAGTCAATCACCTGACCTGAATCCGACTGATCATGCATTTCACTTGCTGAAGATAAAACTGAAGGGAAAATGCCCCAAGAAGAAGCAGCAACTGAAGACAGTTGCATTAGAGGCCGGGCAGAGCATCACCAGGGATATAACCCAGCATCTGGTGATGTTTATGCATCCCAGACTTCAGGCTGTAATTGACTGCAAAGGATTTGCAATCAAGTATTAAAAAGCGAAAGTTTGATTTATGATTGTTAATTTGTCCCATTACTTTTGGTCCCTTAAAAAGCGGGGGGAACCTGTACAAACTGTTGTAATTCCTACACTATTCACCTGCTTTGTATGTAAATACCCTCAAATTAAAGCTGAAAGTCTGCAGTTAAAGCACATCTTGTTTGTTTCATTTCAAATCCATTGTGGTGGTGAATAGAGCCAAAAAGATTCGAATTGTGTCAATGTCCCAATATTTATGGACCTGACTATATATTGATACAAATCATTGCAATGTGCTCATTGAAATATTTTTGTTGCTCTTTTTACAAAATCTACAATGAATTAAAATAAGATACAACTGTATAAAATTATGTGAGCACTTACATGGCTAACATGCTAAAATGATTCTACTAAATAGCTCTGACTTACTCTAAGCATTGGTCCATTCTGAAAGACGTGAGGCTCGTCGCAGACCACACAGTACTCGTTAAGGACAGGTATCCTCTGCTCAGCATATTCCATGATCTGTAATTAATTCAATGACTCAATTTATGAAATAATTTCAGAAAAGTCAAAAAGTATAATCACATCAGGAAAAAAACATAACAGAAGACTACCTGGACAAGAAATCCTCGATCTCTCACCGGGACTGATTTTGCGCCATAGTTTGGCTTGCAAGAAAGAAAAAAAACATCTTAATGCTTTAACCAGGTAAACATCTGTACAGTTATTTCCAAATCAGTAAGATAAACTTGTTTTTATATGATGAATTAAGTCTCTCAGACCAAGGAAGACAAGCAGCTCAGCTACCATCCTCTCGACAAGCAACATTAAACAACACAGAACAAACTAAGAAGTTATGAAGGTCGCTTCTTACCGTGGGCGGGGTGGATAGCGATGGGGCGAGGATGCCGATAAGTCCTGAGGTAAGAGAGAGCCGCCTGCCCTCGGGGACAGGCTCCTTAAAGAGGTCAGACTTGCCCATTTTGGTGTTGCTGGAGTAAGACCTGCTCAGCAGCTTGTGTTGCTTGAGGCCGTCGAGCTCCTCAGTCCGGATAGTGCTGGAGCAGGAGCGGCTGAGGAGCCGGTGGGGCTTCAGGACGCCGCCGTTGTGCTCGCAACGCTGCTCTCCCAGGCACGACCTGGGCAGCATCTTCTGAGACTTGAGAGAGGCACAGTCATCCGGCTTCATCGCCACGGAGCAGGGCCGGGTCAACAGTTTGTGGGGTTTAGGGATCAGGGGGTGCTCCACCCGCGGATCGCTGGACAGCGACCGTCCCAGGGGCTTGTGGGACTTGTTGGCACAGCCATCTTCGGCTTTCACTGTACTCGAGCAAGTCCGGCGCAGCAGTTTATGCGACTTCGACACTCCGTCCTGCTCCGGTTTCAGCTTTTTCTTATTCTTTCCACACCCGGGAGGGGGGTAGCTTGGCGACCTACAAATCAAAAAGGGTGACGGGTAAAAACCAGACTAGCTGATAGATTTCCTCCGTGGTTCCAGATCTGAGAAAATCTGTGACCTCACTTTAATGATACATATTACATTAATCACCTCAGAGCTATTTATTTACATATTTCTTAATCGTTACCTGCGGAGAGTTGAGAAAATATGCAGGGGTGATTTCACTTTTTTATCACTCTGCTTTTTGCTGTGAGGGCAGTTTAATTTGTCCTTACTGTGAGATTTCCATTGCTGTGTAACAAATGTCTGCATGATCCTGGAAAGAATAAACAAGCACATTCATCATTATGTTCAAGTTGTTAAAACAGCTTCTGAATTTTTTTAGAACAAAGCAAGAATATCAGAGGAACAATGAAGTGATATAAATTTAGTAAATAATACTTTTATTAATAATAAGTGCACATAAGACAAGGCAAATAGTCATTCATAATGCTAATGTATTTTATTCTGCATTTAACTTCTGAATAAACATACTTTTTCAGTTGGTGTCCAAGTCCAAATCGATTTTTTGTCGATACTTGAAATACATCAACAGTCGGAACTGAAAAACACAAAGTTAATTAACCTCATGTGAAGGAAAAAAAACAAAGTGCTCTGATTCAAAGTGATCTGTAATGTCTGATAGTTTACACAGTCATTTTGTTAATGCCTACTGCTACTAATTATGGCTGGTATACATTCTCTTCACTTATTAGATAAACATGTACATCTCAGTCAAATTATTAGAATTGAATGCCTTGGTACTTAGCAATGCCTTCGGGCAAAACTACATCAAAAATTTAAAAGTTCTTCACCTGGCCCATTTAGATACTGTGTGAGTGAACAATGGAGGCGCACAATAACTGGTTCTGTCCTGATCACATCCCATGCAACAGCAATTTCCTCCTGGGGGGAAAAGAAAATACCCCTTGCAATTTTCTGCGTACAATTTCATGCATACATGCTAGACAGCCTGAACATACTACAACTATCTAACTAAGAGAAAGGTAAACTGAATGAACAGTTATAAGACAACGGGCAGACTTATGTTTTTAGAAAATTTTGTATTTTGAATTACTTACGTCAAGGAAACTGACGTCAATGTGCAAATCTATATCAACGTCATCAATTGCACCATATTCCCTGAAAAACATAATAGGAACAGAAATTTCACTTTGATTGTGCATCTACAGGCAGTTGCAATTTGGACTGGAGGTCCACACGTTGGTGACCACTGCTCTATACATAACATTTCCACTTTTTTGGATGGCCTTCAGTACGTCAGTAGGGGCCCATCGCAGGGACATTTAACCAAGTACCCCTTCAGATAACTCAACAAATTGAATCACAACATATTAACTGAACTCCCCAACCCCTCTTGTGAGACCTCTCCTCCACCCCTGGCCTTCAAGCGGCCATGCCACATCATTTCAATGGAATTGTGGCAAGTTCTCTGACTAGGCCACTCCGAAATAGAAAATTCCATGCATTTGAGACATTCTGATTTAATCCTACATTTTGGATCATTGTCATTTTTCATGATCTAACTTCTTCTGAGTTGTGATTTGAAGAAGCATAATGTAACTGAATAATAAGGGTGTGAAATGGGAAAATATTTAAAGGGCCTGTGTAGGTGTAGTGAAAATGGCAGTACTGCCAAAAATACAGGTCATGAAATCAACTGAGCTTGCACAGAAGGGGTCAATAAAAGGACAGAATGAATGGACTATGTTGGGCAAACTGTCTTGATTTCTCAAGAGAATAGAATATATTGTAGCATAATCATTTCAAAGAGGATCCATAAAGGAGACATTGAAGGAAAAGCTAAGGACTTGTATAGAGGTTAGAAGTTGAGCACACATGCACACCTGAGCTTAATCATGAATAATTTAAATAAATAAAATGGGGTTTGTTGCTGAAGAAGAGAGGGAATCAAGTTTGTTAACCAGTCAGACTATACTCGAGTAACCAAGGAAACTCAGGATTAGCACATCATTGGGAATGTATGAAACTCGCAACCTCCAGCAAATGGCCGAGCTACCCTGAGAGAAACCCCCTGAGAGTGTGACTCCCTTTGCACGCAAAGTAAAGAAACTCTTTTCCCGCCAGGTGAATGTTTGTATTGTTAATCTGTTGAGGTCCAACCTCTTCCAACTACATCCTCAATGACTGCACGCCGCCCAGACCCTGAGGCTTGAAGAAGCCCCAAACTGTAACACTCTCTTCAGCACACCTCACAACTGTGTCTTGGTGTTGACAGCGGTATGCTATTTTCTCTAAAAGTAACATTATAGGTTATGTTCAACTTTTGTTTTATCCGTTTTAACACAGTGCTGCAGAACATCCAGGTGGTCTTACAAAAACAGACTTTTTAAAATGCAAGAGATGCATACAGATAGGTCACTGTCAGCCAAGGGATCTTTGTGAATTGGTGGTGTGCCCTTGCCCTGCTGTTTCCATTTATAGATGATCTGCCTAACTGTGAACTGATGAAAGCGCAGGTCTTTAGAAATCATTTTGTAACCATTTACTTTCTTAAACACTTAAACAACTCTTCTTTCTTCTGAAATCTCTTTTGACTTGCCTCTATTGCACTTGAAAAAATTCAGATGTGCTGAACAGGCAATGGAAATTGTATTTTACACATATTTTACACATACCCCCTCCGGAACCGATCAGAATAGTTGACTCAAATTAGCCACTTACAGCAATGATCTTGATTATTTGAGCCATGTGTTCTTATAGGTACAGCGATGTAAAAGATGTGTATGTAATTATTATGACTTTTTATGAAGATATCACAATTGGGTTGTCATATATACAGAAATCCAGTGACTTCCAAATAGGGGTGTGTAATCTGACGATATTAGATTATGAATGATTCAAATATCTCCACAATCTGCCTTTACAGAGAGATCATTAGTATCATGCTACAGTGCACATTCTATCAGTTGCAGTTCTATGGCTCAAAGGCACATCTAAAGTTGTTCTGTCAACCAAATCCATTATGAAGTAGTACTTAGGTTTGTTCCTCTTTCCCTTTCACGCCCCCATTCCGACATGCTATGGGCAACATGCAACGCATTCCCTTGGAAAAGTCGGTCCCTAAAAAAAAAAAAAATTGACATTGGTAATATGAAACTCGTGTGGATTTTCCAAAACCAGCATGGCGCAAACAGGTATTTGCAAAGATAAGGTTGGCACATTGGATGGCAACACAAACCTTTTTCACCACCTCAAAAGAAAAGATCTGAAACCATATGCTAAGAGTATGTTTTTTTTTTTTAATCTTTAGAGCTATATTTTTTAAAACTGGGGAATAAGTATGGTTGTATTGTTAAGCAACTGGCTAAATATTCTTAAAAACAAACATGAAAGAGAATTGTGATAAGACCGTGGATCACAATCGTGCCTGGAAAAAATCGTGATATGATATTATTGCCAAATCGCCCACCTCTATTTCCAAAAGGTTCATTAAACATTTCTGAGAAACGTCCAACTCTGGTAGTCCATCTTGCACTTGTTGAACACTAATGGTCTTTCAGTTTTTATTACAAATATCTTTAGTACAGTGCCCCTTATGCAAATACTAATCACCTTTATCATCCATTGCTGTGGTAAACAAAAAATTTAATTGAAATAAGATAAGCAATCAAAATAATCCCGCTCAAATAAAGCTGCACAATACAGGCAATAAGACTCCACATAAAGTATCTCATGTTGCCCGATTAATTAAGCACTGGATACTGTGAGGTAGTGAATGGCATCAGCCATTGGCATCAGCAGCAGTTAGTTGCTTGGGCTTTTTGCCCAGCTGTGTGTGTGCGTGAATGTGCCTAGTCATACTGCTTAATGAAATGCTGCTTCAGCTTTCAGCCAGAACTGTGATGACAGTAAAAACTGCTGGTACTCCACAGCAAGATCTTACTGCTGAATCCAACACAGCACAGTACATCTTCAGTAAATTAACGAGCTAAATAATGGGGAAAGTTGCTTTCGACAACAACATTTTTATTATGACATTTTGATTAAACTCATTTAGATGCACTTAGATGCCTAGTTTTCAACTCTTAAGCAAGACTTCTCTACCATTCATTCATTCATCCATCTATTTTGTAAAACCACTGGTCCTATACAGGGTCGGGGGAGGGGGGTGATGTTCAGACGGGGAACAACCTAGGATGGGGCACCAACCCAATGCAGGGCATACTCACGCACCATTCACTCACGCACCATTCACACATACCTGTACAGACAATTTGGCAACTTCAACTAGCCTCAGCATGTTTTTGGACTATGACAGGAAACCAGAGTACCTAGAGGAAACCCCCTGATGACACAGGGTGAACATGCAAACTAAACACACGTGGAGGTATGACAGAGACTCGAATCCTGGTCCCAGAGGTGCGAGGCAACAGTGCTAACCACTGCACCACTGTGCCGCCCCGACGTCTCTATCTAAGCTCTCAATTGCACGTCGTTACGTGATTGCTATTTATGTAGTTTTTTTCCCCAAAGAATTAAAGGTGTCAGCACAAGCTTTGACTCAACTCGAGGGTTTGCAGACACAGTTCAGTGCTTTTCATAAAAATCACAAACACATCGTTATAATACAGCCCACCGAAATGTGTGCGAGAAGAAAAAAAATGGAAAATTCATTTGACTTTTTCCACACGCATAACAAGAACTGGAGCCAGCACAGTTTAACAGTGCTAAACATCTGGATGCTTAACAGACCATCACATGCTCATTGGACTGTTTACAGCAAGAGCACTAGTAATGTACGGCCAATGGCAGATTCCTCAAAAAAAGGCGTCACTGTGAGCTCTGAGAATCAAGGTCCTTTCATCTTCATTCCACTTAATTATTGCTATGGTTTGTAATCCCATTGGCAAAGGAACCAGCAAATCCTGTGTGAATTTCCTAAAGCGGCAATAGGGTCGATGGAGTTTTGCTGGAGCAGAGCCCTCTCAGCCGCAACATAGTTAGAGGTATTTATTTTTGAAAAAGAATCATAATAATGGATTTTGTCCCGGACAGCTGTGAACAAAATACATGCATAGGCCATCACCACAGAGCTGCCAACTGGTACCTACACTGCTTATGCTTATCAATTATGTTACAGACACATGATGCGGCTTCCATCTAACAGATGTAAAATTAAAATGCAACTTCTATTTTCAAATATATGACTGCCATTTGCACCCATTATTGATTTCTAACATAAAAGGTCTGATCATTCTTTTGCAGACATATTCTGGGTTTTCATGCTTGTGTATTAAGTTTCCCATATAACACAGTATGTCACCATGTGAGGCCCTAGCAGTGATCTCTGAATGATTAAAATACTCATTCTGAAATTTATGGTGATCTGTGGAGGCTGGTCTGTTAGTGTCTGTTGAGATGCATGCATGCGAGTATAAACCGAGATGATAAATGGGAATAAGCAAAATCAGAAGAACAAGGAAAAACACTTTAAATAACTATAATTAAGAATCCCTACACATGAAATTATTTAACACAAGACATCAGAACTGAGGGCTTGTCAGTATGTGAAAAGGTTGAGCTGTCAAGCCAGCTATCAGATATATTTTAAAGATAACATGTCTTCTTCTCAACAACACCAGAGAAGTCTATTGACACAAAGTATGGCTGTTTTTTCATTGGATAAACCTACCATGTACACAATATATATAATTTTAATCAAAAGAGCTTGTATGACATCTGCAGAACACATTTCTGAAGGGAAAAACTTATCAGTTTAACACGGTACAGGCCTCTGTTAAGCAATTGTCCTCTAGTTGGTAAATGAGGAAACCAAACATTACCCAAGTTACTGGACGTCACTTGAGACAGTATGAAAGTACACTTACCTGAGAGATACTGCATGAGGCCCGTAAAACTCTCGTACTGCTGCCAGGTCAGCCTCAAGCTGTGGGTGTTTGTGCAGCTCTCCATCATAGTTCACCTGTAAAGTGCACACACATTCATTCACATTTGCATATATTCTAATTTAACTATTTAATTTGAACCTATTAACATAATCCTTGACATGATAATCAAGTAGAGTAAGGGTAAGGAATTTAATAAATGATTCAATGACTTCTCCTGATCAGACTTCAATTTATTATAATTTGAAATTGTTTCCTATACCTAAACTGAAATGGTACTACTACTACTACTACTACTAATAATAATAATAATTATAATTACTACAACAACAACAACAACAACAACAACAAGAAAGAAGTATCACAAAAATAACCACCTTCAACTATCTTTTTACTAGACAGCCTAGGGTGGCATGTCTATGCAGTGATGCATATGGCATCGACATAAGGGGACAACTCTTTTATTGATGACAGTTCCGGGGGTACAAGAAGCTTAGTAATTCACTTTCTACACATGTACAAATCATTAACAAGTATACTAACTGCATACATGAACCACTATGACTGATTAATGAGGAAGGGACACGGTATCGATATGTGACTAATACTAGTTAATTAATACATTAAGTAAGAGTGTACTACTACATTATTTGTTCCCCCTCAAGTAAATGTTAGCCTTTAATTTTTCAACTCATGAAAGACATGATTTCACCAACCCACCTGGCCACCGTAATAGAACTCCTCCGAGTCATTATCTCCCTCAGAATCTTCCTCTACGGCATTGCTGAACTACGAAACACACGGATGACTTACTGTTTAATTCCAGAATATTAAAGCAAAATCTCCATAACTGTAAACACAGCTCTCCCCAACATCCCCAATATTAAGGATGAAACTTTTATACGCTAGTAAATGTTTTAAACTTTCTGCCTTTTCTAGCATTAGAAAATAAAGCATTAGAACAGACTGTTCATGTAAGGATCAAGGTATGTATGCAAGGACTCCCACTGGATATTTTCTTCGGTAATGAAAAATTTCTATCATTAAAAAGCAAAAAAAAAAAAAATACGTATTGTAAGACATTATGAAATAACACCAAATCATGCGTTACATAATGATGTTATTACATAATTCATTGTTACAGTGTTACAACACATTATGTAACAATAATACATTGCGTAAGAGCTCAGATAAGAAATGTATAGCCTGTAAATGTATAGCTAAGAATTTTATGCTGCACTATTAACATTATTTTTATTACTGTTATTATAATTAATATTATTATTACTACTACACTGTGCAAAAAAAGCATCAGCGTGTTTTTGTGATCCATTTCGGGTGACTTCTGTGTCAGGAGTGTGTCAGAATAGCAGGCAAATAAAGAACGACAGAAAATAACGAGTGGGTCAGATCACTTCTTAATTTATGAATGACGTTACGAACTACTTTAGTTACAAAGGGTTTTGAGAAACACTCACTTATCAACAAATGATCTTAAGCACAAGGTAGCAAAGTACTTAGTATCACAAATCATTTCGGAAATGCACCCTTGGAAACTTATCTAAATTTAAATAAAATAAATAAATTAACAAAATTGGTTACATTTGAGTTATTACATAATGCGCATATTATTACATAACGTGTATGTTATTACAAAATGCATTATTACATATATTTATAATGATTGCTCAAAATGATGGTTCCTACATTAAAGAGAAAACATAGGGAAGGTGCCAAGTTCTGGGAAAAATATTACCTGGTTCTTGTCTATTTGAAGTCTGGATTTGAAGGACAGGCAGCTGGTGGCGTCACAGTTATTCCTAATTTCTAGTGAGAATAAATACGATGGATCACCTTGAGTAAGCTATAGAAGCACAGGATTCATTATATCTAATTATATCCACTTTATAACCACATTAAATATACCTACTTACAGTATATCTACAACAAAAATTTAGTTTATTATATCTGAGATTTAGAGCCACATATTAATTCCTCAGATCTGCATTATTCATTAAAGAAACATAATTTCATAAATTCAAAATACATCTATACCTAGCTTCCAATCTAGTCAGCAAAATGGGGTATAAGCATCTGATGTAATAATTTACCTGTTGCTATCCTGTGAAAAATGACAGGAATGGGATCTCTTGTAACTAGAACGTCGTCATCATTCTCAGAATTAGACACATATGTATTGTCTGAGGGGAAAATGAACAGGGAATTAAACAATCATTTGACACGTGTAACTAGAAAATATTTCCCTGCCACAAAGTGAAAACTGAAGTGAAAGTATTTCCTAACAACACAGAAAGCCATGTTAAATTTCTATAACAGTTAACAATAGTTAAAAAGTGATCATTTAAAATTGTTAAATAATGTAAGCAAACTTTTAATATCTATGATAGTATCAAGAAATATGAATCCTAGTTGGTCTTCATATTAGTCAATATCAGAGAAAGTAATACCAAAAGAAATTACAGTTTTTTTTAACACCAGAAGACGCACAAGATGTTTAAAGAAGAAACAGCTAGTGTCCAGTGAGGGCGATGGGTTGTGTGGGCTAAAGGTATGTTTAGATGGTTCCATGGAGGCAACTACTGTAATGCAGCTCCAGTAGAAGGCTGGCCATTCAGTGATTCCTCAGCTGGGTATGGGTGTGTATGCTGCCCAGCAAGGGGCAACAACAGCCTGGCCACGAGCTGCAGGGGGGAAGTTGGACCTGAGGTTTTCAGTCAGGCGATCCAGTTCCTCCAGTCAATGAACTTTGCTACTTTGCTTGTCAGTTTGTTCGTGTACATGTGCCGGATGCACCCATAAGGTGACCAAAATCTATGCAATCTGTTAGCTTCAGTCATCATCTGACCAGCAGCAGAATCGAAGTCTGTTGGGAATGACTGGCCTGAATTAGCTGCCTCCTTTGCCAGCATGAAAAATGGAGCATTGGAACTCCACACATCTCTCAGGTTTCATGTCTCCACCTTTTGTCTTCATTGCTGGTCAGTCAAAAGTTACCTTTAGCTGGGTCATTAGGCCACCATCAATGGGAGTATTACTTTACATTTCTCGTTCTATGGCTATTTATAAAGGAACTTGTATGTTGTTCTTTAAAATATCTCTAGAATATATAATGAAAAAAGAGTTATCATAGTAATGTTTGCCTAATCTACATTAACCATCACTAACCATACATGGTTCTAGACCCTATTTAGGGGGACTTCAGCCCCCTATTTTTGGTGTCTGCCCCCCCTGAAGAACAGTTTTTCCAAAACGATTCAGGAATTTGTCCTGTATACACATTTCGTACCCCCAGCTCAGCAAACTTTATTGTGGAAATCCTCCCTCCTCCCAGAATTTATCAAGGGGTGGGGGGGAATAACATCCAGTATCCCTTAAAGGTGCTGAGCCCCCCAAAGGGGCTAATCCTAGAATCGCTATTGTCACTAACCAAACGAATGAAAGGATTTACAGACATGAACTATGGGAGATAAGGTAGGAACACCCCAAGCAGCGTCATCAGCATTCCGGCACACTAAGACGTCGCACATCGACTTTAATTTGTAATTCATTATAACAAACATAATAAACATAATGCAGTACAGTGTGTTTGTGGGTAAGGAAGAGTGTGCTGGCCCCCCTAAACAGTAGTATCTCTTTCAAAAATGCTTAATTATCTCTAAGTTACCGTCGTGCCCCCATTATTGACCTCTACATGCATTCAGACATATGGGTGGAGGGGGGCTTTAAAGAAAGTGAGCCCCCCCCTCATAGCATGCAATATAATTATTATTTGAAACATATACATATATATATATACACACACATATACACACACATATACATATATATATATATACACACACATATACATATATATATATATACACACACATATACATATATATATATACACACACATATACATATATATATATATATATACATATATACACACACATATACACACACATATATATATACATACATATATATATATATATATACATATACACACACATATACATATA
>JABFEA020000119.1:11932017-11944323 GCA_019775915.2 Cyphomyrus plagiostoma | reverse complement strand
TCCTATCAATATGGGCCAACATTTCTAAAGAAAGCTTTCAGCACCTTGTTGAATCAATGCCACGTAGAATTAAGGCAATTCTGAAGGCGAAAGGGGGTCAAACACCATATTAGTATGGTGTTCCTAATAATCCTTTAGGTGAGTGTATATTATTATATTATAATAGTACATTGTTACATTACATATTTGATTCAGTTTTGGCTGTGAGAAATATTGAGGTATTCTGTTATTGATAATTTATTTGCTTCTATGTGCTTATATCTAAATTCTGTAGTGACTGCTATACTGTCTGTCTGCCACACTGATGTGAATTACACAGGCACAAAAAAACACAAAACTCCTTTATATCATTGGTCCTTCTTACTTCTGATTTTCCTCTAAATTGTTTGAGAAAACTTAGGCTTCAGAATGTAGCAGCAACATCATTCCAATTCCTAAGAACATCACCAGGGAATAGAATATTTACCCTAGGCACTGCAATGTGCAGCACTAGTTTCATGCTAGAAGTACGTCATCTGCATAGAGAAATGAACTACAGTTGCTCTAAGTTATAAAAATGTAGGCCCTTCTGTGAACAGTCCTGGTTAACACTTTAAAGGGTAATTAGTTCCTGTTAAGGTCTGGCTTTCACAACTGAAATATTACTCACACCCAGCTGTTGTCCATTTATGTCCTTTATGAATCACTATTAAAATTAAACTTCTTTCCCAGTGTTGACTTACCTATGACCCTTATTTCTATATGCTAATATGATCTCTTCCCTCAGTAATTTCCGATAAAGACTTCAGATACAGACTGGTTTACAGCTTGTCATCTGATTGTTGCAAAATCAATTTCTCTCCTGCTGAAATATCCTATCGTTGTTTGTCACGGCGACATTCTCTTTATACACTGCACAAGAAATAAATGAGCACTACAAATCTGTTGTTGGCTTTGTCATACAAATTTAGAAAAGAAAAAGCTGTCCCTGTATGTCCTTTGTATGGTCATACGTGAACAATATATATTTTTATGCAATTAATTTTAATTTAGTAATTTCTCTCTAACATACAGCTGGAGCACCTTACAGAGACCGCAGGTTCTGTATTAACTCAGCTTTCATTATGGCTCGTCTTCACTATCCTTCTATAAGTGTCATTGCATAATATACATAATATAAAAGTTTAAAATTATACGCAACATTAATTGCTTTAACTTTCAATTGTAAATCAATGTATTAATTTTACAATCAATTGTTAAATCAATGTATTAATAGATGGTTAACACACATTACCTTCGAATAAGCTAAAGGATTTCAAAAATAGAGCAGACAGAGGATACCACGTAATGCAACTCCATTTGTATTCTTCCATAAGGTTTGCACTCAGATATTTTATTATTGACCATAACTAGCTAGCTATCTTCCCCATTTATGTAAAATGAAAAATGATCACAAGTAGATTTGGCGTTTAAAACTCAAGGAAGCAGTTTGCATTGGAGTGCATTTCAAAGACTAGGCCTGCTTACATCCCATGGACTTGACCTTTTAACCTGAAATGTACTGAGGGCTTAGGTTGGTTTAGATATCCTTCCACTTTAAATCGATTCATTTTTTCTTATCTTTTTAGATGCCCTCTCTGAACCAACAATAAAAACCACAAATACCAATATTTTATAGAGCCTTTTTTCAAAATGGTATAAAAACTGCACCACATTTCTACACATTCATCTAAGGTGAACATGTGATTTTCAAATGCAACTATTAATGCTGTATAACATGTACTGCAAAACCCGACCATTCGGCAATCATGTGTACATATATTTCGTATTTTATCTAAACAATAAGCTTTTGGGATCTTGGGTGATGGGTTGTTGGCATAAATCCAAGAAGTAAAATACTTATTAGGACTTGTATTTGAATAGTTATCATTTATAAAATGCCTGCACACAAAAGCAATTAGATCTGTCCTCAGTTGGGGACTTTATGGGAAAGGATGAAAGCAAACATCTATTTACTGATTCTATTTTAGTGACTCATCTTTTTTTATTAGCTTTTACTACTTAATTATTTGCTTAATTATTATACGAAGTCAAAATCAACTAACTACATCACATAACCATGGGTCAGATCAAGGTTTTAAAAAAAATAATAGGGGATGCGATAAAATGTTTAAACATTTACAGGCTCCATAGGCAGGTTATGTAGCTCCCAAGGTAGAACAAAGACACGGGACATTCAGGGTAAAAACAAATGACTCCAAAACAACACAGACCAAAACAAACTAAAAAGAAATTCCCACAGTCATCAAAACCCAGCAAAAAAACGAGAGCTGGAAATCCCTACCACACGTTACATTCCTGATATGCTCACCTCTCATCTAAGTCAATTCAGCTGACCCTGTTTAAACATAATCAGGCCAATCTGGGATTCATTAACTAAGGTGCTTTTTTTTCCAGCGCCGGTTATCAATCGTTCATTTATTTTAATACCGTATATTGGCGCCATAAAATCCATCTATCCATTATGCAGGGTTGCGGGGGTCCATAGCATATCCCAGAATTTATAGGCTCAGCACAAGCAATGACAAAAGAGTGGAGTGCCAACCCATCTAAGGGCACACACACCATTCAAATCTACAGATTATATGGCAACTCCAATTCCCCTCAGCCTGTTTTTGGACTGTGGGGGTAAACCGGAATACCCAGAGGAAACCCCATGATGACACAGGGAGAACATACAAATACCACACACAGAGCTGAGGCAGAGACTTCAACGTTAATGTCCAGAAACTGGTCTCCAGTGGTGGTACACGACCATTCTAGCCACTGCACCAACATGCTGTCCTGTGTTGTAAAATATGAAGTGATAATAAATAAATGATTAGTGCGCGAGTTTGTAGCCCGTGTGATAAATTGCCATACCAACCAGGGTATACATTTATGTTTGGTTTAATTTCACACTCAGGACTACAGCATAGAAATATTTATCCCAAACACCACTGTCTGAGTGTGTTTTTGTCTGCCAAAATGTTATTTTTCTAGTGTTCACCCATTCCTTGCACAGACCCTGTTATTTCTGAAAATAAAATATTAATTGTCATGTTATGTGCACACATTCAAGATCTGAATCCAATCCATGTGTTCCAAGCTATTTTTGTTCTGACAAAATTAGTTTAGCAATATTAAAAATACATAAACTCTAAGCAACTGTACTCAAATATAGCAGTCAGGATGACTTAAAAAAGTCTTAACATTAAAGTAAGTATAAAAGCTTTGTTTGTTTTTAGAAAATAACTGTCATCTAATACTAGTAGTGGGTGGATATATTCTTTGGCCAGTATATATAGAGCCGATATTTATTTTTTTATATCAACATTAGCCACTAGAGACTACATTACGTATAATAGGATCATTCACATAGAAAGGAGTTTTAAAATACAGCGATGATTCATGCATATCAACAAACCATCAGTCAATTCCTGGAGAAGGATTCAACTACCAACCTTTGCATATGCCTGAGAGATAGAAAACCTGAATATTCTATTTATGCTTGTTTTAATTTAATGTACAATAATATTTTGTGTAAGGATGTCTAATAAAAAAATCAAAATGTTTACATCTTAGTCTACCCTGTTTAGCTACCTGACAAATATAGGCTACAATATTTAAGGTTGACCCCATTACTTTGCTAAAAGTAAATGCTATCGTTTTAATCTGTTTATCATATCATGGACAATATTCATAATTAATTATGATTCTTGGTATCAATGAATTTATGTAAAAGTAAACGAAATTAAACATTTATGGTTTGCAGTTAAAACAATGGGTAAGTATTGTAAGCCTTAAGTGTCACATCACAGTCATGCGGCACATAACATTTTGGTCAATGACGTAATAACAGTAATTCCATAATATTACAATGAAGATGAAAAATTCCTATCATCGTAGTGCAATGATTACTCACTATTCACATGTTTGTGGTGATGCTGGTGTAAACCAACCTACTGCCAGTCATATAAAAGTATAGCACATACAATTATGTATAGCACATAATGGTTTATAATGATAATATACAACTATAATACTTGTTTATTACTATACTGTACTTTTTATCGTTATTTAAGCTATACCATATACTGTACTAGGTGTGTAGTAGGCTATACCATCTAGGTTTGTGTATGTACACTCTATGATGTTCACACGACGACAAAAATGCCTAATGACGCATTTCTCAGAACGTATTCCCGTCATTACGCAACCCATGACAGTATATTCAAAGGAAGTTCCTATATGTGTGTGTAATTAAAGATTTCGTTAAAGTAAAACATGCTGGAAGCAATGATCTCCTCTATAAGGTTCACACGTCTGTTATTCATCACTTCTGTATCTGTATCCAATGATGCCAAGTTAGACACTGGGTTGTCTAACTTGTCAAACAACTTTGTGAAAACAACTGCAGCATGCATATCCACAACATAAAACTTCCTTTTAAAGCAAAATATGGAGATCTTTTAGATCTAAGTCTAACTGAAAGGTGGTCAATGAACAAGGCTCATTATTTTCCACAATTAAGCATGCAGTCTAGCTCCACTCATTGCAAGCTCACACCTAAATCATTAAAGTGTTTTTCAGACATCTCCAAGCATACATTTGTGGTGGTGAAATTTAGATAAGATTTGGTACCCCTATAAAATTAATGAGTAGGAGAGCTGAGGGTTGCTGGGATTGCTGTCAGTGTCTTATTTGTGCTATGTGATAAGGGCTGCATGGCCAGTTTGTAATGTTTTGGGAGAAAGGCAACAGCTCTAAGTGCGTAAGCAAGAAAACGGGACCTGTCAGAACGGCAAAGTGTAAGAATGAAATAAGTATGTTTCACTGGTCTGAATATTATGCAAAATATGTATGTGCCAGTGTAAAAATAGAGATCCTCGAACATGAAGGAGTACTTGTGTTAAAGGGACATGCAATCTGCATAATTGCCAATATAGTACTATCTTATTTCTTGGAATGTTTTTCTTTTTCTGAAACATTGTTATAATGTGAGCAGAAGAGGTCCTTTTACAAAAGATTTTAGAAGGAATATGGCTAAAGAATAAAGACAATGAGAGGTACATACAGTAAGATTAGATGAGCCAAAGGGAAAATGGGAGATATCTAGTAGTCTTGTGCAAGGGCCGTCATTTGGAGGAACCGGGATAAATCATTATACATTTTGTAGCTGGAGAGTTCTCCCTGCTTCTGCTTTCTGGGGGACTCCTAGACCCATAGACTGGCAATAAAAAAGGAACGTTCCCTAAATACAGGAGTCAAAGCTTTATTTACACATTGCATTTAAACATTTATCAGTGAGCCCATTTCTAAATGCAAATAAATTACTTAAAAACACCATAAGGACCATTTCCATATTCTTTAAAGTAGTGCTAAGGAATTTACTGTTAGATTCCAATCTGTGGGGTAAGGTTGATTGAACACCTGCTAGTCATATTAGGTTTAAGAGGTGATTCTATGAAATTAACCTTTAAAGCGTGATTTCTTCATTTTTGTTAGATGAGATTATCTGGACATTTTAGGTTTACATACAGATATATTTTGATAAGAACACGGTAAACATTCTCAATACATAGTTTTAAAGTCTCGGTTGAAAAGTTCATTTTAATACATTGAAGTCCCGTAATCATACTGTCATTATGCTATTCCACCTGCCTTATAGATGGCAAGATAAATTTATATATATATAAAATTTCCATCTCTATCTCCATCCCGTGAACCAGTCCAGAATACAGTTGAAAGATAGATGGATGGATGGATGGATGGATAGATGGATGGATAACATGAGACAACATGTTGGAATTTAGCATTAATAACTCAATACAACATTTGGAAAGCAGTAACGATTTTTATATGAAAGATACGAAAATGCATTCAGCCATGAAGGGAGTGGGCGTGGCCACCTGTCTCAAGAGGGAGAGTCAGCTGACCTGGTTTATTTCTATCATTTCCCCCCAGCCCTAAATTCTTAAACTGTATATATGTTATTACATTCTGCCTTGTTTCACCCCCAGCAACCCAAACAGCAGTCTGACACATCACAAAACCCAATATCTCCCAAAAACTGGCCCTCTCCCCCACCACAAGCATTATTAAAGCAGCACATTATTTTTTTCTACCCAGTCTTGTAGGAGCCAGATGGGTTCAGTACTGGGTGGCTTGAGCATAAAGAAAAAACACACCAACTGAATAGGTCGAGATGGGCTTGTGTATGACCTCCCGCCCTACCTGTGGGAGCATGCAGGCAGCAGGATATAAATGCTAACTTGTGGCTCTCATCATTTCTTTCATTGGAGAAAACAAGAATGAGTATTGTAAAGAATGACATTTCTATACAATTAATTCCCAAAAATAGTGATCCTACTTCCGTGCTTATTTACAATAGGTATAGCTCAAGACCTGATAGGCCCCCGGCCCATGGTCATAATATGCTGTATTTTATCATACTGCATTATTTATTCTGTTCATATAATTATTTATCAGTGTGTGTGCATGTGTGTGTATATATGTCTATAATCTCTCTATGCTTCATTTATTTACTGCTGTTTGCTCTTTGCAAGAAATAGCATTTCATGTATCTTATATATAGCCCCTGTCAGTTTTGTATATACCGGTATATTTGTATAACTGTACATACCTATATAGTTCCATATATGGCAGATCCTATATGCCCTTCTGGTTTCTGTACATGATCTACACTCCTGTACTGTAAATTATTATAGTACTTTATGGAAAAATTATATTTGTTCACTTGTGGTCGGTCAGATGTTAACCACATTCATTGGCATTGTACTCTGCATGGAGACAATACAATTGAATCTAGAGCTGATATACCCACGATTAGGGTAAATTTTCAGTACCAAAGACTCACAACACGACAAACACAATTTTACCGTCAAACATTCTAAGCAAATGCTGTCTTTTCAGATACACGTTGAAAATACTTAAACTAAAAAAACAACAAAGACATATCATTGAAACACAAAATTAGCAAATAATAATGGTGAACCTGAGAGATGCTAATGAGAGCTTCACTTTACAAAGTTATCCATAATTTCAGGATAATGACACAGACATAGAACAAAAGCTTCTTCGACAAAGATTTAGGCAATGGCAGTGTTGTTCTTCAACCACTGTAACGACAGGCAAAAATGCAGATGAGGTGCGTGGGGACATATTTATGTAGAATGCAAGCTCAATTAATTAAAGGGTAGCCTGTGCAATAAGGCCTCCCTAGAATGCAGTCACAGAACGCACTTGTACATGCGTTTAGCAGCCTGAGCACTGTGTCTATGACTAGACAAGCAGAAAATGACAGATTATGATGGCAGAGCATAAATATTTGAAGAACCCCAGGGGAATATGTGAATGTGGTAGTATTTGAAGTTCCTCTAAAACTGCGCTTCTTGCCTATGAAGAAACTACATTTGCATATACCTGTAGGCATTTCTGAAACTGAAAATGTGCAAATATTTTTATTTATATTCTTAAGACTGTACTGTGCTAATTTCAAACATCATTCACTATAAGTACTGTAGCAAAAGCCATGTTCTAATGAAAGCTGACTACCTATACAATTTTTTTACAACATGCATGGACTCTGGAAAATTTCTGCCCATGGTATAGCTCTTCAAAATGAGAACAAAACATTTACAAACAACTTAGTTTAGGATGCAAATAGAAGATACACTTATTACAAATTTGCAATGTACCTGCATGTTTCAGATATGCAAACACAATTGAGAAGATCATTTTAAAAAAGCAACAACTGAAAACCTTCCAAAAAGTACTTACATACCAGTATTATATGTTCTACTTAAATTTAGCAAAGCTTCCAAGCTTCCATAAAATGCCTTGCCTTTCTGTGTAAACTATAATTAAACATAAACAGAAAAAGAACACTCACACTACTACGATGCACTTTACATGTGTAAAATTTTAAGCAACTGCAATAGTTTACCCATCTCTTATCATAAAACTAATATTACTGATAACCTTCTTTTGTCTGTTTGGATTGCTGTCATGTTACACTAACCTCAAACAGACATAAGAAGCCCTCCCTTTATCATAAGATACAGTATGTTGCAAAAAATGAAAACCTTGGGGATTTTCTAACAGAGAAATAACTTTAAAATGAACACAAATTATTTCTTGTAACCATTTTTAGCCAAGCTATAGAAAAAAACACCAGCACTATTCTCACAAATAAACTCTGTTTTTTTATATTAGGCCTATATCCTAACACAGTAATGCAAATAAATTCCAAAGTAACATTGAAATCACATGTAGGTTATTTTAAAGACAATTCATAAAAGTTTCAGAGAGCAACCTGTGCAACATCAGTGATGCATCTAACAACTGTAGTCTACCGACTAATATTCTCACTCATTTGTTGAATAACTAGGGTTTAAAGTGGGCCGTAATAATCTGGAAGAGCATTCAGACACCTTCATTTAATAAATAAACAAATCTGATTGCCAGTTAAATATATAATATCAAGCAAGTTTATTTTTTGTGTGCTGCAGCCTGGCGTTCCTTCCAGCTGATGCCATCAAGATACTCACTTAAAAAAAAAAAACAGATAGTAATGTCACACTGCGGCCCTACCCCCACACTCAACACATCCTTTTTCTAGTCTTTTACGCAAATTAACTTGTGATCACATTTTTTTTTCTTTTTTCTTGTGATCATGTTACCAGCTAGCTACAGAAGGGGAACTCGCATAAAATCAGTTGTTATTTTTCTGGAGTGGTAGGTAATTTCAAATGCAATGTTTCAACAGAGCGCTACAAATAGCACCAAACACACAAGGTGTTTTTTATGCAACTTGGCTATCTGTTTTTTCTAGCTATCAGTATGGTAGCTGACACTTTGGCTAGCACTTGGGCTAACTTAACTAGAGTGACATTAGGTCCCGCTCAGAAGCGAAGCTAGCATGGGGGTGAGGGGGTGTGACCGCTGACAGTGACTGTCAGGAATGTCCTTCTTGAGCCCTCCTTCCCTGGTGTGTCTGTGCTCTCTGCAAGTATGTCTGGCTGCATCCAACCCGGCCCATTCGTAGAATTTCGTACCGTGAAAGCCACGCCTACGTCCAACACGTTTTAATTAAAGCGGAAGCTAAAGCGCCAACCCCGCCCACATCCAACCTAGCCCATTTGTACCGTGAAAGCCACGCCCATATCCAACACGTCTTAATTAAAGCGGAAGCCAAAGCAAACTCGCAGAACGGAATCATTTTAGTGCCTGTTATGTCATTAACTTAAAAATCTTTAGTTTGTGTCCCAGTGTAATAACAGTGCTATTATTTATTGTTTTGTTTTGTTTGTTAATGTTTCTGCTAGACATACTATCGACTGTGAATTATTGCACAAAGATTTTACTGTGGGACCGGCATGGTTGGTTGTGGTTGTTCTGTTGCTAGTTAAACGTTTCCATCAGTTAGCTAACTATCTAGCCGACTCACTACCAAAACTATGGTAACTACGTAAAGACCTTCTTGCTGGTAATATAGCTTCCGTGTAGTTAACAAGACTTAACACTTAAAGACTTTGTGCGTCATCAGATATTATTATCTTTTCAAATGACTGTTCGGCATGCTTCCTATGGGTTACTAGTTAATAGCTAGTTAGCAAAGCCACTGTGATAGCATCCATTACGGCTGTGCGATATAGCAAGATATTTTTTATCATATCAAATGATATTGATAATTATCATGGTGTAATTCAAGTCATTATTTTATTACTATGAGTGCTCCATTTTTGCTTGAAATGTTCTCTGTATCATTTGCGAATAATTTGTCATCTATATCGACATTAAATGATAAGTTTATTTAATTTTAATGTTGGCGCAGGAATAATTTACAGTGCCTTTGGAAATGCAATAAAATGCAAAGTTTACCGTAAAACAAACTGCTGGGTTAAAGTGTAAACCAAGCGACGTAAAATGCTTCTTCAGAACATCACTGTGATTTGCGTAAACGAAGGACGAATGAACAGCATGATTGATGGGCTCGTAGACCAGGTAGACTTATTTTTATTTGAAATCTCAATTTTTAAATGGAACGTAGCAATGTGGACTAAGCCGTAGTCAATTTGGGAATTATTTTTCTTCACTGCACCGCTACACCGGATCTTAGGGTTCCCCCACTTTAACCCCTGTGAATAACCTAATAAAAGGTTGTTTACCCCATTTAAAAAAATCTAACAATAAAACACCAAAACGAAAACAAACAGCCATCAAAATATCAATATTTTATTGTCTAATTAAGAGCCACAAGGGTTGGAAACTAAGAATCGAAATTAATTAAAATAATCTACTGCAATAGAGAAATAAAGGGCTGATTGTAAATGTACTAGAATTTAACAAAAGTAGCACAGTTTGCAGTAATTCAAAACAGTTTATAAGTTTATAAACAAACTGAAGATTACACCTACATTTTTTTTTAGCACTTAAACACAAAATTAACCAGATTAAACAAGAAGAGCATATACTGTACTAAAGATATCTAAGCACATTTATCAAAACAGTAATTTGTAAAGTAAGAAAATAAATGTATCCAAACAATGTGTAAAGTTAAAAAAAAACAATGTGTCCTGCTCCTTCTGTGTGCCACGCCCCCTCGTTAACCCCGTGTGGAATCCCCGTGTGATCAGCTGTTTCTGGTTGTTTTCATTGCCCCTCTGTATTTCGTCCACGTTTCACTTTGTTTCTCCAGTCCGGTCATTGTATTGTCCATCTGCGTTTTGCCTGCCTTACCTGTAATTAAACCCTGTATTCCCTGATACCCTGACGTCTGCGCCTTTGTCTCCATTCCGTCCCCACTCAGCATGACAATATTATTATAATAAAATGTATTGATGGTTTATTATTCATATTAAACTAATGAATAAGAAATCTTTATTTGTAAATGTATTTTATTATATAATATGGTTGTCTATCATTGTCTACATGCATTTTTACTATCTAAATATATGTATTCAGCTAGCGTAAACATGCACGATGCTCTCACAGCGAATGCCAGGCTGAGACTGAAGCTTTAACCTTTGTTTCTGCTTGCCGCGTGACTCATTTCCCTGCGCATACAAGTTCTTAGGTCAGCATTCACAGTTTGACTTCTGAGATTCAGGTCGAGCTCTAAGTAAAGGTTGGGTCAACTTTTAAGAAAATCGAGTTATAATGAGTTTAAGAACTGAGGTACCACTGTGTGTGTGTGTGTGTGTGTCTATATATAAATATATGTGTGTATATATGTGTGTATACATATATATGTGTAATATATATGTGTGTATATGTATATATATATATAATACACATACATATACACACATATATATAATGGCCATAAACATTTATAACAGTTTATAAGTTTATAAACAAACTGAACCATTTACACATTATTATACTCCTGCCTCAGGTTTCACCTCACCTCATGTCTTACACTTTCATTGGCTGTAGCTCACACACATTTCACACGTACAAGTTTTAACCTCCAATCTTTGGCTTTTATCAGCGAGCTTCAGAAACTGACAGTGATTGGAAAATCACAGCTAAATCATGTAGTGTGAGCTTTAGTTTAAAGTGTTTCTCAAGTCTTGTGATGCCCTTCCTAGCTGCTGATCATTTCAGTTATTTGCTGCTCCCTATTTTAGTATGCCGACTACTGAACCCTGGTGAAAGATTGTCCAGTTCAGTCTGAGAGTTTGAGCAATCTTTGCATTTTGCCTCCTGGTTACTACCTGCTTTTTCTATCCCTAGATTCTTATGTCCCTTGCCTGTCCCACTCACTGGCACTCAAACTTTCTATTGCACCAATTTTTGAATAGACTTTGACCCTCCTCTCAGTGTTCCTTAATATGGTGCAATTGTTTTATATCCAAGTAAATTTACACGACAGACTATGTTTTTTTTGATGGACTCAACCAATCCATCTGTCGGATTATTTTATGTAGTAAGAAAATGGTACACTGTGGACAGGTTGTCAATCTATCACAGGGCATGCACACATTAGGGTCAATTTAGAATATCTAGAAAACACAAATTAGACTAACTGCATGGGCTGTGGGAGGAGAACCTGGTGGCTTAAAGCAATAGTGCAGCACACTAAGCCCCCATGCCACCCACACTCACAATGTGTTAGTCAAATTAGGGTTGCGCGATAATGCCCATTGTCATATCGTCCTATTGTCAGCCTGTAAGATCGCCAATACACGATAGTATCGGGGGGAGGGGCAATTTTTTGATTATTTATGTATTTGTTTGCTTATTTATAAGATCATTTAT
>JABFEA020000119.1:11893563-11914775 GCA_019775915.2 Cyphomyrus plagiostoma | reverse complement strand
CCGTTGCTTCTGGGATAGGCTCCGGACCCCCCGCGACCCAGTAGGATAAGCGGTTTGGACAATGGATGGATGGATGGGTATTCGCATACAATACCACTTCAGATATGAAAGGCAAGGGTTACGAAGTTTAACAAATATACACTTTTTTAATGTATAATTAATGTTTTTTAATGTTGCAACTTATTTCATAAGACTTGAAATTATAATTCTCAATATTTATATGTTTAACTAAAAATTAAATAAACAAACAAATAAATAAATAAAGGATACTGAAGTACTGTGTTTTATTGGTGTTATGACATTGCAGGTAAAATATCTTATTTTGTCAGATAATTCCAAATATATTCCAAAAATAGGTACAATTCAATGTTTATGTAGGCCTACTTTACATGCCATAATACACACCTGTATCTCAAAAGCAACCAGTGTGAAAATGTCACAGACCTACACAACATTCTTGTTTTGTATATGAAACGGGAGAATGGTACTTAAACTATACTAAAACACGAGCATTATTTAAAATTTTATTTTTTTTCAGCACAGACTCATAGTATCTCTTTGTACACTTAAGTCATCATCAATAACATTAAATGTCCATTCAAAAGGTTGTTTGATACAGAGAAACAAAGTGTTATACATTAACAAAGATAAAATTTCATAGAAATAGAAGTAATAGTTTGTTTACATCTTTTGGTGCAAGTCAGATGTGATTTCATTTCTAATGGAATTAATACACACGGTAAGGGTCTGCTATCATATACAGCTTCTAGGCTTTCTTATCACCATCTGCACAGGACCCAGTGAGACTGTTTTGATAATATTCCAGGCATCATAGTGCATAAGTCCCTGAAGAGATATCCCGTTAATGGCCAGGACCTCATCTCCAACGTCAATGACTTTGGAAAGCTCTGCAGCGCCACCTGGAGACAACAGTTTTTAGTATTTGGAAAACTACTTTTATTTTTAATAAACTAAATTTAATAATTTGGAAAATTATTAGCATTACTAAGACAAATTAAAATATTAAGGGGATAACATCTGCGATGAGAAAAGGTAATGATTAAATTTTCTGGATAGCTATAGTCATTATGAGCTATTGCTCTGGCTCGGAATTTGCTAATTTGAGCCTTAGATAGAAGATAGATGGAAGAACTAGCATTTGAAGGTGTCTCAGCAATATCCCATTGAAGGAGTTATGTGAGGGCAACATCCTACAGTAGCATGCGCTTCTGTTCAGAGTCCCAGGATGTCAGATTACCTTTGAAAATGCGTTTAATTTTGAGAGGTCTGTACCCTTGAGCAGCGTCCTTGCCTCCATCCAAGATGAAGCCCAGGCCTGCAGATGTCTTCTGGAGCTCCACATTAAGGGCACCATCAGTATCATTTTTCACAGCTGTGATGCACAGTTTAAAAATAAATAGCAGGTATGTGAGATATACTGATTAAACAGATTTATGGAAAACAAAAACTCAAATTGGCAGATCCATAATGTTGCATATTAGTAGGCCCATAAAGTTACAGCACTGTAAATTATGTCCTTTCTTGCAGATGAGTTTGTCTTGGATTGGTGCAGTTTAACTATACAATAGGCCCCAGTATCTGTAGTTTCAGTAATCGCTCATTCAGTTATTTGCGGTTTGCTACGGTACAAAATATTGTAAAACATTTATATCTTTTTCATTGTTCCTTCTTCCTCTTTGTCTCCTTAATCATTTCATGGGTATAAAAATCATGATTTTCATTGCTGCTGCATCCTTTGATACATGATACTTTTTCAATGCTCTATCATCTCTTGAAAATTAGGCAAAAAAAAATCAGAATCCCTTTTGTTTGTTTGTTTGTTCGAGAGAGTACAGTTGTACAGTACTGTATAATAATGTACTTTAATATTATGGTATATATATATGGTATACATATATATATGTGTGTGTGTAATTTTCATGTTTGGTAATTGATACATTAAAACATTAGCAACATTAAATACCATAATATTAAAGTACATTATTACACAGTACTGTACAACTGTACTCTCTCGAACAAACAAACAAACATATATATATATATATATATATATATATATATATATGGGGTCCGTGGGTGGTTTGCTGTTATCCACGATTTCAGCTATCTGCGATTTTGGCTATCCGTGGTAGGTGTTGGAACATACCACCCATGGATATGGGGGGACTACCGTAACATTTTTAACATGACATATTGGTGGACTTCTCACCTGATCCGGTTTCTATAGAGATGTCTTGTAGATACTCAGTCTGTCTTGCTTTATCAGTGGTCGATGCCTGCATGGGTTCACTGTCCGTCCTGGATCTTATGATCACCAATGCTTGTCTTTGGAGCCGAGCTTTGTGGAGGTAGCCCAGGGCTTCACCATGTGTGCTCCCCATGAGAGCAGTTCCATTAATGGAGATGATGCTGTCCCCCCGCTGAATGGTTCCCTCCACTCTAGCAGGCCCTCTGGAAAAAACCCTGTGAACCTGGCAGAAGGAGAACGATACTACTTGTCAATACTTAGAGTTTAGTGTTCTTTATTCAAACTTGTTTGCAAGACATAAAATGACTTAAATATCATACTTAGGGCCATATTTACTAAGCAGGGAATACTAGCATGAGGGTACAATGGCAGTGGGCAGTTCAATGGGTGACCTACTAAAACTGCACAAATTTATTAACACAGACACAATCAGTTTATTTAAATAATGACCAACCCAATCTACCAAGGCTAGTGCAAAATAAGACATGTTTTTTCTGGCGTTAAATAATGGTGTAATTTGATGTAAATCACATTATGTGATTCTTTTAAATACACTTCTCTCCCTAACTTTGTACTTTGAAGAGGAACTCCGACAAATACATATGCAAAATTAACTAAGTGAATGCCTTTCCACTACTAACTTTATAATATAACTTTATAGTGCCTTTAGTAAATCATGACAGTACTAGTTTAACAGCAAAAGAGGGTTTGCCCTAGCACAAACCATTCATAAATCCTTACAACTGAGAATTTGTAATTTTAAGTGAATATTCTCGCCATACTTAATTAAGAAGTTTGTTGGAACAAATCAACAGATAGAGGTGATCCAGGTTTAACAGCAAATGATCCAGAGGGTAGCGTAAGTACACCTGTGTAATCTGTTTCATTTTCTATTTCATAAACTTACTTGCAAATCTGTAATGATGAAAGTTAAATTATGAAAATTTCTGAAACCTGGGAGTCAACAGCTATTTTAGTCTCAGCAATGGACTAGCAGACATTCAGTCAACTGTAAAATTAATGTAATATTACTTACGGTTATTGATTTTTTCTCCAGGTCAATCCCTCCAGCAATACTAAAGCCCAGACCAGAGCCTTCTTCTTTAGTTAAAACCACAAAGTAAATGTCTTCTCTGTTCTAGATGAGTGGACCAGGAAAATGACCAAGAAAACAGACAAAGCAGTGTCAGATGGAAACATGGGAACCTACTTCAGTGTGTAATTTGGCAACGAGTACAAAAGAATTTTCAAAAAGTAAATCTCCCCAAACGTCATTCTGTTAAATTTAATCTGACTCTCGCACTTCTCTCTTAACTGAAGTAACTAAACTGTCTGCCATCACCATTGGCAATAGAATTAAACACGTCTCTGAAAGTTTTCTGCTGTGGTTTGGATTAATAGAGAGATCTGCAATAAAAAAAAATGAACACATCTCCAGATTCATAAATTCCGTTCAACATACACCCAGAACAAAATGTGCTGATCAAGCGGAAAAAACTTACTAAGCCAAATTCAACAAGACTAAGTAATTACCTCAGACAGAGCCTTGATTTCCTGAATGAAGCTCAACACATTCCATTGGTTGGTCAGAGAGTTCAGAACTGTTTGCAGTTTTTTCTGATCCAGGGAGGAATTAGACAGATGCTTCATGCTGCCAGAAGAATACAACACGAGAATTGTTTATACTCCTCAAATTAATATTACCCATTCCCACAAAACCTCATACATTAAAGATGCGCAATGAAAAATGATCCAATTTTTACAAAAAAATTTACAGAAATACTTAGATCTGAGTTCTGTATGGCAGTGGTGCCCCTCCTTTATTACAGTGAGAGTTACTTTTACAAAAAAGAAAAACTCTGGCGAGCTACCAAATCACAATGAAATTTCGCAGATCGGGGGTGGCCCCTCTCAGTATATTTCTCCAATCGGGGGAGGTCCCCCTCAGTATATTTCACTGATCAGGGCAGATCCCCCTCAGTTTCGCTGATCGGGGAGGTCCACCTTGGTATATTTTGCTGATCGGGGGAGGTCCCTCTCAGTATATTTCGCTGATCGGGGGAGGTCCCCCTCAGTATATTTCGCTGATCGGGGGAGGTCCCTCTCAGTATATTTCGCTGATCGGGGGAGGTCCCTCTCAGTATATTTTGCTGATTGGGGGAGGTCCCTCTCAGTATATTTTGCTGATCGGGGGAGGTCCACTTTGGTATATTTTGCTGATCGGGGGAGGTCCCTCTCAGTATATTTCGCTGATCGGGGGAGGTCCACTTTGGTATATTTTGCTGATTGGTGGGAGGTCCCTCTCAGTATATTTCGCTGATCGGGGAAGGTCCACTTTGGTATATTTTGCTGATCGAGGGAGGTCCACTTTGGTATATTTTGCCAATTGAGGGAGATCCCCCTCCATATATTTCACTGATTGGGGAAGGTGTCCCTCGGTGTATGACATACTGTAAAACTATAAAACGGTCAGCAACAGCAAACTTTATGAACAACCTTAGAAAGCCCATGCCATGTCATTTTTTAACTTTGCAAAAATGGTTCATATAAAATTGGATAATGACTTGGCAGCAGAGGTGGACTTCTAAGAAAATGCTTCAGTGTAATTTCTGAGTGTAGATACCCTTCACAGCAACACACCACCCAACACACATTGGCTCAGCAACACCATAAAAAATAAATTCTACGAAATTCTCCATGACAATATTTGGACTTAGTGCCAACTAAGCTATGAGTGCAGTTCTATAAACTGATACAGAATATAAAAATTCTTATCAACAGATAACACAAAAGTATTGGAACACTTACCTCTTTAATGATCTATTTTGATTAAGTTCTACATACGTAAAGTTAGTAAAATGAAAATTACACAGCATATACCAGTGTTTAAAACTTACTAGACAATAAATACACATATAAAAAGGTTCAGAATATAGAAATCTTTCATCACTACACATGACTGGAGAAAGACTGTATATAATATGAAATCTATAGCATTCTGACAAAAATAAAATCATATTTTCCTATCCAGCACAGAGATGAGTCATCTCTGTAGGTGGAGAACTACTTAATCGGTGCAATGCCAAAAAAATCTTTTCTTGAATACTTAGTTTTGTAGAATAGAGAAAGTTAGCATTATTACCATAATAAAACATTTTTAAAATGGTGATTAAAAACTTCACCCTACAGCAGTGAATCCCAACCTTTTTTGAGCCACGGCACATTTTTCCCATTGAAAAAATCCCACAGCACACCACCAATCAAAAATGTTACAAAATGACACTCTGTAGCCTAGTAATGATAAAATTGTCTCTCAATTTATTTATATTCACTCAGTGTGAAACCTGAACCTGTTTGGACGAACACAAAGCTGATATTCTGGCAGGAGTTGAAGACAGACGCACACAAGTTCTTCCTCTACAGCTCTCATGCAGTCTCTCTAGTTTTTATGTGAGCCCGGCTTGAAAAACTCAGCTTACACAGATATGTCATGGAAAATGGCAGTACAGCAATAATAATAATAATGTATATGTATGTCATTCCATTTTAACGATTTTAGCTTAATACCGAGGACATGCCACCCTCTTAATTCCTGTTTGCCTAAAGGAAAGTGATGCGGTGGCTCATATCCTTCTTGTTGTATTGTACCGTCGATTCATTCATGCATTTGTTACGCCCAGGCATAACGCCGTAATGGCAAGCGATGTGCGCTTAACACTTTCCTTCCTGAAGCATATCCAGGAGTTTTACCTTCTCCTGAATGGTGAAGGACTTTCTCTGGCGGTTAGGTTCACTACTACCAGAAGGCTTAGCAGATACGGGACGCTTGGGAGCCATCATAGGGCTTAAAACAAAACGAAAACGATCGGACCACAAGCAAGGCACGCGATACGCAGAAAACTGTGAGGCGTTGGAGGATAATCCGCAATATAGCGGGGATCACTGTAATATTGAAATAGCTTTGTTTGTTTAGAATACATAACTATTACAGCACAGACACTCGACAATGGCATATTATTTTGCAGATAATTAATTTGTTTTCAAAAAAATATTTTTAGACTAATTAGGTTAAATTGGATAATTTCCACGGCACACCTGACAATCTCTCACGGCACAGTGGTTAAAAAACAATGCCCTACAGCACTGTGAAGTTATTCTACTGGAAAACATAAAACAGGTCCCTGACGGTTTGGAGCCTAAAAGAAAGTTGAAATATGTAAGGAAAGCAACCAAATACTTAGCAATTATAACTGTAATGAAATAATTTTCTAGATACATTGTACATAAACATAAACAAACATACAGTGGTACCTCGGTTCTCAAACTCACTAGAACTCAAATTTCTTGAAAGTCAAACAAACCAGTTTGAGCTAGAATTCAATCTGAATATCAAAAGTCGAACCATGAACGCTGACCTAATATAAATTGTACGTGCCAGGAAATGAGTCGTACTACAATGCAATTCTTACTTGAAAGCCTTCTTCACAGACTGGACGATTAACCAAATAAAGCAGCGCAACATTAAAGTAACTAACATTAAATAAACCACTAACTTACGTGTACTATTAGAGCATTCATGTCATTTATTTAAACTTTATTTTATCAGATAAATTAATTGAAAACCAGTTCTCACTGCTTTACGTGATATTCGAGAAAAATAGCAGATTACTCATCGGAACTGCCTGGGATACAAACGTCATTTGTGTAACTAAACTCTTCAGCCAATAAGGGCTGTGTGTCGTCACGGAGGTGGTTCCAGTTTGTGCAGCTGCGTGACAGGTCGCAATGCATCTAACCGTAATGCATTGCGTCAGGATCAGAATGCGTTGCTTTAAGCCAGCGTTGTAAGCAAGTCGAACGCACCCAATGACCGGACTGGGGAAACAAACTGAAACGCGGATGATTCAATTATTTCTCACTAAGTCGGAACTCGGATAAATCGTCACGAAAAACATCACTTCCAGTCGGAAACACGCTTGTTTTATGACGTTGATGTCGGACAAGATTTTGTTGTCCGAATTGCCCCTGTGATGTGATTTCAACATGGTGGCTTACACACTCAACAGTAATTCTATTTTATAAATCTTTAAAAATGTTTATTTTGTTCAATGTATTAAATAGTTATAAATGTAACTGCACATGTTTGATTCATAGAATACCATATCATGACCGTAAACAGTATCCTAGCATGCAGTATCAGATTTTTACCAGACTTGTTAGTGTCTTTGTTTTGTTTGTAGTTTGTTTGCTTCTTGAAAAAAGAATATCGCTATGAATGTACTAAAATATTTTACAAAGCTTTTAATGTGGTTTGATTAGTTTGTGTTTCTTGTTTGTTTGTCTCTCAGAAAAAATAATCTCACTCCAAATCTGCTAAAATATAAAGCAACAACACACAGTAACATGTTCATGGAGGCAGCCATGTTTGTTCCGAGATGTGGGTAGCTCGAATGGGAGATTGTCGGACGTGATGTCACTCAACTCAGAATGTCCGAGTTCCGAGCGAAAAACGAATGCACCATTAATACAGATGACTTATGACAACAACCAGAAACAGCTGATCACATGGGGATCCCACACGAGGTTAACGAGGGGGCGTGGCAAACGGAAGGAGTGGACGATCGGGGCAGGACAGGGGTGAAGTTGGGATAAGATCTTTATCGTTTTGGAAGCCATTAAGAAAAAATGTTCTTCTTGTTTTATCCTGTTCATTTTGTGTTTAAATGCTAAAAAATATTTAGGTGTAATTTTGGGTGGCTGGGAACCAATTAATTGGTTTTCCATTATTTCTTATGGGAAAAGTTCGATCAGAACTCAAACTTTTTAGGATTCGATCCAGAGTCCGGAACGGATTAAGTTTGGGAACCGAAATACCACTGTATTTAGGTATAAATGGTTGCATGGTGACATTTTTTTCCACCCACCTGATTGACCAGCTGCAGTCTAGATTTTGCTTCCCATTGATCCTGTCTTTACTGCCTGGTGTACTCCTGTTCAAACCTAAAGAATCTACTTCACTGGAGAGTGAAATCAGACCTTTAATATCCTCAGGCACTGACCCCAATCTTGCCTGGCTATAGACCTCAAGCTTGTTTTCAGGACTGATGCTGTTTTTGTCCACTGCATGGCTGCCATTATAAAATTTATCTAAGTTTGGCATACTCAGTGTCCTCAGCTCCCTCAGTCTCGAGTGAGACAAGCCAGAAATTTTCTGGGCATTTACGCTTTGCATTACAGATGAAGTCTGCTTGGACTTGTCCTGCTCGAGAGCACACAAAAGATTGACAGATTTCTCTTCTTTGTGGGACTCCTTCTTGCGATGCAAGTGAAAGTTAAAATCGACCAAATTTGTCCTGCAGGCAGATGTCCTTAGTTGGATGGACCTTGCTGGAACTTCACTGAAATTTTCAATGACCGAACTCAAGCTTCTCCTCAAGGAATGAGGCTCAGAAGCATGGGAACTCACTGGTCTTTCGTGACCAGATGACCTCCTGCACAGTTTGCAGGAAAGTGTATAGGGATTAACACTGACACACTTTGTAATTGTCCTGTCATAGCAAGATATGTTTTCAAAGGATTTGATTTTCTGCTGGACAGAAAAGGGACTGGACCATGCTGAAACTGTGTCTATCAAGTGACTTCGTCGCTCCAGTCTTGAAAGTCTTAATTTGGACCTATCAGCCTTCCCATCAACCCTAATTGTGATGTTGTTGAAAGCACTATCAGCTCGACAGTTATTTACTTGGGTGAGTTTTCCTCTAGCAATTGTTCCTTCATGTGAAACAATGCTGAAATGCTCCCTGTTACATGGAGGGCTTACAGGATTGTCCTGTTTAAACACAGAAGGTGGTCCTGGTGATGCTGAAATTCCATTCAAATGCTTGTGAACTAATGATTCTGTCATTAAGAAACTGTGGCCTGAAGGTATTTTGTTCTCTGCAATAACCTTCCTTCCCAGATTGGACACAGCTACCGATGATGATGGCAAATAAGATGGAGGGGATAGTCTGACTTCAGTAAAAGTGCTCTGGAAAGGTATTGTTTCTGACTTGGCTTCTGGTTCTGAAACTGTTTCAATACCATCATTTTGAGCTGATTCTCCCTCTCTTAAGAGTGAGGATTCATTGTTGTTCTTTGCAAGTTGCTCAGAACGTAAATGGCTTTTTTCTGAAAGTTTTAAGTCCATAATGGGATGTTTACAATTGAGCACATCCTTATCTTGGCCATACCCACACATTTTTGGCAATGTGGGACTTTTCTCCAACTTTCTGCTTGCTTTTAAGCTGCAAGACACTTTGCTCAGCTGTTTGGAGGACTGACAAGGGGAAGCTAGGGGCTGCTTCTGAAATGGACTTTTAGCCCCTGCTAGTCTGTTGACAGACTGATCCTGCACCTTACTTGTGCTCTTACTTTTACTTGGTCTATATGCTTTATCATGAAGTCTGGGTCTGCTGTTTAATGGGTTTAGGCCTGAAGTATCACTCTGAGCTTTCATCCCAGGGCTCCTGGCAATGTGATTACTAACATTATTTTGTGGTTCTGACAAAGTCTGCACTTTCTTTTGTTCCTTATCTTTTGACACTGCGATTGACTGGACTCTCCCTCGTGTTTTGCACTGGCTGTAAAGAACCCCCTTTAACTTTGCTGAACCTAGTTGGGATGATGGCTGTAGATTACGATGCTTGTCTGAAGTAAACACTATATTTGTCTGAGGCAATGTGACAACTTTAGTCGTTGAGACAACATGACCACTGGCTGACACAAGAGAGCAGCTATTTAGCCTTGAAACGGCTTTGTGTGCTTTGCCAGACTGGATCATCAGTGATGGCACTGCTGGCTTTATTATGAAACAAGGAAGGTTTTCAACAACAGATTGGTGGTTCGCAGTGGCACCTCTGATGGACATGCTTTGAAGCTGTGTATATTCAGATGAATTCATTTGTTCATTTACTTGGTTTTGAAGACCTGAGCAAGTCAGTCTTTGCAAGGGCAAGGGCAATTCTCCTTGTCGCAAATCGAAGGAATGTGTTTTTTTCATACACATACCATCTGAGCATTCGTGCTGAAATAAGACAGATTTTTCTTGAATCTTGCTCATCACTGCTTGGCTTTCTGTGCTGGAGTGATATACCTCCTTGAAACAAATCTCAACTTGCTCTTCATCAGAGACTAAAACCTGCTGATCGCCACTCTGGATAGGATCGGCACATTGGGTGTGTTTTAGCTGGTGAACACCCTCATTAGCAGAATCACTTTCTGAGTCAGAGTCATCCACTATGCCATACATGCACTTGCAAGAGCTACTATTGTTTGCTCCACTTTCTTCACTTGTGTAAAAATGGTCCTCACTGCAGGTATTCTTGAAATTTCTGGAGTAATTGCTTAGAAACTTTTTACTGACAGCTAGAGGCCAGCTTTTGTTTTCCAGAGGCAAAACGGAGTCCAAACTATTTGATTCTGAAGTCAGAATACGAGAATGTTTAATACTGTTCAGGTTACTGCCCTCTGCTTTGCTAGGAGTAGATTTCTTATTGTGTACATCCATACTGGCATTGGTGTTGATATCATCAGTACTTCCTACTAAGCTTAACTCACAGATAAAATCATCGATGTTGGTCACCGGTATCTCATTTAGCAAATCTTTTAAATTAGAATCTTCTGAGATGGTCTCCTGTAACTCTGTTTGCATGGCAGCACCTTCCAGATTTTTACAGTCTTTCTCCAGTTCTTCTGGATTTTCCTTCAAAAGGTTTTTGCAGGACGTTCCATCACTACTCACTGACATCATTAGGCTGGAAAGCCGGTCGACAGCTGCAGAATGCAAATACAATAATAAAGACAAACAGTTATTCAAAATATTCTATGTATTGTAACAGCATATGCATTTGAAGACAACTCATGTGCTATCCAGAGTAAATATGAAAAGAAAACTAATACAGTGGTACCTCGGTCCTCAAACTTAATCCGTTCCATACAGCAGATTGAATCCTTAAAAGTTTAAGTTATAGAATAATGGAAAATCAATTAACTGGTTCCCGGCCCCCCAAAATTACACCTAAATATGTTTTTTTAGCATTTAAACACAAAATGAACAGGATAAAAAAAAGAAAAGCATTTTTTTCTTAATGACTTCCAAAACGATAAAGATCTTATCCCAACATTACCCCTATCCTGCCCCGATCATCTGCTCCTTCCGTGTGCCACGCCCCCTTGTTAACCTCGTGTGAGATCCCCATGTGATCAGCTGTTTCTGGTTGTTGTCATTAGTCCTCTGTATTAAGTCCGCGTTTCAGTTTGTTTCCCCAGTCCGGTCACTGGGTGCGTTAGACTTGCTTACAGCATTAGCTTAAAGTAACGCATTCTGATCCTGACACAATGCATTACGGTTAGATGCATTACGACCTCTCACCCAACTGCACAAACTGGAACCGCCTCCGTGACGACACACCTTTGCCCTTATTGGCCGAAGAGTTTAGTTACACGCTTGACGTTTGTATCCCAGGGAGTTCCTATGCGTAATCTGCTATTTTTCCCGAATATCACGTAAAAGCAGTGAGAACTGGTTTTCAGTAAATTTTGCATTGTAGTATGACTAATTTCCTGGGGCATACAATTTATATTTGGCCAGCGTTCACTGTTTGACTTCTGATATTCAGATTGAGTTGTAGGTCAAACTAGTTTTTTCGACTTCCAAGAAATTCACGTTCTAGTAAGTTAGAGAACCGAGGTACCACTGTATTAGTCATTTATATAATGAGAGATTCATTATGCTGGTGTTAGATTGATTATGTCTGTCTTGAAAAAAACAGACAGAAAATTCCTAATTCAAAGTCTGATCAAGAGCAATCTGTGATGACTTCTGAACTAAACTGACCACTTTTTTTTGTAACTGGTGCAAAAGTAAATGAAAGAGCGGATAATTAAATCAGTTGTAAGCCCTAGCTCAGACTAACTGTGAGAAATTCATTGATAATATACATTTTTTCATAAACTGAAAGAAATTATAATTGTTGCAAAGTGAATATGATATACATCCAATTCAAAATCATATGGTTCCAAGTTGTATAACCAAAAAAGTTAGAAACCTTTAACAAAATGAGAAAATCATTATGTCTAACTGCCTATTATACAACATTTGACACTGGTTAAAGATATGGTTGTTTTGACATTCTGTAATGTCCAGAAGGAAACACACAATATGATTATACTTCAGAAATACTTAATAGAGAGTGACACAGAGATGGATGTGAAATAGATATTTTCACCCAAATGATGATAGCATCGGCTTCTCAGGTCTGAGTTTTGTAACAAAATACTTACAACTGATCAACTTACAATCCATAAAATGCATGTAATGGATGTAGATAAAATAAAATCAACTTATCAAGTACTGTCAGCCTTCATATTGCTTATCCTTGTTTGTTTATGCATTAAAAACTAACAAAAGGTATGTATTTGAATTTTAGAAAATGTTCACAGGAGTACCATAAGCTGACAATTATAAAAACAATATGAGACGAATTAGTAAAGGAGGAAAAGTCAAGCACCGTAGTGGTACAGCAGTCACTCTGTTGCCAATGCAATCAAGCAATCTTTACATTGCATAATTAATCATGGATTGCACAAAAACAGTCGGTGCATCTATCTATTGGGGTAAAAACATCCATCCTGCTTTTTTTAAATTTGGTGAACAGTTATAATTGTTGACGCACCACAGCACACAGTGCACAACAACAAAATGTGTCCTCTGCATTAAGCCCATATGTGACATCGCAGGCGGCAGCTAATTCAGCCTGCAATGTCTTCTGTAATGCAGAAGAATTCTAGAAGTATTTATGTATAATTGCTGTGAGTTTAAACATACATTTTGGAGTGAATGAAAGTGCAAATACAGTGGAACCTCAGAACTTGAATTTAATCCGTTCAGAACTCCAGATTGAATCCTAAAAAGTTTGAGTTGTGATCGAATTTCCCCCATAAGAAATCATGGAAAACCAATTAATTGGTTCCGGGTCCCAAAAAATTACAACTAAATATGTTTTTATTTTTTAGCATTTAAGCACAAAATGAACTGGATAAAACAAGAAGAGCATATACTGTACTGTGCTAAACACATCAAAGCACATTTATCAAAACAGTAATTTGTAAAGTAAGAAAATAAATGTATCCAAACAAAGTGTAAAGTTAAAAAAACTTGCCCCAATCAATCATTAACCCCGTGTGAAATCACCGTGTGATCAGCTTTTTCTGGTTGTTGTCATGAGTCCTCTGTATTTAGTCCGCATTTCAGTTTGTTTCCCCAGTCTGATCATTGTATTGTCAGTCTGCATTTTGCCTGCTTTACCTGTAATTAAACCCTGTATTCCCCGATACCCTGACGTCTGTGCCTTTGTCTCTGTTCCATCCTCACTGGGCACGACAATATTATTACAATTAAATGTATGAATGGTTTATTATTAATATTAAAATAATTAATAAGAAAATAAATTATGCATTTTATTATATAATAACAATTACTGTTACTGTCTATCATTGTCTAAATATATTTTTACTGTCTAAATATATGTATTCAGCTAGTGTAAACATCCAGGATGCTATCACAGCGAATCTGAGGCAGAGACTGAAGCGTTACCCTTTGTTTCCGCTGAGACATGTGCCGCGTGACTCATTTCCCCCGTGTACAAGTTATTTTAGTTCGACATTCACTGTTTGAATTCTGAGATTCAGATCGAGCTCTGGGTAATTTTTTTCTAACTAGATGGTTTGACTTTAAGAAATTTGAGTTCTAAGGAGTTCGAGAACTGAGGTACCACTGTAGATTTAAAGAAATACAGTAATTATCATTCATTAAAAAAATGAATAAAGAAGGGAATTTGAGGTAACACTTAAGGCAAAGTTTTTAGTAATTTATAAACCCAATAATGCATTTTTATGAATTCATAAAGCACTATAAACATAGCTATAAATGTTTATAAAAAGGCATAACACATTATGCCCATGTTTATAATGTATTATGACTGACTTATGAAGCTCTCGACTATAATGCACTGTCGATAACATTGTAATGCAATTCAAAGTATCCTTAATGCTTGTACTGACCATTATAATGTATTATAAAGGTATCTAAAACTCATTATAGGTGACAGCTTCATAAAACATTCATGATGCATAATACACTTGGCTATAATGTGTTATGCCTTTTGATAAACATTTAAAGCCATGTTTATAGTGCTTTATGAATGCATTATTTGTAATGAATGAGTTTCTAAATTCCTAAAAACGTGGCCTTAAGTAAAATGTTACCAAATGTGATAGTGTGTCATTTCACAGTGATGTACACTTTATGTACACTTCATTTACCTTTTAAAAGACACGAAATCAAAAGAAAACTGTGGACCCATAAGGACTTTAAATACCAATTTGATGCATAAAATTATACTTAACTCACAGAAATTATACCAAACTACCAAACAGATACAGAAAAGGAAAGTCATAAATGAGGGTGGAAATTGGCTATGGCTCTACAGCATCTACAATGTATACATGAAGCCATAGTCACCACTGACACAAAGCCAGCTACTTGCTGTTCCCTCAGAGATGGAGGAGAGCACTGCCAGCAACAGAAACAATGCTGTGCTCCTACTTCTCTTATGGAGCAAGAAGAAAGACAGGCTGGTCTACTCATTTCCATCTCAGCGAAGTTTAACAAAAATCTAACATCACATTTAGTCCTTACAATGACCTGACAGAAATCTGGAACTGCGTTATACATTACATCGGGCATCTTTTATGTCAAAGGTCAAATACTAAACTCAGCTGAGTGGAGTAAAACAGACTCAGATTGACCTGAATGGTCAATAATGACTTAAGGTTAAAATCTATACTCAAATATTTAATCTTTAATCACCACACTTTGGATGACTACACTAAGAAAAGCCAAAAACTGAAGCCACTGCAAAAAAAAAAAACAGTATGAAAATGGCAAAGCTGCACAAGTCACTTATAAGACAATACAAAATTTTACATGGTCACAGTATTATTATCAGGAAAGGTCATGTACAAATGGATGGATCAAATATTGTCTCATTTGCTTAATGACTTCTGATCAAAAGTTTACCCTGAAAACTTACCACAACAACACATTGTACATATCTACATGCATTCAGCAGCTGCCTGTATGCTTGGCTCACCATGTGAAATAATAGACTTCATCTGGTCCGCAATGGTGTCAACTTCCATCAGTGAAATTCAGTGACAGTTAGATGATGGTATCATTGAGATTTAAGTCAAGGAGAGCAAAGTCGTCACTCATCAGTCAACCTTATTAACTGAGATTTAAACCTCAAATTTCTGTATCACTATAATCAAGGTTCTGAAAATGACAAGGTGTTAGTAGAGTATTAGTAAAGTTAACTATTCAGATTGCTAAGGAAGGGCTCGCTGTTGAGGGATTTGTGCATTCTCTGTGATGCTGCTCGTTTACATCATAATCAAGCTTATTTCCTATGTGAGGCCACACATTGAGATCCATCCTGCTAGATGACAGCTGCTGTTATAGACAATATGCACTAAGTGACCAGTTTATTATGCACACCTACTTATTAATGCAAATAGCCTGCTCCTTCAGTGAATTGTATACCTGCAACTCAATATGCAGTGCAATGCAAGGGTCAAGAGGTTGAGTTACTGGGGAACTAAACATTAGAAATGTTACAAGATATGCGATTTAAGTGACTCTGAATGTGATATGATTGTTGGTGCCAGATGTGGTGGTTGCAGGATCTCACAATATCTCATAATAAATACCAAAAATACCCAAAACTTAATCATTATAGGCCTACCCACCTGAAACTGGCTTCTTAACTTCTAAAGTGAGAGATACTGGGAGGCTGTGCAAGACATCGCAGATTTCTTGATAAGTGGAGGTGCACAGGTGGGATTTCTCTCCTTTCCCCAGTATCTCATCTCCAACACATAGCTTGCCCATGGATTCCTGAGACCATAGAAAGAAAAGAATGCAGAAACAAAGTGCATCATTAAAATACTATTTAACCTTAGATCTAAAATATATTTGCAAGTAATCTGAAGAGAATTTGCTGTAACTTTTGAACAGCTTCCAGGTTGAGTATAGCTGCTAAACCCCCTGTAGATTTATACACAGAAGTGTGATATAGCCGATATGCAGGGGAGTCCGCAGTGTTTAAGTGTGACAGATGCCTAACATGGACCGAAGTCTGCAAAGGAACTTGTTGCAGAGAGCTACTGCCACTGAGCAGTTTCTAGAAAGTTTATGACTGTAAAGATGCCGAAGAAAGCAGAACTATACACCCATAAGCCAAAACATTACGACCGCCCCCGTGTGAAGCAAATAATGTTGTGAGTGACTTTCACATGGGCCAAATCGGTCAACCGTGGTGAGCACCTTCTGAGACTGGTCTAAGGAGGGAGAGACCACAAACCGCTGACAGGATGGTGCAGAAGGGTACAAATGGCAGATAATTTTAATTATGGTCATGGGACTAATGTGACGTGATGCACATGGCATCGAGCCCTGCAGCGTATGGGGCTGCTTAGCCACAGGCCAGTCAGAGAGCCCATGCTGAGCCCGTCCACTGCCACAAGCACCTACAATTAACACTACAGCTTCGGAACTGGACCTAGGTGCATTGGAAAAAGGTCGCCTTGGCCGCTACTCACCATGGTTGACCGTGAGCACCCAACAAGCCTTGTCATTTGGAGATGACCCAGTCATCCGGCCAAAACAATCTGGCCTTCATCAGTCATTCAGGTCATTTCCGCTGCCCTTTCCTTCTGCATTCAACTTGCTGACTGTGAGGACTGACTGACTGACCTTGACATGCACTGTTTTTACAAGACAGTCAATGTTATTCATGCCACATGAGGGTTGTCATGATATTTTGGCTCATCTTTATACTGTGAAAACATTCAATAAATCTAAATCTTCTAACTGCTTATGCTGGTAAGGAGCCTATCCCAGGCAGCAGGGCTAGAAAACACCATGAGCGGCTTGCCAGTCCATCACAGAGCACATACACTATGGGAAATAAAGTGGCACCAAGTCGCCTCACTGCAAGACTTTGGACTGCAGGGAAAAAATGGCAGAACACAGAGGAACCTGGTATAGCACGTGGAGATCATACAACCACACTCAGAGCAAAAGCTGGACTCGAACCCACAACCACAGAAGTGTGAAACATCATTGCCACTGACAGGGTCACAGAACTACCCAACAATGCATAGGTATAAATACAATGCCAAATTAGTTCCCACTTTATTACTCAAGCTTAAAAAAAATGCTGCAAGAAAAAATATAAGAGCCAAACCAGAGCTCTCTGCCCAAGGCTATAGACTGGTTCCGGGTGATCCCCTGATATTCCCACGCCAGCTGTAATCCCTCCAGTATACCCAGTGGAGTGTACCCAAGGCAGCTCCTTTACCGGTTCACCCATGTGGCACTGATATAAAATGCCCACATCAACTCAGCTGATGCCTTGTTCAATAGAACTGCGGCCCTGAACTCCACAACTCATTGCAGGATGTGAGTCCGGCAAGCCTGTGGAGAAACCTAATTTCGGCTGCTTGCACTTGCAAGCTCATTCTTTCAGTCATTACCGAAATACCAGTAGTAGTATGAAAAAATGAAGGTTTTACCCAATTCAATACAGATGAGGATGGATAATTTAACCCATAAAATGCATGTAATGGATGTAGATAAAATAGATGTGATGGATGCAGATGAGATTATACCCATGTACAGCCAGTTTTTGTACTGGATTTGTTACACCTATTTGTTTGATTTCAGTCAGTTTTGTAATTGCATTGCGATAAGGCAAAGAAAAATCTTAAAAGCAGTGCAGACCGAATAGGGATATACTGCTTTAAAGCATCAGCCTGTTATGTGATGCCAATGCATTTTGAAATGAAGAACATGCTCTATCTGCAGGCCCGTAATCAGCACCTTGAGGGGGCAGGACTTTATCTCCAGATCAAGACCAAAGGACTCCTCTTCACTCCTCTGCAGTAGCACTGTCTTTGTAGTGCATGCACCCGCCATTTCACCGAGCTCAGCCTTTTTGCAGAGGGGCAGTGGGCAGATCAGGGGGCGGGATGCAGTCTGGACATTGGATGGGTGAGGCTCCTCCCCCTTGGGCTGGTTCAGTAGGTTATGGCTCTCTATGCTCATCATGCTTTTCACCCGGGTCACAGCCTTGTGCTCCAGCTTGGGGGAGCGCTTGGACTCCAGCAGGACTTCGCGGAGGGGTTCCTTCTGTATGCCAAGCTTTGTCCCACCCCCACCACCCTCATACTCTAAGCAGCAAATGGGCATGAAGGGTGACGCCACCGCTGGGGGGAGAGGTTTGGCATCACGGCCATCCACACGGTCCATGGAGGGTCCTTTGCTGCCGTCCTCGTCTGCCTCCAGTGAAGACACGCTGAGAGCGGTGCCCAGCCCTGGAAGCTTCCGGCACTCTGTTCCAGCTTTTGGCTGCACCCTAAAAAGCCGCTTTTTGTCCGAGACACATGGGGGGTCCTCGTCCTCGTCGCTGGCCTCGTCGTGGTAGCACGTGACGCCACGCTGCCGGAGCAGAGGGCTGCGGACTGAGCCGGGGCTGCTGCAGAGTCTGGCTCGATGGGCTGCATCCGCCTGCCAGTCCACGGGCTCAGGGGCTCTTACGGCTTCATCTGGACGCACCGTCTCACTGTCCACGCTCACACCTTTGGAGGTTGTCAAAAAATGACAGAAAGGCACTCATTTCCCTTCTTCATATAATAACTGAACAAAAAGGCATTCCTACAAATACAGTTATTACTGTGACTGCAGTGGTTGTCAGTTATTAGGTATATATGATACAGTGAGGTATATATGATACCTCTTGGGTACATTCAGGTTATCAGCACAACAAAAGTAACAGTCCTAGAATAATCTCAGGGGTTTGTAAAACACACCCTATGAGCCAGTGTAATCTACTATAATCAGTCGGTATATATGTGGACTTATATTTAACAAAGTTCAAAAAGTCCTGAATAAAGGGGTTTATAAAAACTCTTTGGAAAAACTTGCCTTAGTCTAGGAATGATTCATAATTATATTGTCATATCAATAACATGACTGACTCTTCCACCTATTCAGGATAAAATCCAGTCTATTCAATCTGGTACCAATAAGCCTGTATCAATACTCCAACAATATTTTCTGTTTCTCTGTATTGGTTTTATGAGTACTGGTGTGACAATTATATCCAGTATTTTGCACTTATTTATACTATTCTGAGGCACATTGTGTGCTGGACACATTGTACAGCATTGTACAGTATTTGTGAGGTTTTATTAATGCAATAAACAAGCCTGCAATAAACCATAAAATACCGGCGTGAACAGAAGAGGAGAAGCGGCGTTCAGGAAAAGTACCTGCAGCACGAGCCGGAGCTCCAGCCTTGTCTAATGAAGTGCCGCAGCTCCTGTGGGGCAGTGGGTTGTCATCACTGGAGCCTGTCACTGCACTCTCGGACAGTGAGGACTGACTGGGGACGCTGTGTGAGAAGTACTGAGAGAGCTCGGCCTCGCAGCTCAAGGAGCCTTGCTACAGTCCACAGAAAAACAGCATGAGAGAAAGTGCAGCTCAGTAAACATATACAATAAGAAATAATTGTGATTAGACTTAAATTTATTTTTATCGCATTAAACCACAATTTTAATAATCATTACCGAAATCTCTTTTGACCTGCGAAAGCAATGAAGCCAGAAAAACTGCAGTGTTAAGTCAGGAGTGCAGGAGCGAAAACAAGTGTCCACTGTGCTTATTTCTGTGTTTGACGCTGTAGTGTTGCTGAGAAAATAGCAAGCGAGCGATAAAGTGAAAGCTATGGCAGTAGTATAATCTCGATCTCAAGTTCTTACAACAAAATTGACTTACAACCTCGTTGTCAGTCCCATGTTATAAGTCAGAGAGAGTCTGCATTGAATGTTTCTCCATCCTGTCCAAGGTGTATTCGAGACTCACATCTGATGTTGGTAGGCACTAAACTCCCCCATGACCGTGACTAAGAATATGAATTAATAGATGGATGCTATATACAGTATATATATAGATGTTATACATTTAATGTTCTTTGTTACCCTGCTGGCTGGTTCAAGGAATCTCTTCATAGTCCAGCTTAGAGGGGCAGAGGCTTCACCCCGCCTGGCTCTCACAGAGGGCGAGGGGCTTTTGGCGGGGATGCCTGAGCGGAAGGAGATAGACGCAGTTACAGGTCACCTAAGTGGCTGCACATTTTACACTACATTTCCAAAGCACCACTGTAGCATGTGCCATCATGTGATGCATGGCTATAAACACATTTGATCAGAAAGTGTTTAGAAAGAAAAGAAAATGTTGCTACATTAGTGTAGTGTTATTCCCGAGTGCCCAGTGTGAGATCTGTTCACTGAAGCAGTGAACTATATACCTAGAGGAAGGGATGAGTGGTGATCCCTGCTCAGGCTCTCTCTCTGGGTGCTGCGAGTGATGACTTCATCCATTTCCTGTTCTGAGACCTATGACATCACAACAGCATGGTGGAGCGAACTCTCAAAATTGTTTTCTTACAGCTTTTCTCAGTTGCTTTGGACTAATTCTCAAATGAAAATGGTACTTTCATAACCACATATATAAACCTGCACATTTTTTCCCTTGATGTTTTGCAAGGGAGAATATCAGATGTGACGTAAGTAGGGCTGCCCCTGACTAAAGATATTCCTAGTCGACTAACACTCCTGCATTTTAGCGATTAGTCGAGTAATCGTTCATTTATGATATTAATATAATAACTTGCGTATATACAAGGAAAGGTACAGTCCAAGTTGACGTTTAACACTTCCATATGACAGAAAATGCTAAAGCATGATATTAGCGCGTTCAAAATGAAAATTAAGCGCTTAAAAC
>JABFEA020000119.1:11835315-11848402 GCA_019775915.2 Cyphomyrus plagiostoma | reverse complement strand
AAACAGTTGATTTCCCAGTTGATTACTTTTAAACAGCTGTCCACTGTAGTGACCGCTATGCGCCAGAGGGTTAAATGGTTGATTATATACCATATATACCCTCAGGGACCAATATAGTTTTTTGAATTGAATTGAACTAAACTGAAATGAACTGAGTTTCTGCTCCAGTAAGGCTCATAAAATGTGCCCCCCCATTATCCATACTTCAAACACTCTGAAAGATCGTTCAAAGATGCGGAATTACCTTCTATTTAGACTGACTGATATGGAGCTATACATTAAAGATGAGAAAACAAGAAGACTGTACAATTGAGGTATATTTTGGTTCTGGGATTCTTAGTACAATGATGCAAAAAACATGCAAGAAACCCTTTCACGTGGTTAATGTCTCTTAAAGTGTTCCAGCCAGGGCTTCCATGAGTTCATTGTAGTAAAGTGACATTTCACATATGTCAGACTTTACGGGAGAAACCCAGGGCCTAAAACTTAATTCAGCTTTATACCACATAACCGTGAACTGGTCAAATGCCTTGCACCAGCAAAAACACTCTCTTCATATTTGTAGACACTTTTGCACATTGATTCCCCCTCTGATTAAACTTCAACATGACTGTACATCTTATCCTTTGAAATCCTTTCCCGCCGTGCCACAATTGTCTGGACAGGAGCAAAGGAGAGGTTTCCACCCAAGTCAAATCAGTAACCGTCCCCCTCATGTGATTCCAGCTTTTTCACAGCTCTGTGTGGGTAAGGGCTTATTGAATTATTGACAGCTATTTATTTCATTCCACGCTGAAATCATTTCCTTGGTGCCTGATCCATTCAGCTTACAGCTAAGGTCAAAAGAACAGTCACTGGCAACAGACAAAAAAAACCTTCACCATGTTCTACTGGATGGTGTAGCCTCATTTCATATATATATATATATATATATATATATATAATATAGTAAAATGGCTTTTCCTGGCAGTCAGTGTTCACTTCAGAAAAATTTGCCAAGATTTTTTTCCTTACTCTTTATATCCATATGTGTGGTTTACTCTTCAAAATAACTGGCTCAGCGTATCAGTACTACACAGCTGCATGTTTTGCCGGAGCTATTCAGGTTAACTTTCTTGCTCAGGGCAAACTGAGCGACCTTCAGTGATAAATCCGAACCCCTCCCCCCGCCCGCTGCTGCCTTATCTCTACCCTGGTGACGCATTTTTACAAGGAGAGCGACTGGATATGGCTCTGATTGAAATCGGAGGTTTCAGCAAACTGAGAACCTTCGAGACGGCAGGTGGTGATTTGGGTCATCATTGCACTGGCACGAACGTATACTTATAGTGGGGAAAGTCACAGATTCGTAGCCCAAAGGCTGTTTTTTTCCATTCAGGGCAAAAGAATTTCACCCAAATCCCACCAGCAAAATATCCAAATGCATAAAACAGGAACAAATTGTATGTTTCTTCTAAACAGCAACCACAATGTAAATAAATGTAAATGTGGCACCTTTCAAGCCATGGAAAGGACTCCTCCCATAGGGGTGCTGCCATTTTTATTTACAGAAAAACAAAGCGACCGATTCTGTCTTGTTTTCGCTTCTCTCCTCTGCGAGCCCTGCGATTCAACAAAGTCATGGTAGCACGACAGGTCTGTAATTACACTCCTTAAGAGGATATCTTAGGCTCCAGCAAAATCATCGGCTACGCCCAAGGATCTCTCCGTGTCCGCGCCTTTGTGTGGGAGGCGTCTGCCGGGGCGGCAGTGTCAGATTTGTCCCTTCTCGTCAAAACATCCTACTGTTTGTTCTCCCTCATGCACAGCATTGCACTGTTGCATCTGGATTACTTCGTCCCTTGAGTTGAGTTGCTACACACGACATGTAAAACATTAGGGGTTTCGCTCCGAGAGACGAGAGCATGACTACTTACTGAAATGTCACATCACCTAAATATATAATTTAACAAGAAAATAAAATAGCACCAGTTGAGATTTTGCAGATCGAAACGCTGACACATGAGGCTGGATTAGGGGCTAAAGGCAAATATATATCCACCGTGTTGCGGTTCATTTCTAGGACTATTGTCTATTTTATTGTTCTTCCTGGTGGAAGCTTTAGACACTTTCCACAAATGAAGACAGATAGCCTTCTTTTGTCAAACGAGGAGGAATTTCATCTCCTTCTGAAATGTCATTCCAAAATGTATATGAGAACATGCCGGCTTACTTATAAATGGACCACAGCATGAGCAGCCGTTGTTGTTTCTTTGAAATTTTCTCTCAGGGGAATAAGAGGCGATGGCTGGGAGTCACATGCGGCGGGGGCCAAAGCAGCCGCTACGGAAGCAGAGCAGCGGGCAGCGGGACAGGCGTGATAGCAGCTATGCCAGAGGCGGCAGTCTGCTGTCCGTCGCAGCCGTCAGCCCGGCGTGCGTCTCCCGGCCCCCTGGGCTCTCCTTCTAAGCTAAGCTGAGCCTGTTGGCCCTTTTCCAAGGTGCCAGGCCATGGCACGCAGCCCATAGGCATACAGCCCATCGGCCCATGCCGCGGCGGCACAAAGACGGGTGGAGAGGAAGCAGTTGGATGTGTGAGGTAAGGGGCACAACACGGCTATAAGGCAGGGGCTCTCGAGCGCATGCTCGCTGCCTCTCCCAAAGAAAAGCTGCCTGTTCTTAGAGCAAGCAGCTGTTCCACACCGAGGGACACGGGGCTGAGATGGACAGCAGGCAAGGAGACAGCGGAGGGAAAGAGGCCCAGCCACATACAGGGTCAGCCTCCCTGTCACCTCGAGTGGCACCAGATATGGCTGCTTATGTAAGTATAACTTCAGAGTTTAGGCCTTTGGTCTTTCAAACCAAACATACAGCACTGTGTGAAGGTCTTAGGGAGTCAAAGGAAATGTGTGAAAGCTATTTATCTCAGAGCAAAAAACACAATTTAGTATAAGAACAAATGCAGAGTAAGAGTACCAAAAAAAACCGGTAAAACTTTCTTCCGTTCTCTAAAAAGTTACTTATGTGCTGTTGGATGGCTAGATGAACACAGAACACCACTTCAGTTCCCACACCTCGTCTCAGGGGTTCAGCTGATGTAAATGTTAAATACATGGTGACACATGGGTGTATCTGATGGTTACTTCACATACTGGGGTGATTTTAGCAAAAGTTTTGAAATGGCTAAGCTAAGACAGGCATAATGTCAAAGTTTTACAGCAACATGATCATTTAAACAACATTGTCTTTGACTAATACTGTATATGATATTCAACATATATACATAGGCTAATTTGGGGTACCTGTAGTATATGTGAGTGAATGCATGCGTATCTGTCTTGTATCTCCTTCTGACTGTATTCCCCTTCCTTGTGGTTTCAGACTCCCCTGTGACACTGACCAGGACAATATGGATGGACTAGAGAGTAACTCGGCCTGCCGGTTAATCTTAAGTATGCAAGGTGCCGTGTTTTCAAGCTGTGTGAGAGCCCACCTGGCCCCGGTAACATCCACGCCCACCATCAGCTGCCCGCTGATGGTCAGGAGCTCGTCCCGCAGCTTGATGTCCCCGCAGCGGGCGGCGGGGCTGTTCTTCTTCACCTCCGTCACCCAGATGCAGCCGACGTCGAGGACAGGGCCCTTGTCGCCCTTCCTCCGCCTCCGCCTGCCTTTCTTGCGACCCTCAGGGTCCCCAAAAATAGGGATGTTCCCAAAGCTGAGGCCAAACTCGTCGCCGTCGCCACGGGCCTTGTGCAGCCAGGTGGCGTGTACCTCCACGTCCATGTCCTCCTGGGGGGTCACCGGCTGCAGGGCCACGTCCCCTTCCACAAAGTTTAGCTGTATGTACTCTACCAGCTTACGCACGGCGGCCTGGCATGGCTGCGTGCCACCCTGTCCCACGTGGTTCTCCGTAGCCTCCAGCCAGCGCCCCAGCAGGGCCAGGTAGCTCAGCGAGTTCTCCTGGGTAATGGGCATCATCCAGGCTCAAACAGTCCGAGGAATGGTCACATCATGGGGGTTCTACCTCACCTGAGCTGCCGTCGCTCCCCAGAAAGGCAGGAGTGGCTTGCGTGGGTCTGATCTCTCTCCATCGCTGCAGATATACTAATAGCTCGGCCGGGCTCATGTGCAACATACAGGCCCACCACATCTTCCCGCCATTAAATCTAGCCAAATCTGGGCCATGATGTCATACTATAAAAAAAAAGACCCCCCCCAAAAAAAAAAAAGTAAGGCAACCAGCTCCAGGACCTTAAGCTGTGAGCGCTAGCAGTGGAACTGGAGCCATTAGCTGCTCAGTTGAGAGGATTTCAGTCAAGCCGAAAGCGGAAAATGTTGGTTCACTGTAAACGGAGAGCAAGGCAATTCTTCCTCCGGTGCGTCATGCAGTCACCTAAAGAGAAAAACATAAAAGCTCTGTAAGAGAAATGGAATAGCGAGGAAACTGGGGAAGAGTCTCCTCAGCTCTCGCTGCAGTCGTTAAGCACAAAGAGTTATTTTCTTTTGTGGGCACACAGCACTGAAAACAACTTTTGTTTCTGAGCTTGCAGTCACAAAGGGGGGGGGGGGGGGTGAACAGTCAGAACATTCAATGCTGTTCTCTGGCATAAAAAATGAAAGATATGGCACCCCCAGTTATGAACGATATACGCTTTGATGGCATAGATGGTTGCTTAATTTCTGACCCATATTTCAGTTTGACACAGATTGCCCCCCCCAGCGACAGAATGAAAACAGTAGCTGAAAAGACCATGGTTCATCTCCCTGACTGGACATTGTAGCCCTTTATTTACACAAGACGCTGGGAGAGAGTAACCACATTTCTTGCCATTTTTAGGGCTCACAGTTAAATGAGTGCTTAAAGTTTTCTCCCAAAATAAACCAAAACATTCAATTCAGCAGACCTACCGTTCTCTTTAATGTGCACTTCAGCCAGTTGCAGTTTGGGTTACAAACCAAAACAACTTACAACATATCGTGAAGTGAAAATATGACAACTTTGTTTTAAGAATTAAAATCGAAGTCTTCTAAAAAATAAAAATGAGGACTCTTCATAAAAAATTGCTTGTATGTTACTCAGACCTGATAATCTGGGCCATCCATCTTCATCTCTTTGGGTGTAGAGACTATAGGACAACTCCCATTATAACAAATTAGGAACCCTGTGTAAAGGCACTAAATCACCAAACCCTTGAAGCAAACACTACACATTGTTCACATCAAGGGGTCTTTAGTAAAAGTTACTTCCATACACTAGATCCAGTGGAGGTACAGTATGTGTCCTCTGAATGTCATAATGCATGATACAGGTGAAGGTATTTTAGTCGGAGCTTTACATTTCATTTTCATTTCCAGTGTAGGATGCTAGTGCATCCCCTCATATGGTTAACATACATTATATGGGCAAAAATCTTGGGACACTGCACATTACACCTACAGGACATCCCATTCTAAATCCATAGGCATCAATATAAAGTTGCTCCCCCCTTTTGCAGCTATAACAGCTGCCACTCTTCTGGGAAGGCTTTCCCACAAGAAACATCAGATGCTGATGTTTCACATGAAGGCCTGACTCACAGTCTCCGTTCTACGTAGTTCATCTCAAAGGTGTTCGATTAGGTTGAGCGCAGAGCTCTGTGTGGGCCAGTCAGGTTCTTCCACACCAAAGTCACCCAACCTTGTCTTTGTTTCAAACTGTCTGGCTTAATCAGTTCAGGAGCTCTTTTCTCTGTCTGCTTGAGTTTGTGGTTGGGAGAGGAAAAACCCAGAACCTCTATGATTTACAGTACAGTACTGGGCTCAACCAGTGTACCATCTGGTGATAAAAGTCTCAAATCTATCAGTATCAAAAGACAATCCACCAATACAGGACAAATGGGTAACACTTTACTTAAAGCAGTCATCACAATGCATTATAGATACCTTCCTACTGCATTATAATGGAAGTATTATAAACACAGGTATAACTATTTATAAAAAGGCATAACATATTATAGCCATGTTTATTATGCATTATGAATGCTCTTTGAAGCTCTCATCTAAAATGTACTATAGATTCCTTCATAATGCATTGTAACGGTCAGTGAAATCCATTATACTGCATTACACATGAGTGCTTTAAGTAAAGTGTTACTAACAAACAATTATGAGAAAAGGAGCTGTGTGACTGAAGAAAATACAAACAAATGTTTTCTGCATTACATTATACTACTCTAGGATTATCAATAAGTTTGGCCAAAAAGTTGTTACCTCTGGGAATGAAGACATTGCATTATACCAAACAAAACGCTTCGGATTTGTGATTTTTTGCATGTGCAGAGTTTCTAAACTCAGAAGGTGCTTTTCTTGATTAGGAAATATCATGTACTCTAATTTGCTCATGGTATTTATTTTCAATACTAAGAGACTTGAAGTTTATTATCTTAATTTGAGTTGAGAATTATTGGTTCTTGGAATATCTGACTACTTAAAATCTGTATAGGAAACCACACTTCCATAGGAATTTGGTACTAGTTCACACTGTGAAATAGTACTACAGAATAGAAAAGACATGTAATTAGAACTGTTTAACCAACATTGTTAGGAGACTAAGTCAATGGCTCATAATCACCATGCTGTCACAGCATGAGTAGTGTGTGCACAGCTTGAGTCAGACAGTAAGCCGTCCGTAATACAATTGGGACACAGGAGTTCTGTCCAAGCATTTATCCAAGCTTTTTTACTGTTTTACACTTCAGAGAGACAGAACTTTCAAACACAGGGTCTTATAAGGTCATTACAGGCCATGAGGTAGAAAAATCCAGTGGTTCCCCAGACAAACACAGAATATACTAACCTGACACACTGTAAAAAGCATAACATTTTTTTTTTAAGTTCCCAGGAAATATGAGACCCAGAAACACTTTGCCAAGGCATCGGTGGTCAAGGTGACTTCAGAGCAAAAGTTTCCTTTTTTGGGAAAAAGATTTTTATGCTTTACACACACCCCAGTGCAAGTGTAGGCAAAGCTCCCAAAACAGAAGATCAAATTACCAATGAAAGTTTGGTTTTAATGGGTCTTCCAGCTATTTTACAAAGCAAGGCAGCAAGACTCTGAACCACATTTTTTATACATTTTTGTGACTGAATGAAAATCGGATCCTGGAAAATCCCGAATTGTCAATATTAAAGTTACTTTTCTCCACTTATGATTTAGTAAATAAAGTAATTATAAAATGCACTGTTTTGATCTCCAGCCTATTCACCAGAGCTGCTGAACAACACCAGCACAAAATTGCCAACACTGGCCCCCTGACTGGCCTGAGCTTCTGGAAAAGCAGTTTTAACTGGACAGCTAGGAGTTCACTGATGCCAGACTACAAGGTGGAGTGGCAAGCATGTCACCAGCACAAATTCAGCACGCTATGATTATGGGAAGTGTTGGGGGCTGTAGATCGCTGGGTAGCAGAGATCTGATTGTGGTCAGCCCTCACCCTGATTACTTTGGGCCAACACTGTAATCAGCACTGCAGCTCTGTTTACACCTCCTGCCCCGTAAACACACTGCATGCTTTGGGCCATCACTGTAATTAGCACCGGAGCTCTGTTTACGCCTCCTGCCCCATAAACACACTGCATCCTCCCATAGCTCACATAAAACAGCAACAACAAAGAGTTAGAGCAACCATTTGCTTCTTTAATGCTCAGTCATATTTTGGTTGTGTGGTTTCCGTAGCAGCCCATGTGCCCAAAGAACATGAATCAAAAGCTTGGTGTCTAGTCTCTTACCTAAAACTCTTATCTCATTACCTTATCTAATACTTACGTTGATCTACCTTCCAAATATTTTGGCAAAGCAGGTAGCTCATCTCATTTGACGTGCTGCTTATCCAGCTTCTTACACAATTACGTTATTTATTATTCGGTAATTGTGATTTGTACGGTTTAGCTAACATTGATTGCATATGTTGACTAATATAGGTAAAAAGAATGCTAAGGTTTTTCAAATACTGACTTATAAGATAACAACAGGCTCTCATACACAGTGTTTATGCAGATGTTTATTATGCGCAACACAATACCTGGCAGGATACATTGCTCATTGGAAGATTTAAGTAACAGTGATTTCTTTTTTTAAAAAAGTTAGGCAAAACAGAACAGGGGAGAACACAGAATGAAATATTTGTTAATATTTTTGGAAATCTCTTACGTAATTGAAGTAGCATATGAATTACTCATGAGCAGGACGGGTGGGATACATCCTACCCAATATTTAAACTGTGGTGTTTCTCCCACCCAATATTTTCCAGGATTTTGCCGTTAAAAATATAACTAAACTCATCTACGGATCAAGGGAAAAAAACCTTTAGACAATGATTTCCGTTTCATACATATAAACAAATGTGTATAGTCAGTGCTGAAAAAGACGGGTAGCCTATACATAGGAATACAAATGAGGTCATACAGGATAATATGAGAGGGTGGATTTGCCTCAGTCACTTACTGGAGCTGTCCCTGCCCCTCCAATACTGAAAACACAGTGACACCCTTGATAAGTAGTTGCTTTAGTGCAACTAAAAATGGTGGTCATTTCAATAAAACCACTGCCTTGAAACTCACCTAGGTAACAGTGAATGGCTCAATGTGAACCTGTATCTGCAGATCCCCATAAGCATGAGTGCACAGTCAGTCTGGGAGTTTGAGTCGCTGTCACTGGCTTAAATGATGCATCTCAGGAAAGACCCTCTCTTTGTAGTAGTGCTGAGAACACAGATGGTCCCGCAGCAAGTACAATCTGTTCAGGGGAGGGGTGCTAATCCAGGGTCCATGTCATCTGTGAAACAGAGATCTGCACGCATCACAAACAGCGGGGGTTGGGGTCTGAAGCATCCCAAAGGCAACCAGGCTGGCTTTATGCCACCGTCTGGAGTGTTTGGGTCTGCCTTGTTTAATTAAAGAGATCCGGCTCCTTTTCTGAATGTTTCTGTCCAAAAGCACAGGGATCCCCTCTTAGGAAAACACTTCCAGTCACAGGGCAATTAAATAAATATGCTAAAATGTCAGAAGTGCTGCCCCAGTGTGCTTATGTCACACAGCACCAACTCGGCATACACAACACAAATAAAATCTCCCATAATGCATAAAATTTCAAGGGCTCTAACTTTCCAGAAAGCTGCTTTTATGCCATATTACTATTATAATATTTTTTTGATAAAACTTTCTGTTAAATAATTAAGTTTAGCTACAGTACCCAAATTTCTACAATCAAAGAATTAACATTGTAACAAGCAATCACTTCACTAAAAATTCTTAATGTTCTAGGTGTTTTGTTGACATTAACCAGACCTTTCTCTTTTTAAAAGAGGAGTACAGGAATTATTCTGCTTAATGCATACTCCACATCAGAAGTGTCCACTCTACGGCTTGTTGTACATCTGCCATGATCACATGGCTTGACCACTGGACTGCGAAAATAGCAGTGAATGTGCATTGAAGAATTATCTTCCTGTTGACAGACAGACAGAGACGTTCAGGCTCACATTCCCTGTAGTTAAAATTCCCCCGCCCCCCCTTCTATTCATTTTTTATGTACTACATGCAACACCAGAAGAGATGAACAATGATTGTACATTGAAGAATGTACAATGAATTAAAAACTTGTTCTGTTATATAATTGGCAGCATTATCTGTTGAGAATGATGGAGCTGCATTAGATTTGAAGCTTTTCATTTGGATTACAGGACATCTGGAGCATTAATACCCAGACATTTATGATCCCTAATCATTAAGTCCAGGGACTGACAAGGTCTGTTGCAAAGCGAAAACACTTTGAGTATAAGGGATACAGCTCTTAAAACACAATAAACATGTTTTTCATTAACAGAGACCTCAGTCACACAAATTTTACATGACCATTAAGCAAACTGAATAAACACTCAGTGTGCAGTATTCCAGCAAATGGACTGAATCAGACTTAAAAAATGATAGATACTTCAACACTATTAAGTCAAAGAGTTAATGTAGACCCATCTCAAACTCATCTTAAACCTTAGGTTATTTATTTTGGATCGCACTTTCTTAATTTAAAACATTGCATGCAACAAAGACCAAGCCTTGATGTCTGTAGTCGGAGATCGAGGTGCAGTCTTTGGCACGCCAAACCACATTCTCTGAAACAGCACTTGACCTGACTGAAAACAGGCGCCACATTGTTTATCTACCAAATTACACAGCTTTAATAAGCTGTTTCTAATCATTCTTTGTATAACCACTTTAAACAATGTTTCTATTTGTGAATATATGTATTTCACTGAAATACGAGGGGTGTTCCACTCTGTGTGTGCAGTGTGCATGCTCTCCCAGTGTCATGGGTGCCCTCTGGGTACATTGACTTCTTCCTGCAGTCCAAAACCATGCATTTAGGCTAACTGTTGTTTCTTAATTGCCCACAGTGTACAAATGATGTTTTTGTGTATGTACTCAGTAATGGACTGCCATGCCATCCAGAGTGTTCCCTAGCCTTGGGCCAGGTACTGCCTGGGATGGGCTCCAGCACAACCAGACCTGGATTAGCCATTGGAAGCTGGATGGACAGACAAGTAAGAAAAGCCAAGCAGGCAGTAATAAAGCACAGATAAAGAGTAAAGAGGAGGAAAAAAATCTAACAGCAATTTTAGACAAACACACACTTATTTTTGTTTGGGAGGGCACAGCTTTACTACTGATAAGAGACCAGCTTTCAGCACTAGACCGCAAATTCAGTCGAACACTTCAAACATACTGAGGAGCAGTTTGTAGCCGTATTTAAAAAATGCAATGCCAAGCGATCTCCTCTCAGACTGTTCACTCACAATCCTGCAGAGAGAAGATAATCATTCCAATGCAGCAACAATACAATAACATACATTGGAGCATACAACTGAGTAATCCATAGTGAGCATTTGAAATTTACTATAAAGAATATTACTGTGTAAACTGGCCCAGTGCATAGAATTTCTAAATGAATTACACCAAAACATGAACAAGGTCCATAGGCTAACCATAATCCCACCATTTTCAGTTACATGAGTAAAGAAGATGTACTGGGCTTGTGATGTCTTACAACTGTAAGAGATCATAAAATCTCTCTCATGAAGACCCAGGAAACACCCATAAGTTTTTCATGGGAAAGAGATGGAGAAAGTTTTTTTTTTTTCCAAAAAAAGAAGCTTTGAATGCTCCCAGGAGTATTTTAAAACAATGAAAATAGTGAGAGAACCCAGATATTACCAAAGTCTTCCCACAACAGTGGCCATACAAATCTGAAGGGTAATTGTCATTGAAGTGCCTATGCCAGCAACAACACTGAAGCTGACAGATCTTTGAAAAGATACCTGCAAGGAAAGGATAGGAATCCTGTCCAGAATGTTCTTGCATTGTATGCCCCTGGGACAGACTCCAGGCTGATGGTCTCATGAAACTAAAATTGAGCTGTCTGGTCTGAAAGTGAAACACCAAGCCTAACACATCTGATAATCCAGGTCACACCATCCCTAATGTCAAGCATGATGATGGTAGTATTATGGCAGTGTTTATTTCAGCAGGAGGCCATGGGAAGCAGTATGGACAGAGGAATACAGAGGCACCTATCAACAACAAATATACATTTAAAGCAATGCGTCATGCTGTAAGCCAGAAACATACTAAAAACACTACAAAGGAGTGTCTTAAAAACAAGCAGGTCAATGTTTTAGAATGGCCAGATCAAATCTGGACTCCAAATCCTATTGATAATCTGTAACAGAATCTGAAAATTGTTGCCCACCAATGCTCAGTTTAATTTGTTAGAGTTATCTGTATGGATGAATTGGTAAAAATCCTTATATCAAAACGTACAATGCTCGAACGGACATACATATATGAAATATAATTGCTGCCAAATGTTTTTGTGTGTGTGGGTTGGGGGGGGTTGTACATAAAATACGTAATATTTTTATTTTAAAAGAAAATAAGTAATATGCTGTATGCAACAATCTGAAGCAGGCTGTCAGCAGCAGGAAGTATTTAACAAGTGCCATGGCTGAAGCATCCCATAATAATCCCCAGCCCTTTAATACACGCACAGCAGTCTGACCTTCCCCCCAAAGAGCTGGTAGAGGTAGCTAGGGAGAGGGAGGTCTGGGTCGCTCTCCTGAAGCTGCTACCCCCGCGACCCGAACCCCGGACAAGAGGATGGTAATGGATGGATGGATGGATAGTCTGACCTTCAACTCCATCTGCAGCAATAAAGATATGATCATTCTGTATCTGGTTAAAGGTAATTAGATAGACCGCTCTAATACTTGGCAATTATGATATCTATATTTCTACTGTTGGAAAAATATGTGGGTCAAACTTAAAAACAGTATAAGAATGCATAACAGTCTGAGGAGTTGATCATCATATTCTATAACAGACATGATATTCGGTGATGATACCCTGAATTTTTCATAAATATCATTTATTTTTAAAGCTGATTATCTGCTGTTGTTGTCCAACACAAAATCCAAATGTTTTAGCACTGCCTTCTACCCCGGCTCCTATCACTAAAAACCACATCCACCAAACATTATGAGACAGCAGAAATAGTGCAGAATCCATCCATTATGAAGTAATGCAATTACTAAAGAGCAATTCATTACCATTAGTAATCAAACATATCGTCAAGAAAAATCTAAAAGATAAAGGATCCTGAGAAGGTTACGGTCATATTAAATGAGTAGTTTCTATGACCAAAACTCATAGAACAATTGAGAAATTGTGCATAGCACTGACAACAGATATTTTGCATTTATTAAAAGAGACAGAGCAGTTTTGGTGCCAAAAGTATGACGTGTGGTGCCAGATTCCCGCAGAACAGTTCCAGATCCTTGCCAACTCATTACCATTCATGCTCTCCTGCCTGATCCAACAATTTACAGAGTGCCATAGTTATCTCTTCATCCATTCCCTGGACATCAGATGGAAGTGGGGAGCTCTCTTATATGGCTGCTTATATAATATCTTCTAGGACCCACAAACTGTCAACCACTATAACAGGGTTCTTCAAATCACGGTCCTCGAGGTCCGAGCCCTGCTGATTTTCCAGCCTTCCTTTACCTGTCAGTCAGGTG
>JABFEA020000119.1:11784585-11810145 GCA_019775915.2 Cyphomyrus plagiostoma | reverse complement strand
TTATCGTTTTGGAAGCCATTAAGAAAAAAATGCTCTTCTTGTTTTATCCTGTTCATTTTGTGTTTAAATGCTAAAAAGAAAAAACATATTTAGGTGTTAATTTTGGGGGGCCGGGAACCAATTAATTGGTTTTCCATTATTTCTTATGGGAGAAATTCGATCAGAACTTAAACTTTTTAGGATTCGATCCAGAGTCCGGAACGGATCAAGTTCGAGAACTGAGGTACCACTGTACTAAAAAATAAGTGCTCACAGAAAGTCTTGGGATGCTTGCTTAATTCTGTAAAAATTTCAAGAATTTATTGGTTTCACAACAAAAGTTCATTGACAAGCAACATTTAACTTATCTGCACATATTTTATGCATAGACATTTTCTTTTTATTAAGTGTCATTATTTTACTGCTAATTACAATTGTGGTCACTTACTCCCAAAGGATTAAGCAGCACACATATTTGGTGTTTTATGTTATTGCAAATGTGTTAATTAAAAAACAATGTCAATGAACTTTTTAACTCAGAACAGCTCTTTTAGAATTATAATTTGGGTTCCAATTTATTACTACTGTGTACTTGAAACTAATGTTTGACTTAAAGCTCCTGGTTGCTTCTAATGTGATACATATTTTCAAACAAATGAATAAATAATTATTATAAAACCAATAAATGTGCAATATTTGTACTGAATTCAGCAAGCATCCCAGATTTTCTGAGAGCACGGTATGATGATGACTTACCTTTGGACGCTGATTTTTGTTACGTGATTTCTCTTGTTTGGACTTCTCTCTGTACAGTGGATTAAAGAGAAACTCCTGGGATTTGCAGTCAAATTGCAAAGACCAGTCCCACACAGAGGGAATGTTTAATGGGCTTCCACGTGTTTGAGACTCAGTCTGTGAAGACAAGATTGATAAACATTAAAACAAATACTTAAGGAGTGTGTGATGTCAGTCCACTACTCCACACTCTGCTGCTGAAATGTTTTAGGACTGATCCATCCATCCACCTGAAGACCAAGGAGTGTGAAGAAATAACTGACCTCCCATTACTGGTCTTGGTAGTTCAAGAAACATGAATTTACAGTCCAGTTCTTGAATTTTATATCTGGAGATTCAAATTCATGAGACAAGCAAAACAAGATAGAAACCTGCACGAAAAACTGAACCCCTTTTGTCTAGTGTACTCTATGGCTGAAAATTTCAAATACTGCAATGTGATATTTTTATGAAATACTGATATTTATAAAGCAAATAACTAGTTGAAAATACAGTGGTACCTCGGTTCTCGAACTTAATATGTTCTGGACTCTGGATCGAATCCTAAAAAGTTTGAGTTCTGATCAAATGTTTCCCATAAGAAATAATGGAAAATCAATTAATTGGTTCCCGGCCCCCCAAAATTACACCTAAATATGTTTTTTCTTTTTAGCATTTAAACACAAAATGAACAGGATAAAACAAGAGCAGCATTTTTTTCTTAATGGCTTCCAAAACGATAAAGATCTTATCCCAACTTCACCCCTGTCCAGCCCCGATCATCCGCTCCTTCCATGTGCCACGCCCCCTCGTTAACCTCGTGTAGGATCCCCATGTGATCAGCTGATTCTGGTTGTTGTCATTAGTCCTCTGTATTAAGGCCGTTGGTTTCAGTTTGTTTCCCCAGTCCAGGTGCGTTCGACTTGCTTACAGCGCTAACAGCATTACGATTAGATGTGTTGCGACCACTCTACCGGCTGCACAAACTGGAACCGCTTCCGTGACGACACACCTTTGCCCTTATTGGCTGAAGAGTTTAGCTACATGCATGACGTTTGTATCCCAGGCAGTTCTGATGTGTAAAAGTTACTAATACGTAACTTTCTGGTGAGCCATGGCTAACAAAATGATATAAAATACAGTGTATTACCTGATAATGCTATTTTATTGAAAATACTGTATCACCAACAAGCGCTGCTACTACAGCAAATGCAAGGCTGACACGGAACCTTTTGTGTCCGCTCAGAGACGTACCGTGTGACTCATTTCCTGGCGCGTACAATTTATATTGTGTTTTTGTTAAAGATAATTATTTTTTGATGAAGGATTTTTTTTCTTGAAATAAATTTGTTAATGAAAGGTTGGATTTTTTTCTCAATTTTTCAGTGTGACATGAAGCTCCTTCACCAAAAGTTGATTTTTTAAAAACCCTCTTTAAAATCTTTATAAGGGGTGCCAATAATTGAGGGCACTGTGAGTTTGTGCCAACAAATCACTTACTTTTGCTCAATATAATCTCAATGAAAGCTAAAATATTTCCATACAGCAGATGACCGTTGTATTTTAGCAACCATTTCTTGTTCACTTGTCACCTGCTCACTCATTTTAGTTGATTTTTTCACAAACTCACCACACTGTCTATACATGAGTCTAGCAGCAACAACAAAACAACTATGATTTGCTCAGTGAGCTCATGCAAATGAAGCAGTGGTAAACTTTACACCAATTTTGTAATTTACACTAGATAATCTTGAAAAGAAATAACAATAAAAAAGCATTCCATGTTTTGTTTATGCATCCATCCATCTCCTGAAACCGCTGAATCCCAACTGGGTTCACAGGGGGGACTGGACCCTATCCCGGGAACAATGGGCGCAGGCGGGAAGTTTTGTTTATGACAAAGTAAAAATGTTTTAATGAAGCGTATTGATGATCTCCATTAAGTGTATGTTATCATGAGGATCAGCCCGCCCCCCCACTTAATTATATCAGCAACATTTCAAAATACTGGAACTATATTAGAAAATGTATACCATGCTATAATGTTTGAGTGATATGATGGAATGAAAAATTAGTTACCAATCTATCCAAATGTCAACCCTGACCATCACATTGCCCAGTCATACACTCTATACCTCATAGAGTACTGTGAAAATGACCTGGAATTGGACAAAAGTTGTCCCCATGCAGATGATGTAATGCTTACCTTCATGATGGAGGCTCTCTCATAGGGTGAGCTGAAGAGGAATGTGCTGAATATGGCGACACTGATGCTGTCAGAGAGGACTGTCAAGTAGGTTTCTGAGAACTGGAATGCCAGGCTGTGCTGCTGAAGCAGCTGCCATACACATTCCAGGAAAAGCAGGAATACTGGAGACTGCAGCAGGAGTGTACAGGGATCAAACACAGGATGCCCACAAACAAGTGCCATTAAAGCTTCAGCGTCCAGCTGGGTCATGATATTCACAAAATTTTCCCTTAGTCAAGTATTTCCACAAGTGTACCTCTTTGTCCTTATTGTTTAGATGGTTACAGCGCTCCAGAAAGTTGTGGCCACCAACAACCCACTCTTTCTGCACCAAACTCTGGAAGCCTGTCAGTGTTCGGTAGTGGGGGTCCAGCATCAGCTGAACAAGGCTGGAAATCACACAGTTGAGGTCTGCGCCTCCATCCTCTGGTGCAGAATTAACAAACACACTCGGTTATTCATATTATATATTTTAGCATCGTATATTTTTACATTAAGCAGTTCAGTAGGCTTATAAAGTGCTTTCCCATTGGGAGTATAATTTTAAATCTGTGTAACATATATTTGAATAAAAAAATATATATTTTTTCCCTACCAATAAGAAGGACGTTTGTATTTTCCTTTTCCAAGTATTCAACAACCTCAACAGCTTTATGAAGACACTGCCTGTAGAAAATGAACAAAATAATAATGAACAACATCCTGCCCCTGTGCAACAGGCTAATAACCCCCCCCCCCCCCCCCACACTCCGGAAAATTTGATCATCAGCATCTTCTCTCGGCATTGGATTTTTCATAGAATTTAGCCCTTGGGGAAAATTTTTGGGGATTGGGGAACCTCAGAAGACGGGTACCTACTTCTGATATAAGCGTAGTATTTGAACTTCATAACTTTTTAAACAAATTAGAGTTTGATAGGACAATACTGAATCTTCAAAATTCCTGAAATATCACAATTTGATTTTGTTGCAATGAATATTGTGATTTGTATAAAGCAAAAAATGAGTTGAAAACAAATATCAAAAACAAACTATAGCCAAACTGAACTTATCTACTAATTGAGTTCCTCCAAAATGTAATATTGCACATTGTCAAACATATTAATGGATATTTTGTTCTTTTTTCTTTTTTTTGTTCTGGCTATACATATAGCCACCCAACCCCAATCCACAACTTTTTCTGTGAAATAAAATGAAGTCACTGATCAGTGGTTTAGAGAAGCTTTAAATAATACTACTAAGGTAAACCAAAAAGGGCTGATGCTTATTCTTACAAACAGACAACAATAAAGACATTTAATATATGAACTGCTTAAGAATGTATTGATGTTTCAAACTGCATTGCAATTATCTTTTCAAGGGGCAAAATTATCATTCCATCCTTCATCTTGCCTATAGTAACTTCACTTATGGCAATTATACAGTATCAAGCCTCTCTGGGCCCACAGCACAGTCTGAATAAAATATATGATCATTTAATTGACAGTAAGGTTTTTCATGGAGTCATGTGGGAACTGAGGTTCTTTATGTGAGCCCTAAAAGGCACAAAAGGAGCTTATTTAAGACCCACTAAAAGACAGCTGTCTCCCAAGACCGGCGAGCACCTTTGAGCATCATCCTTTATGAGCAGATCCGCTTGACATCACTTCCTATGTCCTACATGAATATGGAGCAAACGCTAGAAGCATACCTGATGATGCTGAGCCACCTTGTGGTTTCCAGTGTAGAGAACCATTTCATATCAGAAATCCAAAATTCACCAATATTGTCTACAGCAAGTAGAAAAAAAAACAAATTAACATTACAAGGACTGATAATAGTTTATTATTCAAAATAAAAAAGGATGTGTGTTTCTGTATTTACAACATACAAAGAATTATTTTTTTTCTGAGCACTGAAGTGGAAATATGCTATTTTTAAATATTCTGATATACCACATACTATTTATATTATTGTTATATGTATAGTGATATCACCTTGATGAAAACAGTTTATCCTTTTATAGATTATTTTTTAATCTAATAAAATTTATGCACACTAAACTACAAGCAGATCAGTACTTCTATCACATAAACAAGAAAGCATCTTTCCAGTTCCATTACTATTGCTGTGAAAACAGCTCACCAATGAGGAAGTTCTGCTTGAATCTGCTGTAGGACTGCTGGATGTCTTGGATGCTGGGAAGCGTCTCAGAGAGCTCCACTGCTTTTACAGCATAAAGGTAATTGTGAGCTACAGCATTCAGCATTCTGAAAAGAATCATTGCGAAAAAAAAAATCTTTTTTATTTGGCATTACGTAACTGTGACCTTATTTTATTATTAAATATTGCTATTTATGCTCCTGTATGTTACACTTTTAATAACTGGACACAGAAGGATAACAGTAAAATAAAAATGCAATAAAACATTTTGCAATTGAAGAACATGTTTTAGAGTGTTTTTAGAGTTATTTTTAGAATTTCTTTTACTGTATGAATAGGTTTAGTCTTGGGGAATTGCATAAAAGCATAAACCAGGGTAAAATGTACAATCTGTTTCACATCTTTTCATGATACGTAACGGCACACCCCGAAGAATTTCAAAACACTGGAATAAAAAAATAAATTATATACACAACACCCACACCAAGAAAGGTGTGTCTAGTATATTTATTTGAAAACCATTACGTAATTTTAGTTTGCTGAATTTTAAGGGTTAAAATCAAAAAAGGTCACTAACATAGTCTGAGTATAATGTTTGGTTTTTCAAAGACAAAAATAATTGTTTCATTTAGAAAACCAAAATTTTCTGATACTGAAGATTTATTATGGTCAGAAGTGATTCAGTTTACAGCTGTCTTTGAACTTGCATTAAGTGTTCTGTACTGTGAAGTGCGTTCAGTAGAACGCATGAGTCATAATTGAAGACGACAGGCCACATTGAAAAATGAACTATGAGCTACATAAGTGCAGCAATAAAATAAGAAAAAGTTCAGACCATGTACCTCTCCATGTACTGTTTTTGAGCCCGTTGGGAACTCTCCTCCTGCACCAGAGGTAAACTGGCAGTTTTAAACAGAGCACAGCCACTGTGGTGAGACCAGCACCAAATCTGAAAAGCAAACAAAATATTAATCCCCACACCACCACCCCCCAAAAAAATCTGTAATCAGTAAATTTAAATTTAGAATATTTTAAATATCCACCCATCCTTACAACAGCATATTCAGTACATGGTCACAGCAGACCTAGAGCCTGGCCAAGGCCTTATAGGGTTAAAAGTGGGGGAACACCCATAAGGAGATGCCAGTGGAGGACATCTAGAGATGCCAATTTAGCATCTCCATGAATTAGGACTGTACAAAGAAATCAACATAACATGGGGAGAACATGGAAAATCCACACACACACACACACACACACACACACACACAGATGTGGGTGGGATTTGACTCAGCTCTCGGTAATTTTCTGCCTATGACATTTTTACAGTAATTTATTGCTGTTGATTGCGCTGTATAGCATTAACAACAGTCAAGATAGAAACCAGATAAAACCCTACACACTAGAATCTAAGAATGTGTTTAGGAAAGAGTTACACTTAAGTAATTTTTAAATACTATGAAGCTCATACATAAAATTTATAAATAGCTAAATAGCATGAAGCTAAACACCATGGATGCTTCTAGGCTATCTGATAACGTGAGAAGAAGATGACAGTATGTATAATGGCAATAGTTAAAAAAAAAAAAACATATAAAAGACTTACGGGTACACCTTTCCCCTGATATGCTGCCAAATCCTTCTCCAAAACATTTGTTGGAATAAAGAAAAATTGTGGTAACCTGTCAAATAAAACCCTATACAACTTAAAACATAACATTCAGGAAGAGTAGAATATAGCATGCTGTTACTCATCATATTAAAATAAATTAAATCATTCAAAAATCAGTGCATGTTAAATGAATGTCCACCTAATACCTGCAATATACCAACCAGCCATAACATTAAGACCACATGCCTAATATTTGTAAGCATCCCTATTGCTGCCAAAACAGCTGACCCATTGAGGCATAGACTCCACAAGGCCTCCAGAGGTATCCTGTGCCATCTGGCATCAAGCAGCAGATCTTTTATGTGTAGTAAGTTGGAAAAGGGACTCGTTTGTCCAGCGCAGCCCGCAGAAGCACAACTAGATTGAAATCAGGAGTATCCTCAAGCATTCCTGCACTGCATCTTTGCAGTGTGGCAGGGCACATTATCCACCTGAAAGAGGCCACTGCCATCGGAGAATACTGTTGCCCTGAAGCAGCGTACTTGGTCTGCAACAATGTTTAGGCAGGTGGTGCGTGTTAAAGTAACAAGAACATTCCCCAGAGCATCACACTATCTCCGTCGCCTTGACTTCTTCCCATAGTGCACCCTGGTGCAAGTGTCATGCAAGCCAAAATTCTGAGGGGGTACAATAAGAGTGCCCCCCCCCCCCTTCATAAACCAACAAACAAATAACGACACAACTTTCTGTAATTTCACAAGACAGGGGCTTTCGGTTGTTTTTTTAAATACTGCAATTTTACTCTGATTGTTGACCTGGAGATAAATAGAAGTTGGTGTTTTGTTATTTATAACCCATTACAGTGGTGGTGAAAAAAAAAAAAAAACAGCTCTCTGTCAAGATATTCACAGAGCTCAGTATTAAATATGATGATATGCTACCACAAGTCATGACTAGCTAGCGAGCCAGAAGGCTAAACAACCGACCCAAGGGATGGCTACCTTAGCTGGTACTAGCCAGCCATCTTGCAAAGCAAACTATGCTTATATTTCTCAAATACAGTCGTGTATGAATAACTGCAATTCATTTACACGCACATTTGGAAAAAAGGATTGACGCTGATGCTCTAATAGCTACTTGAACAATAGACCGTTAATTACTTGCTGCATGGATGTACAGCAGAGTTCTGAAAGCATGCACACGTTCTGCTGTGAACTTTGGGAGAAACTAATAACATAAAGAAAAGGGGTGTGTGACTTCGAGGAATGATCTATGACACAATTAGAAGAATACATTTGGTAACATAATTACAATAAGTTTGACTCAATATAAAATGATCATAAACAGACATTATAAAAAAATAGCGCACTGCATACTGGGAACACCCCAAAACACCTGCCATTTTCGAGATGCTCCGACTCAGTCTAGCCATCACCATTTGGTCCTTTCTAAGTCATACAGATCCTAACACCTGCTACCAATACATCAGTTTCAAGAACTGACTGTTCTCTTGCCTAAGAAATAATTGACAGGTACCACTAAAATGAGAACATTATTCACTTCACCTGTCATTAATTTTAATGTTATGGCTGACCACTGTATACTTATTACATTAATCAACGTCAACGTGTCACTAATTCTCAATTTCTTCGTTTTCATACAAAACAGAAATCCAACATTAATACAAAGTATACTGCATATATTAAGATAACATACTTCTGTGAAATTGTGAAATCTTTATTTATTTCCAGTAATTTACAGTTTCCTTTGGTTCTCTTCATTTCCTCCATCCAATCAACAATGTTCTCAAACATCAGTGTCCTTGGTTTTGTTTGTGTTTCTATAAAAAGCACATATGACAAATGCATAACGATTTTATTATATACAACACGTTAATATTGATTTTTGTGCAAGACACCACTCATATGAACCACCTTCGCATAAAAGCAGTGCATTATCACCGTCTAAGTCTATATTTACATTCTATACCTGGAGCTCCTGCAATGTTTTCACAATAGGAAAATGCAAAAATGCATCTGAGTGACCTCGGCTCTAGACTGTGGCGGACGATACCCTGGAATATCTGCACGAGAACCAAAAGAAACAGATACGACTTGTGTGGTTTCAAAGTATGCACAGAAAGAACAAAATATAGAAGTGATGCCCGGACCTTTTTTGCTGCCTCTTCTTTGGTAAACTTGAGTGAGAACTGAAAGACCCGCAAGTCTTTACAGTGAATAATAATCCTGTTGGGATGTTTATTCTTCATTTGAGTATTTGTTATTAGTTTCCTTTTTTCATCATAATCTAGGTTTAAAAAATATGTTATAACTAGTTTTAAGTGCATGCATTTCATACAGAACCAACAGTCCTGCATGATCAATATACAAACACTGAAACACTAACTGGAAAAGTCAAATGGAAGTAAGGTTCCTTCCAGCCTTAGTCTGATAACTTAATACATACCTCCATAGATCTGATCAACACATGTCAGGGGAATATCATTTTCTCCATATAACCTGTTTCTGAAAGGCTGAACCTGAAAGGCATACCAGAATAAAATGCTTTGGTAAATTTGTTTAATCATGTCAAAACAGACTATAAGCTACTATTGGTTCTAAAAGTACATTTTCCTCTCTGTGAAGCAGTAAAAATTAACACTTTGTGTCATTTACCAATGTAAGAATGCAAAACAAAATTACAACAGACTCATTACATTATCAGTACTATTCTCCAATTAGATCTATGTGCACTTAATTTGTTTACATGACATGTTTTGTATAACCTCTCAAACTAAACTTGATATTGTCTAACTGCAAGAAATGCATTAGGTCTCTTATCCAGCGAGTATATAAAGGTATATTTATCTTTCCATTTCGATGCAATAAACCTTATTATTATTATCAAAGGCAATAGACTTAACCTAGAAGACTGATCTATCAGTTAATCTTCAGCAACTATGCTAAAGAATGCAATTAACTGGAAAGGTTAGAAAGAAATGCTTGCAAGGGGTTCTAAATATTTACGTCCAATACGTATTAAAGTTGACTTCAGCCAACTCAAGCACTAAATAATTTCTCCAGTAGTTTAATGATAGAGAGAGGGGGCAGTAGACAGAGACCCATATGATTATACCTCTCACACGGAATTATGGGCACGATATCTAGGGTAATACTGTTTGCGTGCTGGGGAAACCAGGCAGGCTTAGTTAGTACAAAGTTCAAAAGTTGCAGACATCTAAATAGGCTGTTTTTACTTTTAATTTAACTGGGAGAGTGAACAAAATTATTAACACAGATCTCTAAAAGACATTTTAAAGAAAAATATAGCAATCTATTAGAGCTAAGGAGGACATTAATTTTCTCCTTAAATTAATCCATTTAGAGGAAAATAAAAAGCCCTGGATTATTCTTGTGTGATGAAAGTTACACCGGTAAAATGCTAAATTAAGGAGTGAAGATGTTTTGAATATGATGTTGCAAAACCTAGCTAAGTGAGTTCTTTAGGAAATTCATAAACATGGGAAATATTTCATCATTTTGGAACCTAAAAAGAACACGTAAAAAGGGACAGTAGTAACACTGTTTGGATATAACCTCAAACTCTACAGTCATGGCCCTGGAATTTTTCCAGAAAATGTACGTTTCCTTCATGTGCATTGGATCGACACATAAAAGCTGAGAAAAAAGCCAAATTTGACATCATGTCACACAGAATGCAATAAAATGGCCCAGGCAAAATTATTGGCACTCTGGAGCTCACCTGTGGCAAGAAACAGGTGCTGGCAAAACAGCAATCACACATAAAGCCAGTTGAAATGGAGAAAGGTTGACTTTGCGTTGTGTGTTTGTGTGCCACACTAAGCATGGAGAACAGGAAGAAGAGCAGAGAATTGTCTGAGAATAAAAATGTTGATATTTTTCCACAAATCTCAAGGCTACAAGTCCATCTCCAGAGATCTTCATGTTCCTTTGTCCACTGTGCGCAACATAATCAAGAAGTACACATGGAACTGCAGCTAATATCCCTGGACATGGACGGAAGAGAAAAACTGATAAAAGACTGCAACGAAGGATAGACCGAATGGTGGATAAACAGCCCCAATCAACTTCTAAAAAAATTCAAGCTGTTCTGCAGACTCAGGGTGCAACAGTGTCAGCTCAAACTATCTGTCGACATCTGAATGAAATGAAACGCTATGGCAGGAGCCCCAGGAGGACATCACAGCTGACACAGAGACATAAAAAAGCCAGACTGGAGTTTGTTAAAATCCTTCTGGGATAACGTGTTTTGGACAGATGAGACCAAGGTAGAGCTTTTTGGTAAAGCGCACCATTCTACTGTTTGCAGAAAACAGAATGAGGCCTAAAAAGAAAAAAAACATGGTGGAGGTTCTAAGATGTTTTGCTGCCTCTAGCACTATGTGCTGTGACTGTGCGCAAGGCGTCATGAAATCTGAAGACTTACCAAAAGATTGAGGCGCAATGTAGGGCCCAGTGTCAGAAAGCTGGGTCTGTGTCAGAGGTCCTGGGAGTTCCAGCAGGACAATAACCCCAAACATACCTCTAAAAGCACCCAGAAATGGTTGAAGACAAAGCGCAGGAGAGTTCTGAAGTGGCCAGCAATGAGTCCGGATCTAAATCCGATTGAACACGTATAGGGAGATCTCAAAATTGCTGTTGGGAGAAGACACCCTTCAAATCTGAGAGACCTTGAGCTTGTTTGCAAAAGAATAGTGGTCGAAAAATCCAGTTGAGAGGTGTAACAAGCTTGTTGATGGTTATAGGAAGCGATTAATTTCAGTTATTTTTTCCAAAGGGCGTGCAACCAAATGCTAAGTTGAGGGTGCCAATAATTTTGTCCAGTTTTTTGAGTTTTTGTGTGAAATGTCAAATTTGGCTTCTTTTCTCTGTTTTTTTTTGTGTAGTTCCAATGCACATAAAGGAAATAAACATGTGTATACCAAAACATTTGTGATTGCAACAATTTTCTGGGACAAATGGTGCATTTTCTGGAAAAATTCCATGGGTGCCAGTAATTTTAGCCATAACTATAGATTCCAAAAAAGGTGTAGAAACATTTCAAAGATGATCGATAGAAATGGAATGCAACAGAGTTAAATTTCAAGCAAAGGGTCTGAATTCTTCTCAATGGAATGTTTATTTAAATTATTTATTTTTATAAATTTGGAAACATTTCTGAAATGTTGTCATTAGGTTTTATACAGTACTGAGTGCAGATTGTTTTGAATAAAAAGTTCATTTTAGCATAAGGCTGCCACATTTTTAAAATATAAAAGTTGTCAGTACTTTTTGAGAGCACTGTACGTTGTAAGTAATTGAATATCCTGCCAAAGAAAGGTTTTCCCGAGCTTACAACTCTATAGGACAGTTACTCTTGTCTTTAACTTTAAAATCTGTAATTATTTTTCAGTTGATGCAGCGTTTCACTTATAGCTTTATTTCTGTCAAATCTGGAGATCACTTAGTAAAAAGAAAACAAGCTTAAAATAGCAGCAACAGTTCCTCTAGCAGTACACATGGTGGATGATAACTGGGGAGAAAGAACACTGGAGAACTTCCCCATGTTGAAGCATGAAATATAGCAGAAGACGTCGGCTAATCCGCCACTCACCACATCCTCTAAGAGCACTTGGTCACTGACAAATGAAATGCGAAAGTTGGTGCAGAACAGTGCACCCGTAATGTTGCCCTCAAGCACATCATCCCGGGTGCATTTTAACACAGGCCTGGCACTGCAAAATACTACTTCACCTGTAATGTAATAACAATAACAATAGAGAAGTAAACATATTACAGGATATGAAAAACTGATATCTCCTTGGAGTATAGTTGGACGATATTGATCACAAACAGCACAGGGATGACCCAGTATAAGTCTGCACAAAATCTGAAATACCTTTGCCAGACAGACTCAGACCACGCCACACAAAAGCTAGTTGTCATATATACCTTCACAGACAAAACAGCATCCTTAGAGAAACACCGCCAAAATACGAATTCCCTCAGTGCATAACTTACTATGAATGTGTCGCTAAAGCGACACAGTAAAATGTAGCAGACCATATTTTGAATTACCTGGCAAAGAAACTGGATTTTTTTCCTGCAGCTCACTGTTTCCTTCCTGCTTAAGTCAAAAGAAAAAGAAACAAGAGAGAGAAACATGTTATTGCATCCATTGCCCGTTTAGTACAGGACTATGATGGGCCTGGGACCTTTCACAGGAAACACAGGGTATTAATTCTGACCATCCATCCAGTAAAACTTACTCTATGAAGGGCACGGAGCAAGGCATGGGATTAATATGAGCAGTACTCCTGTAATGGCATGCAATGGCATAGGACAGTCTGACATGGTGGGGGGGGGACAACGAGATTATTTCAATGTCAAGGAGCTGTCAAAACCTGAAGGCAGGGTGACAAATTGGAGGGGGGGCATACTTATGGGCTTATCCAGGAAATCCTTATCCAGAGGTGTGCTAACCCCTGGGCTGCCTCTATTTATTTTAGAAGTTAACAAGTATTTCCCCAAAAGGCTGATTGTCCACAGTGTTTATAAAAGAAGCAGGGAAGTAATTTCATGACAAAGGAGAGCTAACATCAAAAAATATAACTTCCCCTACATATTTTGAGCAGCGCCCAAGACAGTTTGAAGTCTCAGTATTGCTCTTATATCAACCATACACAATTTCCTTCCTTCAGTAATAAAGAGCTCAGCTGCTCTTAACAATGCAAATTAAAATAACTACAAAGACACTGAGAACTCAAGCGTAGTCTTGCAACTCTGAAACTGGACTAGGTGTTTTTTTATACTAACACATCTATAGCTGCCTAAAAGAGGAAGGAAATTTAACGTATTTAGCGTCCTTGCTAAACATCATTCTAAAATGGTTTGCATACGGCTTTCAGGGAAACTGACCAAACAGGCATGTCGAACTTCAGCAAAAGAAAACAATGCATACTCAGTATGGAGTTAATCGTTAGGTTGAAACGGGTGCTCATAGGCTCACGGGTTATTGTTAAACCTGGGAAAAACCTGAGTTGTGCATCTTTTACATGGTACTTTTTTACAGGGTAAAAATTAAAAACTGAGTATATGTAGACTGTCCCAAATTATTCTGCAATCTACCGGCCCACAGGGTGCATATTAAATAGGAAAACACTTAAAGTCAACATTAGCAGCAACGGAAACTAGAAAGAGCCACAATTTGTGGCGCACAATAATGCATTTACAAATCATTCACCAGAAGTTTCAGGTTGACGTTCATACTAGGGCGCATTGTGCACCATATCAACCACCTTAGCCAGCTTTAGTACCGATGTTATCCACAGCGTTGAAATACCACTTGTGAAATTCTGTGACTGAGTTGCTTAAACCTTTGATACTTGATAATACTTCAATGGCCAAAGTGGATAGGTTTAATCTGCACAAACAACTTAAAATAAGAGATTTTTCATTTTATACACAGCTATAGAGCATTCATTATAACTCCACAAGGAGCATGCATTCTCGGACCTTCCCTTGATACTCCAGCAATGTTAATCTTGAAACAGCTTCATAATTTACAATCGAGGCTGCTGAACTGTTCTTTCTATAAATGAAATCTAACGATTATTTGCAAAGAATTAAAAAATCACTTGTTTGGCGACTTCGATTTAACGAAGATGGACTGTGGAATAGTATACGCGGTGAAACAGAAATACCGTACTCCGATCTGAACAGCTACAGAATTTTGCTAAGTATAGTATACTTCTAATAAAAGGATTTCATTATTGTTCTTCACATTTTTTATAATTATATATCTTTGATTAATCGATACGACGTTTCATTGGAAGTTGGTCACGTTAATTATTATGGGAACAAATTGTTTCAGAAATGTCACTTGTTTCATAAGTCCATTCTTTTTCTAGAGCTATATCCTTTTATTTTCTTTCTATTTCTATATAGTAACTTTCCGGACTAACTGCGAATTACTGTATTAAATTATCGAGTTAAACAAGTTATTAAACATGTATAACAGTAAATTTTATTTGCCATAAACTGTTATTTTTAAAATACATTAATAATTCGGTTAAAAGCAGAGCTATTAAAAATTAGTTTAACCTTAGTTCACGTTGACTTTATAAGCACCAGAAAGTATTTCACTGTAATATATTTAAAACGCATTTTAATTAGAAACATACGTACCTCAGGATTAACATAGGAAACAAACGAAGGCTTTGTACATTTTCCACCGTTACTCCCTAGAGAAAACATCTCGAAAGCAGCCGTGTTATTTACTTTTTTAAAAAACAAGAAATACAGACCATTCGTAAAACTAAGTTACAACGAAACGCGCATCGCTTCTTCCGCGAAGGTTTCTGCAACTTCACGCGAACCTGGAACTGTCACGCTCTACGGTGGGCGGGCACAAAGTAATCAGGAGGTTTTCATTGGTCGACGGCCTGTCTTTCCACCCATGTCAGGGACTGCTTGAAAACTTCCTAATTTTGCAGGTGGATGTATAAACAGGAAGTAAACCGAACAGCACGTCCCAGGCCTAACCTGTAGTGCGCACTCACCAAGCTACTTAATATACATATAAATACATTTTAATACGGAAATAATTTCCAAATGTAACCAGTAATAAAGTTAGCTATTTAAATGAGTGAGAGTTATTTAAATGTTTATCCCCTATACTCGCAAAACAAAACACAGCACAGAATGTAGTGTATCAAGATCCACTGTGGCCAGAAGTGCTTGTTTCACGTATCACACGATTATCTTAATACATAACACATTTGTTTCAATTTATTCTCCTATCGTACTACAAAAAAAAAAAAAACCGGCAGTATTGGGCATGCCTGGCAGTTCGGTTGGAGATTAAATAACGCGCAGTAACGGTGTATAATACCTACTTTTTATTTAACTTGGATTGATCTGGAACAACCTCCTAGCTTAACCCGCAAATCATGGTCAGTTACTTCAGGTGTACATTTCCTTTGAGTTCATTTTCCTTAGCCTGAAGAAATGTTTGCTTTTTGACTACTTTAACATAACCCTAAAATAATACATACTGGTAACAACGTAAAAGTTTACCTTACCATTACCAAAGTCTGCTATCCAATGACTTATAAATTTTCATTTCATGTTGTGTCACCAGATTCATATTTTGACCATATTTCATTATGGAACACTAATAAAACAACATTGAGTAAAACAGCAAAACCAAACAATTCAGAAAACCACAGCTGGTAGAGTCATTAATGTTTCTTAAAATTCAGTCTTCAACATACCTTAGATCAAAGCTGAGAAAGCCATCTCAACATCACAGCATGTTCTATTCACAGGACTGACAATATTCTTTGAAACAAATTTATATCTTGTAGTATCAATTTGCTTTAAGGTAAAGCATGTGCTCCTTGTAACATGCAAGACTCATGTTGATGTAATCAGCCCTGCACAACGCAGGTTTAAGCTTCTTACACAAAACATTAAGGAACTTAAGCAACGCCACTACCAGCTCAAAAGGAACAACCTAGGAGGCTCATTTTATTAGCGCTTTGATGAAAGCTGGGAAGGGTCTTCCTTGTAATGTTGTTTTTTTTTTTTTGGGAAAGCAGAATTACATTTACCACAGTTTAAACATCAGTCAAAGCAATGTATTATCCAACACTGGTCACTATGGGTTGAGGGGGTCTTCATTAAACACTACATTTACAATGCATAAATGTGCAAAATTGTTATGCAGTTCCATCATCAAGTACATGCGTAAAGGAAAAAAAAAAAATCTTCCCATTGTAATGCAGTAGTACACTTCCACAGTGACCGCATGAAAGGCATAAAGGTCTATACTTATAATAGCAATTACAAACACTAACGTGGCATGCAACTGCCACAGATTCACAACTGCATTGTCATTTGATTTAGATACGATAAAGCATTTAAATCAAGGTTTAAAATTATTACAAATGCCTAAAAAAAGAAACTGCAAAATGTATGGGGCATGCACTGATGACAAACTATTAAACTGTTGAATAAACGTTAAACTATTAAAAAAAAAAAAAATGAGTGACCATTGAAAATTTAATACAATGCCACAAGAATCTGCAAAAGCATGATAACCTGGCATGAGCTCTTTACATGAACATATTCCAAGTCCAGCCTTAGCACAAGACATTAGCCATACAGGGTTTGCATTATTCTATTTGAATTAACTCAACTGAAATAACACCACTTAGAAAAGACATCTATGGTCCTAGACTGTGCTTTATTTAGGCTAGACAATCTCCAACCGCCTAAATGTAACTAGTTTAAAATGATATGCTTGTGAACACCTAGGTGGCATGTTCTTCTCAATGAATATCTAGAACAGCAGATTCATATATTAATCTAGTTTTTTATTTTGGGTGTTACAGACGATGTCCTCTGACAGACTAGCAGAGCGTAGGAAGCTATAATAATTATAAATATTCAACTTCAGACACTGACAGGGAAACCTGCTTTTTCGTTGATGACCACAGGCCTGGCTGACTAGTTCACTCTGAAGCCAAGCAGCACAGCACAGCACAGACATTTAGGACATCAGTAATACCCAGTTTAGTCTGACAACTGCTTTTAAAATTATAGGAAAAACTGAGGTCAGACTAACTACACTAAAAAGAGGTCACAAAACTAAAATATATTTGAGAAAAATTAAAAATAAAAACAAATGGGTATGTATACAATGTACTTTATATTAGTGTTTAATAGCATCGGTGGTGTGGGAATGCTTAGTAGCTATCATAATCCTTCTTGTCCTTCTTCCCTTCACCCTCAAAGCCGTCGACTCCGTCACTGTTGTCCCTCCGCCTCTTGCGGTTGTTGCGGACGTTGAAGCGCGGATTCATCTGGGGAAGGGGGTCCATGCCCAGAACCTTGTGGATCTGGCGAAAGGCAAGAAGCCTCAGGGCGAACTACAGAAAAGTGATGACACGGGGGTAAGTCGCAAGAAAGATAGCTGAGGATTTCACATAGGAAATACCACCTGAAAAAAGGGGGAGGAGAAAAAAGTAAAACCAGCACAAGAGCAGTCCCTGCTAGAAGGCAAAATGTGGCCATGGAATGAGAGGGTCTGAATATGACTCCCATCACAGAACACATCCAATTTCTTAACGTACAAGCAAAACATCCAGTCTATGTAAAATACTCCTAAAGGGCACAAACTGTCTTGAAAAAAACATTTCAAGCCAAAGCACTGAACTAGATAAATTGACCCTATCAAACAGTGGTGAGTAGTTCAGGTCCAGAAATTAAAAACCCAGACCAATATTTTGTTTCAGTCACTGAGTACTCAATTGGTTGGTTAAAACAAAACCTTGGTCGGGATTTGGTCTTTCTGGACCTGAACTATCCACCTCGAAGTGTGTAGAGGAATCTGGGGCACCTGTGCGCTGGAGGTAATGTCCTCTCTCTGCTGTTCAGACATGGTGGCCAGAGTGTCTGTGGCGTTCTTCTCACAGGGGTCTATCAATCCCGGACCACCTATTCACAGACATCCAAATCTGTAAATCTTCCAGTGGTGCATAAAACTTGAAGTGCATCTTCTCCTTTCCCACAGTTACAGGAATGCATAATTTCTCATACAGACCAAGCTTTGCACTACTATGTTACTTCCCAGCTAATGTTCTATTTTCACTATGTTTATACATGATGGTTATATAGGTCAGTTACATTCCACCACAAACGCTGGTCATCCTGTGCAAAATCCGTAAGGACATGTGGGCCATTTTAGAATGGTCATCGATTTTAAGCAGCCCATTCATTACGTCTTACCTGACAGTAGTATCCCAGAGGAAATACATTCAAAGACTCTCCGCAGTGCATCTCCAGGACTCAAGGGCCCAGATGCACTGCTTATAGCCTTCTCAACAAGCAGCTCCATTGCCTGGGGGAAAGGCAAGTCATGTTAACATCACAATTCACTGGAAACTCTAGATTCTGTTACAGTGCCGGATGTGTTTTCTGCCATAACATAAAAATGCAGAAAATGCAGTGTCATTATATACTTGTATTCTACAGAGAAAAGTAAAAAAAAATGCATTCCCTTAGTAGTTCATGGTAGGTATAGAATTCCCCCTGCGACCAATATATGAAAGTAAATATTTTATCATACAATACATGAGAAATGAAGAATAGCTACAGGTTAAACAGGAAAAACACCAGACCCTCCAGAGAATAATATTACAAGAGACTAAACTAATGAAATTCAAACATACATGTGAAGCAAGCTCTATGAACCCTGATATAAATACAATGCAGAATTACTGGCATGCTGACGTGAGTTTTAGAGCACTTTAAAATACATTTATACATATTTTACTGAAAGCACATACAGGGAACGTCATTTTTAAACCTGGAAAGAAAATGCAGATCAGACTCGAGACGGCAGAGGAGGACTGTAAAGACAGATCCTCCCAGAGCTACGCACAATGGCAACTCCTACTCACCCAGCTGGGAAAGGCAGACCAAGTGGGCACACGCTGACAGAGATCACGCAGAATGCGAATAATAATCACGCAGGATTGAAGTCCATTTGCTCTAGCCTTAAGTGCAATGAAGTCAAATTAAGTTAGTGACATGGCGAAACAACACTGACATGTACTGGAATGGGCTTCTGGAGAGGTGCAACACTACTGTTCACAATGGAAGCTTGTGATTGGTTCAGGTTATATGGCATTATTTATGGTCAGCTGCCATTCACAGCAGTATTTTACCTCATAGTTAGTATGAGTTCAAAGTTTGTAAGATGCACAAGGGAGCCCCAGTCATCTTGTAAACCTTGACCTCGGTTTTAAATCGTTCACAAACGAGTACTTGGAATTACATAGGCTCAGAAGGAAAGCACAGGGACTGAAGGCAAGGAAATCTGCTTTACTTTACTGTGATACTTGCACAAGTAAACTAATCAGATGTTCCTTTTCTCACAATCCCTATTAAAAATAAATCACAAAAAAGTACAAAGCTCAACATAAAAGCTCTTATAGATGACATACATGTCAAGTTACTCTGCAGCCTTATGGAGTAGAGATTTAAAACTAAGAACTGGATTATATGGGTGTAGCTATTAGATCGAAAATGCAAGGATGCCTTGTCACATTGATATGAACAGCAAAAAAATTGTGTAGAAAAAGGCAACTGAAAACAACTTTCTAGAGTTCACATTTTTCAGGCTAATACACAATTACAGTAGGCATCCTTGATTTATTTTACAATTTGTATAAACTGCTTACAAAATGAAATAAAAAATAAATGTGTCTCATAAGGCTACAATAAGAAAGTAAAATGATGTTCCGAACCTGGAACCACTTAGCGTGGCGGAGAGCAGCCAGAGCGTCAAGGCATTTTTGCCTGTCCAAGACGTCCGCTGGGTCTTTCACCAAACCCGAGGTTATATCTAAAAATGGATCGAATTGTCAAAGGGTGGTGAGGAATGGGTGTTTGACCAGGTCAGCAAGCCACGTTCTCAGAAATAAACACATTGCCACACATACCAAGCATACCCAGCTATACATACATGATTCAACCCTGAAACACCTGCTTGGATTTTATATCCTGCATCACTCTTCAATTTGATTAGGTCACGTCTTTTCCAAAGACTTAATACATAAGTGAATGATTCATTTTTCTTTCTGATGCTCAGCTTTGAATAAACTCCTACATGGTTTCCAAGCAAAACAAAGGATGCATGTTTAAAATGGTCTTGCGTAATATGGATTTGCAAAGATGTCAAAAGGCTGATTTTGGAACGCTTGGTCTACTTAATGGTGTCTAATTGATCATTTAAGAACATTTTTGGTCAACATAACTGAAGCGAAAATCAAACCTCAGGTGTTGCTGAAGGCACCATTAGTCAGAAGAGTTTCATTGTCACTAACTGATTTGTATGGATTATGGTCATAGCATGAACATAAAATAGCGAGGAAAACAGCTTGGACCCCAATGTAAGGCAGGTGTGGCAAAGTGTTTGGGGAAAACCTTGGTCAAAAATCCTTCCGAAGGCGTGGCAGCAGCCTCTGATGGGAGACAAGTAGTTGAAGATGATGCAAGAAGGCTTTGGACTGGATTCATAAAGCTACGGATACAGGAAGACAGCAGCTCTTGCTGGAAAGAAGGGGACAAGCTCCCAGCAACGGTTAGGACATCACTGCATGCATACCTCTCATCAGCTGGTTTTTAAACTCCACAGTCATTCTGCACAGATGGCCATAAACCCAGGTTCAACCAAAGATTCCGTTCACAAAGCCTTCCTCCCTGAAGCTTACGGATACTCCCCCAAGGACACGCAACAGGCAGGATGACATCGCAGCCGCTTTGCTTCCCATGTTCTGACTGGCTGAGTCTTTTTTTTGGGTTTATAATGCTTGTTCATTTCAACAGCATTTTCTTCTTCCACCTACAAGACTGTTAGCAAGCTTTTCACTTTTCAATCCACAAAACACTAACTGAAAAAGCAAGGCCTACAAAAATGGATAACCATTACTGAAAAAGATTAAGGCAATGGCAAATAGCTCTTGATTGTTTTCCTAGGAGAGCACTACCAGGATACATCCCAAGTTACTTATGACAGATACTTTACCCTGGTTTATACACAATGCCATTTCTTTGACTAGTCCGTTCCTAATGTTTGGTGATGTTAAGTAAATTTGCATTAATCATTGGAATATTCATTAAATGTCAAACAAAACCTACACTTTACCTGACCGTGCAGCCACAACAAAAAAAGTTTGGCTGTATTCAATTACAAAAATTACAGCAATCCCATGATTTACGGTAATTCAGTTTACATTTTTTTCCCACTGGGACAGTTCTGATGAGAATTTCAATTGCCTTATGATACATTATGGTTTCAGCCAAACATATGTAAAAAGTATTATGCACCACTCTACAGAACAATAATTGAGAACAGTAAAGTTTCAAATTGTTCATTATTACTGATGGGCTTTTTCTCCATTGACCTAGTGATGTTTGAAGAAAATTGTTCGGTGCATTTGAGTTGGGCTGGAAATGCATTATATTTTTCCCCACTTAAAAGAAAGGAAATAGTTTTTCAATTTACATTTTTTTAGCAGTAAATTAGCAACGTAAATCGAGGGCAGGCTGCAATAAGATATACACAGCACTAAATAGATTATCAAAAATCATGTCATATAATGATGCAATTTCTATGCTAACTAAAATCCAAATGGCCCTGTCTAAAAGAAATTGTGCTTTCCTCATTTGAAGTTTAAATCCCTTCTCAAAGTGAGATGATTCTTTACCACCTAAATGGAGGTGAGAAAGAAACTGTGGATTGAAGAGCTGACATTTATGGTGTAGAGGTGGAAGAATGAAAATGCATGTACACTATATATAAAGTGTGAATAAATATATAACAACTAATTATAGCAACATGTATACATTTATTCTGTCAAGGGCACTGCTAAACCCAAACTAAGATTCCATGCTGAATAACTGATATGGTCACTTATGTGCCAACTCATGGTTCCCTTAAGACCAAATTATCGTATGCAATTAACTGCACACATGATACAGCAAACACGGGTGCCATTAAAGCCCATTTAATGTGTGTTAAATACAATAATGAAACTGGATGAGGGCTTGAAATAAGCGAAATAAAAAAAACTTAATTCTTAAAAGCACAGAATATAAATTGGCCCCATTTATGGTATGATGAGCCATGACATCCAGATTGCATGTAACATGTATTTAAAGTTAATGTCTTAAAGGAAGACAAATGTGGCAGCACTGTAATTAACCATATCAAGACACCTATAAGACATATGGCCACAGGAGAGCCATTTACTACAGAGCTCCTAGTTTTTCAGAAACTGAAAACTGCAGCAAGAATACAGGTTTTGCCTATAAACAGTGAGATCGGAGATATGTACTTCACTGGACTGAACAGTAAATATGGCCCATCCAAATGACTTGACCACTGATGCCCATTGTTCATTTACTCCAACAAAAAATAGTTTTAGCTGAATAGGACTGAGGTTTGATCTGGGAGAGTACATATATTCCCTCAGGGGAGCACTTTCATCTCGGCACAAGGGACCACAAAAAGGTGAGTCTCTCACTAGACAAAACAGATTTGTTTCCTGTGGGGATTTTCCTCTGAGGCAGAGTGACTTTCATCTGTTCCCTACAATATATAGAGTCCTTTTGTGCTTTACAAAGCGTTCCAGCATTTAAGACATCTGTAATGAACCAAGGTTCAAAAAGTCACACCGGAGGACTGTGTTTGAAATGGAGGATCCGTTTGTCATTCAGCTCAGCGAAATTAGAATTTAAAGGAGACACAGGAAACAAAAGTGAATCTTACCTGGGGTCCTAGCTAGGATTACACAATGCAAACACTGATCATGCTTGTTGGATCACTTTTTTTCCCCCCAAAGCTAAGAGCATTGCCAAGTGTTACAGAGAAAGAGGGAGTAAGAGAGAGAAAGAGAGAGCAAGAGAAAGAGCGAGCGTGTACACCCTAGAGTTTCTCTGCTGGCATACGAGGAACTGAGCTATACTGAAATGTTGGCTGTGTGCTGAACATTGGCAAATCAAAGGAATGGAAACATGGGGCATCTGTGCAAATTAATTCCATCAGAATGCATGGCAGACTTTAGATGCTACAGGTCGATTTCATTTTAAGGCATGAAAAGTAGTGGTTATGCAACCCATCGGAGTGCAGCTGAACTTATCGTGGTGTCCCATCCCCGGCCTGTGGCCACCAACGCATATGGCTTCAGAATAAAGCCTGCTTTTGCCTTCAAAACTATTCACTTTGCATTTAAAAGAAAAATTTAACCCTGACGGCTTAAAGCAGCATCATGGCTGAGATCATGGACTGCGACCTACGAGACACTGCATATCTTGCATGTCAGTTTTACACGTCCAAATGAGCTTGCCCAGAATTACTTTGACTTTGATGTCTTATAATCCCAAGGATAATACACACATTTTATATTCCAGGACTTTTGAAGGCATGAAAAGCTGAAATAAACTAAATGGAAAAATGGCCGATGGGGAAAAAACAAAAGTAGTATGATTATGCCGCTACCCTCCCTTTTTGGGCTATATTATAAACACCCCCCAACAGCTACTGCCTGTTCTGTGCCAGCAAATTGACTCATCGGGTATTTTTTTTTTTTTAAAAACGAACACTGAGAAGTTAATTCCTGGTAGGTCATAAACTGAGCGACGCCATTTCCGACCTCCATCCCGAGCATTCTCCTCGCGGATGACTGGCGAGGTCAGCGTGATGTTCACCTCCATCTTCGGCTCGTCGCAGGACGTCAGGATGATGGCCGCCTCCTGGACAGATGCCTTCACTTCATACTTCTCTGGCGTTACCAGCTTTACGGAGGGTTTAAAATGGAATGACAAGTGGCACCCTGGTCAATTTCAGCATCTAACTTGAGAGCCAAATCCACATCTTTCTATTTTGATAAAATGTATCACATTTTCTACAATTCACATCATACACCAGAACCGCATTTTCCACCTCAGGCTCAAGATCTTCAAACATTTTCTTTTGGTAGTAAATCACCGTGAGCTGCTTGGGCAGATGCTCCACTATGCAAGTTAAGAGGCTCTGGGTGGGCTTCTCAGAACAGAGGAGGACCAGGTTGACGTTCTTGTCTCCACGAAGCAGAAGGCCTTTTGCCAGTACTCCCACTCTCATAACCCCCTTCAGAGCCCTAGAACACAACAACACAAACAAGGAGCAAACACAGCTAAACTTCCAGTGAGGAAACCAGGAACAGCAGCAATATAGTTCCAGGAACTTGAGCCTGTTAAGAACCAGATAACACTGCAGTGCAAAATGCAACAGGGCAGTACTGGATGCTAAGTTAGATAAGGGTCAGATAGTGAGAGTGGACAATAGGACAAGATTAACGGAGGCAAGTCTTTTGGATGATATACTGAGATAATTTGTTTGATTACTGAATAAACCGCAGTGACCACCTCAATATCGCTCACTGCAGACTTGAGTGAGAACCCCGCAAAATTTAAAATTTTTACACAGATTGGCACGTTTGATAGATACCCAAGGCACTAAGCATAATACACACTCCGATTATAAACGATAAATGAAAATGGCATTAAGAAAATTAATCTCACCAATGTGCTAAGGGAATTATTCCCAGAAATATGCAACAAAGCTGGACCAGTATTACTCCAAACACTCTCTCCCTTTGAGACTCTATATCTTTCAGCCAATTTGTGGTTGCACACAAACAATGAAAAAAATGATTATTTCTCTTGTTGCCATTGGGTGACTCACCGGTCCCTCTGAACATCCTTCTTATCATCATCTTCATCCGTACTCTTGTCCTGATCGGTGATGATGTCAGAGACCAGTTTCAGTGCCCGCTCTGTGATGGACACAATCTTTTGGATGGACTGTAGCTCCTCCTCTACAGGGTAGATGGCTGCATGCTTAGTCATCACGTAGCGGTCGTCTGAGGAGTCCGGCCGCCGAGGGAGCTGAAAGACACGATGGATCAAACAGTTTCATCCAGGAACGGAAGTGCAGGGGCCAGTGAAACAGAGCACACTGAAAAGGCCAAAAGGACTTCAGTTCAGGCTCCGGCAGAGTTACACTAAGCAGACCGATATTCTGATACACAAATCTGTACAATAGTCAGCCAAAGGAAATGTTTAAGTCAGTGTGGGTAGTAAGAGTAGAAGAAGAAAAAACACACACACACACACACACACACACACACACACACACACACACACACACACACACACACACACACACACACA
>JABFEA020000119.1:11768601-11781332 GCA_019775915.2 Cyphomyrus plagiostoma | reverse complement strand
ACACACAGACACACACAGACACACACAGACACACACAGACACACACAGACACACACAGACACACACAGACACACACAAAAATAATGCTCCTCATCGTGCAAGACCATGTCACATCTGTAGCACCATCGTGAGTTACTGCAGCACCTGCGGTCCTGCACAGCTGATCTTGCAGACGTCACAGTAGTGGATCTGTGGTGGCTTTGGCGGCTGTTTGGGCTTCAGCTGCTTGTTCTGGAAGGGCGGCTTCTTGGTGAAGGTGCTGCCCGTCCAGGCCGCCGTCGCAGCTACTGCGGCCACCGCCTGTTTCTGCTGCTGCTGCTGGTAGTAGGAGGAGGCGGCCGAGTAGACGGCAGCCTCGTAGCCGGAGTACGACGTGCCTGCAGGTGGACAGTTCAGTACCAGGAAGTAAGAATCTACACCGAGATGTTGCTTGACTAAGATTTCGATTTAAAGGACCTGGATTTCGCTAAAACACAAGAGTTCTTGCTGCGTGTCGATTGGTCGGTGTCCTGTAATCATCCATGTGCCACTGATTTTACTGTAAAACAGCTGGATGAGTCTTATAATCATGAAAATAAACCAGTTAAAGCACAAGAAAAATGGAACTCTTTAGGCAAACACAAGAGCATAAATCCTGAAGTAGCTCAGAGTGTCTTCCCCGTCACAGATTATCTGGTCACTGTATAACGCCCCAGTAATAACGCAATACTAGCATAATATCTGACAAGGCTGAAGAAGGTAGAACGACTTGCTACTATAATATGACCTCAATACCCGTGACACGCTCGCTGCAAATCATTAACCAGCAGCTACAACTACCAAACACCTGAGGATGGCAGACATGCCCTTTCGGGGAAGACAGCCCAGAAACGCTCACCGGAGTATGTGACAGCAGTGGTACTGTAGGTGGGGCTCTGGGAGTAGGACGGCACCACTGTCGCGGCAGCTGCCGCCGGCTGCACCGTAGACGAGACGGGGTAGATGGAGAAGGTGGATGTGGCAGGACTGGGGATGGCTGGCTTTATGGCAGTGACCTGACGGGTTTGCTGGGTCTGTGTGTACTGTGTGGCCCCCTGGCTGTACCCGGTTTTGGGTGCTAAAGCAAATCAGATGGAAAAAATGCTGAAACACACTAGACCAGTGTACCCGAAACTGAATGATGGTCACTTTTCAGCCGTATTTTACAAATTCAAATCACTCACATTTGCAAACACAGACACACACGCCAATGTTAAAGTGGACTGAAGGAGCACACTGTGTAGCCCTGTAGTATGCACACATACAAAGTACATATAGCCCCTGTGCTTGCAGGTCTTGTGGGTTGCACTGCAGTCCTGAAGCCATGCAATGTCATCCCACAGGACCCATGGATGTGGATGGAATGACAAAACTGAGTTGCTGACTTAACACCATAAAAACAGATCCTCATATAATTCAGCTTATTTTAGCCTGTGTTGCTACACCAGAAACCCTAAGAGAAGTAATTTAAAAATATTTCATCTTAAAAATTGACAGAATCCAATACAGATTCAGCATTACTGCAGGATTTGTCTCAAGGTCTAAAAGTAAAAAACTTTACCCAATACATTTCAGCTTAAACTCCAAGAAACATGTGCAAACCAGTCAAACTAGTATCACTACCCAGACAAATGCAGCAAACACACAGCCACAATAAAGACACGTCCAGTTTATGTGTCAATATCAAGTCTGCGCGCTTTCCAGAACTTGCACAAGAATCGTCTCACACACAGGCAAAGGGGCACTGACTTTGTAGACCCTCCCTCCAAATTGGATCTCGGGTGCATCACAAACATACCTGTCTGATAGTAGGTTTCGGCCACAGTGGGCTGCGGCTGGGCGGCGGCCACAGCTGCTGTAGCGGCTGGTTGCTGGTAGTACTGTTTACCATCATAGGCTACAGCCGGCGCTGTGGAGCGCACGTACGAATAGGAGTCCTACAATCAAAGGAAGCACAGCCTTGTACAGGACACTGACACGGCAATTCAACATATGCACTATTAATAGAGACGGCATGCGTTCAAAGGGAAGGCTTGGCTTCCTGCCAGTCCAACAGCCTATATAGTTTTTAATAGGAGGATGGACCGACAAACACACCGGCAGGCAGACAGAGAAAGACAAAGACAGACTGGCAGTTTCATAGGCTAAGCCAAGCACGGCCACCATGAAAAACGGAATTTCCAGCAACAGAGAGGGAGCAAGATTCATTGGTGTAGCGACGATCCTTTAGGTGACATTTAGCACAATACAAGCAACGATAAGACTACTAATGTGTGGGTATCGTTTGCTCAAATTTTAACCAGCAGGCAGAGCACAAACACAACAGGCAGGGCGTTCAGGGCCAGATGCCTTTCTCTGCATGCAGATGAGTAACAGGATACCTGGTAGTTCTGTGAGGTGACGGGAGGGGGCGGGGGGGGGGCCTCCGGCTGCCTCTGTGCGTAGCTGTAGTCGGTGGCCGCGTGAGCCGGCTGGTAACCCCCATAGGCCGCTGCCGTGGCAGCCGCCGCCACGGCAACCGGAGCCGGCCGCGCCACAGCTACGGTGGCGGCAGTGGGGGCGTAGGCGGCCGCCACAGTGTGAGCTGCCACCGGGGCCTGGTGGATGGTGTAGCTGGCCACCGTGGTGGGGTGCGTGTAAGCTATCCCGGCAGCTGGCTGCTGGCTGTCAGGTCAGGAGGGCGAGGGAAAGGGGTCACAACGCCAGGCAGGCCACTATGCCAAAATACCACATTTGTGGTGAACATGACCAAACCCTTACATTTTTACCAAAATGCTTTCAGTGGAAAACCACACCTTATTTTGTAACATTGACCTTGCGGGAAAACTTTCATTCCCATTGCAGAATACAACTAATATATGAACTGCATTTACTTATCATATACTTTTAATAATAAATTACCATGAGCTACCATTTCAGAATTTCAGCATTTCATGTTTTTTAGTAAAAGGTAAAATGACAAAGTCAGAGCAAAATATATGATCTCATCATTAGTGAAAAGGATTATGGGTTACCCAACCCATTGTAATTACAAAAGCAACTTCCCAGTCAAAATAACATTATTGGATTTATTTAGGTGCCAATTTAAGTGCACCAAAAATCAAATTACAATTAAAATAAAGGAGAATCGCTCTGAAAAAAAACACAGTGGTGTATGAGTTCTCGCGGTAGCGCTACAAACAAAGCTACATGCACAGCCACACACTCATATACAGGTTATACCAGCGTCACATCTGAAAGCACCATTTAAGGTTGTTCCGGAGGGAAAATACATATGAAATCAGTCATTTTGCAGTCTCTCACGTTGGAAAGGCATGCAGCCTAGTCGCGGATTATTGTCATAATGCGACATTTCATCGCCCCCACGCTGCCCTCGGAAAGCGAGGACCTCCAACCCCAGTAGGGTTACATCGCGGTCATCCGGCGGCTCGAACAACTCGCTACTTATTTTTTTTTTTTTTTTTTTTTTTGGGGGGTGGAGGGTCTCTAATGACCGCTTTCTGACTGGAAATGAACTGTTGCACGGCGAGCACACACGCCGTTTCAAACCCAGTCGCTTTATGAAATAATCCCCCCCACACACACACACACACACAAAGTCGACGGGAATACACACACACGAAAAATACCTAAATCTGCTATAATACTGTCGTACCCTTACACTACTCCCCCAGACAAAAACCGCGGGGAATCTGCGAGAAGGCGTTTAATCCAGGCACACATGTGTCTCATTAACTTTGTGCTTTACGAGTTACAAACAGAAACCGACATTATTAACGTCTAGGGTTAAACAGCCTATAAGGGAAATTTCTGTAGTTACCGTAAACCTGGGTGGATATTTCATATTTTTAGTAATATTATTATTATGCAATTAAAACATGTGCTATTCTCGAAGGTATTCTGAAAACAGCCACTTTATTGCACACTGGCCATTACGAACAGCCTCACGGTGCTGCATAGTTGGACAGCATAACAAATCATTCAATGCCCCCCTACTCCTCCTCTCTGGCTCCCCCTCCCTCCCCCTTCAGTCCTCCCCCCTCCGATGAACAACAACTGCAGTTAGCTAGCTAGCTAGCTAGCAGGGGGCTAGCCGCTATTCCTTAGCCTATGCAGAGACACCGGCCGAAGCTCAGCGATGCCCGGCTGCACCATACCTGTACTGAGCGGCGGCACCACCATGGGCAAATCCAAAGTAGTTGCCGGTGGCCATTTTGGCATCTTCACCTAGCCGGCTGGGCACTGCAGAGAGACAGAGACATGGAGGATGAACGCCCGTCGTTTACCGTGTAAACCGCCGCACCTCGCACAATACTGGATGCGATACAGTCGCCCAGATGAAGCGCCCAAAACCAGATCAACCCCGTCATTCTCCGTATAATAATCTCAGATATCGTTGGTGATACTCTAGAACTCCATCGCGCTCGAAAACATATTTTTTGTTCTTATTTTCTCACCATAGGTGAAGGATACTACTGGGCATATGGGAATCATTGGGTTCCTGTTCTCTGACGAACTCTGACTCCTCACCCTTCCAATTTATATTAGAAGGTCATACCAGGAAATAGCCTCTAACTCACATGCGCACAAGCGACGTAATAATAGGGACTTGTAGTTTTTAAAGGAGAATAAGCTTTTTTTCCCAAGGACGAAAGGTTCTTGAAGCACAATTGCTGCCTTTAGTATCCTTCCTTAATTAAACATGGTTATAAACACAAGATAATTTCCACATTAAGAAATATTTAATATAAAAGAGAAAACAATTTAATTAAAAGGCAAACCCCAGATCAAAACTGTAGCAGACTATACTGTATAGATGCAAACAGATATTACGTTGTAAAGGCTGTGTTTGAATTTAAAGTATAATACTCAATTTTACATAAGTACTTTTTCATAGTAAATTTTAAATTACACATTTTTCTAATTTTTTTTATAGTGATGAATGATTTAATTGATTCAAAGATATCAACAGAAGTTTATGTACCTTCCATATATACTTCTTTTAATAGTTATTTTAAAGTCATTTATTTTTTACTTTAGTAATTACATGTGAAGCATCTGTTCATGTCACTCTTCATACCTCCTTGAGTGGGATGACAGTTCCCTGTTGCCTTTTACTGAGGCTGGTGGTCTTGGTTTTCATGATCGAGTAATTTAGCATTTCTTACCATAATTTTTTTTGCCTGTCAGCTTTTATTTAAGCACTTAAACACCGACCTTTATTTCTTCAGGATTTCTCAAAGTGTGAACCCCAAGATTTCAAATCATACTGAAAATACAAATCAAATATGCTAAGAATATCTTTACAGAGGTTCATATTTAACTAATCACCGCTCCGTTAATAATAAAAGAATGAATACTAATTTGCTGTAATTGTGCTCTTTCCTCTAGACTCCATAAATGGTTTGCAGAGACACAATATAAACACCACAGATTACATGTGAGGGGCAGCTATGTAGCTACCAAGTGGCAATGCATCCTATATTTAAAGACAGCATGCGATTAGGCTTTCGTTCCTCAAGCGGAATCACAGGGTTTCGTGTGTAGAAAATATCTACATTTTAGTGATGCTATTGCCTTGTTGCAAAAGTCAGTCTACTCCCTGCAATATCAAAAAGGTCTAATAACAAAATCTAAAAAAGATGTTAGGTAAAATTACTTAAAAATATATCTGTACACACAATTACACAAGCATGTTCCACCTTTGCGCAACATCTAGGTATAGTTGTGTGGGTTATCTTATTACTACTGTACTTTACCTTACCACCAGTACTGCATTGATAGGCCATGGTCACACATCTGAACAGGGTTTTCATCATGTCAGGAAGGGAGGGAAATATTCTGCTGCTTTTTATCTACTGTTTGTTTCTCGTGCAATACCATAGATAGCAACCACAATGCAATACCACACATGGATCAGCACTCAAATATCCAATAATCCTAATGCCTTAGGCTATGGCTAACTGCTTGTTGAATTTGTAGCAGGTATCAGCAGCTACTTTACTCAGTTTAGGAGGGGAAACGCCTGGTTGGATTCTGTTAGTCATTTGATACAGCAGACCTTCACGCTACGTGTAGCCTGATATATAGATTAGACAAAAGCCTAGACTGCTCTGTCCACCATTGCACCTGTCGAGGTCCCTGCTAAGAATACCTACAGTCCCAGCCTTTTACCTCACCTCACTCTTCAGTCTATTATTTTACACAAACATTAATGACTTCTGCTTTCAGTATGTTTTTTAAGCTGCTGTATATTTTTTCTATTTCATTAACCCCAAGTTGTGGGTGGAAAAATTCCATGGGAATTACCCAGGATTCCAATGCAATTACCCAGGACAGTGCATCAATCCGTCACAGGGCACGTAACAGAGCAGTGTTTTGGTGTTACTATCCAGGGAAACCACCAGTCTTCATCTGTGGCCTGACACTTGTGCAATTTATGTCTTTAATACCTATCATCACTTCAATTACAACTCTCTCATTGGAAGGGTAAAGGTATTGATGATAAAATGTCTGTATTTAATTTAGTCTAGAAATTGTTGTAGCTCCAGAAAATTGATGTGAGCCACCTGGCCAGCTGTATTAACCATCCTCAATATATATTTTCTATTTAATAACACTAAGAAGATAATCAGCTATTTAGTTTGATGGTAGGATAAATTCACCCAGTAAAAATACAAAATGTAACTGCAAATACGTTTTTAAATGTGACGTAAAGTGTACATGCTTGTATGGTAGAATGCAGTATAAAATACTGGCACAATGAAACAAAATAAAAAAGTTAATTTGACTCATAGTAATCTGAAGGGTGAATGTGGCTTATGCAATTTTTTGCCCAGAGGGGGCACTTTTACAATTAAATTTCAATACATCCGACACAATTCCTTAAGTAAAATACCCTGGTATATAAATTAATAATATGTATACAACATAATGAATTATATGTATATTGAATAAAAATGTCAATGATACAATAAAGGTAAAATAATTGTATTTCAAATATTTTGGTTGGGCCAGCCAGGTGGCTCAGTGGCAGTACTGTCAGCTCACATCACCAGGGTTGGGAGTCTGAATCACTTCTCCCTTGTGTGTATGTAGAATTGGAAGATCTCCCCATGCTGCCTGGGTTTCATGTGTGTGACCATCTGAGTGTATGTGCCATGTTACAGACTGCCATCCCGTCTAGGGTGTCCCACACCTTGTGCTGCCATAGATGGACTCAAACAAGTGCATAGGTTTGGTTTCAACACTGGTAGGAACCAAAACAACTGGCAACCCGTCACTCCTCTAAACATACATACGGTACTCCCACAGTATTGGTAGGGACAAGCCTCTATCATCCATACCCAAATCCAAGTCCCCACCTCGCCAGGACCCTAACCAGGATAAGTGGCTTGAAGTTCAATGTGATACAACATGGATATTTAGGTTAGCATACTGCATGGTTGTTATGCATGTAGATTTGATAGAGGAGTTTGCTGGTTCAGTCCCAAGAACATCCCTGTCCAAAGTACATAAAATAAATTATTCATCTTGGCGCACAATAAAATATAAATAGTAATAACAGACATATTTAATAAATAGGTCACAAGTCCTCCAAGACCTTGCACTGGATGCATTTACATTTACATATTTAGCAGACACTTTTTTCAAAAGCGACACAGAAAGGAGGCAAATAGCACATGCATGCCTGTGAACTAGGCATAAGTGCAGCTAGGCTGAGCTTCTAATGAATGATTGGAGAATAACTGGACCAAAGCATGGAGAAGCGTGGGTCAGCTGATGGGGCACATTTGGAAGGCTTCTGAGGAGCACGCTGAATAGTCACACACAATAAGATATACTGGTGACCATGGCTGCGCCTCACAAGGGGACCCACAATGTCCATGGCAATCTGGCAAAAACCAGTAGAGATTATAGGGAGTGGTTGCAAAAGTGCTTGATCTGATTTGCAGTTGTTGCAGGTTTTTGACACATAGGGCAAGTGCCGCAGTATGTCTGGATGTCTGTATACAGTCTGTATATACAGTAGAAGGCCAATGGCCGTGTACAAGTGTTCACGGAACAGCTTCTAACAAAGCAAGAACCTGATGAGAATATTCAAGGACCAGAACTGTAATTTAGGAGCATTCATGGAATGTGAAGAGGCATCAGGCCAGCAGAGAATAAACAGCTGAATATACAGTTGAAAGATGGATGGATGGTTCATCCTTTTACATTACAGTTTACATTTACATATTAATTTAATCAGAGTTTCCTGGCCTCCCAAGTAAGCCGTAATGTAGTTCCCTCATTTACAAACCCTATCCATCCATCTTATAGCCACTAACCCAGTAAATGGTCATAGTGGGACCTGCAACCAACTCCAAGCAGAATACTTATGTCAAGTGGGCTTTATTGTCCATATACATGTATAACGCACCCCAAGGACCAAGGCTCGCCATACAGATGGCAAATGACAAAAGGGGGGTTTAATAATCATTTTAAAAAGTGCAAAAACATTGGATGTTAGGTTTTGAAAATTACATTGGTTTTTAAAAAATGTAACATAGATATTTGATAAAGCTGATTCATGAAATGGGCCCCATCTGATGAGGAATGCTGGATTTATTTTTACAGTTGCAAAATCATAAATATGATTCTGAGTAGCTTAGTTTATCTATTCAAGTAACAGGGTGATTCTCATGAAATCTTGGTTTCAAATATTTGAAACATGAAGTATTTAGAAAAACTTGCATCAACAAATTACTTTTTTAGCCATTAATAACCAGGTCAGAAGTATTTGTAAGGGTACATTTAAATCATTTGCAGAAAATTATACATGCTTTTTAACATTTCCCAAAACTAATCCTTAAAAATCTTATCACTACAACAGTCTGAAATCATCAAAACCATTTAGAAAGCCAATAATCCATCCATTTTCCAACCTGCTTATCATTCTGGGTTGTCCGGAGCCTATCCTGGAAGCAATGGGCACAAGGCAGGGAGCAACCCTGGATGGGAGGCACATTCACACAACAACCACTCACACATGACACTTATGGGCAATTTAGGAACTCCAATCACCCTCAGCATGTCTTTAGACTGTGGGGGAAAACCAGAGTACCCAGAGGAAACCCCACGAGGACATGGGGAGAACATGCAAACTCCACACACATGTAACCCAGACAGAGACTCGAACCCAGATCCTAGAGGTGTGAGGTAACCGTGCTAACCATTGCACCACCATGCCACCCCCTGCCAATACATTCTCATATTTTAAAAAATTGCTTAATAACAGGCATGCTCATTATCAGTCATGCTCAGTTACTTGAAACACTGAAATAATATATATTTTTTAATTAACATTTTTATTTGATTTTGACTGATTTCTGTCATTACCACAACACCTTCTGGAATCTACAACCTAATATTCTTTCTATTTGACTGAAACTTGATACATTTTTGTGGCAAACCTTAAGGAGTGCAACATATAGATTCGACACATGCAATTAAAAGCAAAGTACTATTTTTATATAATAAATGAGCATTAAATGGACACTTTTGCAGCAATGATACAGAGGTTTTGGAAATGAGGTTGGTGGTTTCATGAGAATCACCCAATAATTTAGACAGGAAAACACCTCAACTAATATTTCAGGTGTTCAAAATTATTAAAAGAGAAATAGCTACTTTAGGGTGCAAGATGGTAGCACACTGGTTATCATAGCCTTACTGCTCATGAGCCTCCATAATGGCTCAGTGTGTGGAGTTTGCATGTTCCGCTTCATGCCGTATTCTTCCGGATACTCTGGTTTACCCCCGCGGTCCACAAACATGGTGAGCTGTAGTTGGCAGATTGTCAGTAGCTGTGCATGTGTGAATGGAGAGTGTGTGACCTGCAATGGGTTGGTGCCCCGTTTGGTGTTATTCCCTGCCATATAGGACCATAGCTTCCAGCATGGGCTCCAGACCCTGGATAGGACGCGTGGGTAACTAATTGGGAAAAATATTGTAGTGTCTTGCCACCACAGAAAACGAGGAAACCTGCAAGGAAAAAATACCATTTTAAAAGGGCAACCAAGATTTACAACGGCTGACATGAAACACAAGGAGGTCTGATGCTGGACTGTAAGATACACACGGTGGATAATGTATATACTGGCTAAAGACACATGAGGATCAGACAGGGTTCACATATGACACACAAGGAGACATGCGACAACAGGAAATACAACTGCACCAAAAAGGTGCTATTTACAATATTCCTAGCCTGTTCAGCGCACTTACTGGGCTCTACTGAGCCATATCTCGCTGGCGCTACAATATTCTGCTGCCCCCTAGGATCAGAGTTCTGTATAATGTTGGTGCCCTGTTTTAAATGAGTAATAGTCTTTTAAAACATATCTTTGAGTTGTAAGGTGATGTAGGAAATCCCAGATAAAGCTGATAGGACACATGACGAGGCACACTTTTGACACACCTGGATCCAAGGGTGTAAGTTTGGGCTGGACATTTGGGGTTGGGGTGAGATGTCCAATCATTTAGGGGGGTCCATGGGGTTGTATTGGCCGGTTTTGATCACGGTGGTCTCCCCCGTAATTTACGCCCTTGCCTGTATCCCAAACAAATTACGAGGTTTTCTCTGTAATGGTAGGTCAAGAGCCAAAACGGATACAAAACCGATACAAATAATTTCCTTCCTTGAATATTTGCATTTTAAAGGTGTGTATAATGCACCTAATAAAAGTGAGACATTATTTTGTTCTTCGCCGAGAGTATTACAGTTTGCACTCTGCAATACTTTCATTTTCCCCGACATGTTAAGCATCCTGCAAGCGATCAGTGGCGCAGTTGTTCTGCAATTAAGACACGTACCGTTTTTCCTACAAAAACTTGCGAATCTGCGCATTCGGGGCCTTTTGACACCTTGACGCGCGTTTCAAACGGCTCCCTGCGTCTGTAAGACTGAGCTGCCTGCGGCTGTATCGCTTCACGTAAATAAAACGCTTTACTCTCTAAATGCTCCGCTTTGTTGGAGGGGTCTAACGGAAAGTATCGGTCGTGTGGTTCCGGCAGGACAAAATAATTTGCTGGTTTTGCTATTCTTTTCTGAATGTCTTTGTATAGGCCGCGTTAAATGTTTGGAAGTGTTCCTGGATTCCGTGCTGCCCCAAACCTAAATCTGTAACGTGGAGTAATTCTGACTTTATTACGTCGCTGTTATTTTTATACAGCATACTAAGAAATGATTATGGTATCTATTTCATATGCCAGGACATTTTAATTTACAATGTATTACTTTACATTTTACTGAGTTCCGTGAGCTGCTCGTCTGTATAATGTATTGGTCTGTAGTATTTGGTTACCGGCGAAGTGGAAAGTGCGCGTTTCTCTCATGGGCGAATTTATAATAAAACGTGCGTTTGTAATAAGAGCAACTGCGTAATTTGCCTAGAAAACTAAGTGCACTCATTTCCTAGAGCTAACAATGGAAGGTAGAATTGGGGGAGGGAGGATTTAAGACGGGCAGGTATTCGCGTTTGTGGCGTCTGATTTAAGAAATTTAGTTTTTCTCATATTTCATCTCTCAAAGATTTACCACTGGCAGAAATAATACGAGCGATCTCTGGTAGTTATGTTTCTAATGTGGAATTACTGCTTGCTGCATGAACATTGAACATTGTGTTGCAGAATGCCAAAATCTAAAGAGACATTATCAACCACTTCTGGTAGCGACTCGGACAGTGAAACGGAGAAAAAGGTAGGGGAGTGTGCGCGTGCGCGCTTTGATCTCCAGGGCCGTGTCATATTCTAGCAAGAACAGCAGCAATTTGGAGTAGTAGAGCCACGTGACATTGTAATAAAATAATATTTCGGCTTTTTATTTTTTTTAAACTGAAAATGTACTATACAGCTAAGTCCCAAGCTGTCGTTGATCATTTGGCCAGGGCTAAGCCAAGCGCAAATGATTTTCCAGCCTTCCTTGATCTGTGAAGCCTTTGTGGCGAAAAAGAATGAGTAATTATTAAACTAACTACCTGGAAAAGATGAAAACAAGGCCTGGATTTGGAATTAAGGTCTTGATTTGAAGCGCCCTGGAAGTTCCTTGGATTCATAAACTGGAAAGCTTCGATCACTGCTTTGAATTACTGCCTTGGCCAATATATGGTGTTATGTAAGTTTTTGGTCGCATTTGTGGTCACCTGCAGGCAAAGAGAAAGAAGGGATCTGCACCAGAGAAGCCTGCTAAGAAACAGAAGAGTGGAGAGAGCTCAGCAGGAGGGGACTCTTCAAAGGCTACCGGCAAGAGTGAGGACAACCTCTTCCAGGTTAAGAGCAGCTCGATGGCCTTGCTGTATACATACTGTTGTGTTTAATTTCCCATTTGAACCAAATACGTGTTTTTTTTTTTCTTTTTTTTTTTTTTTCAGTGAGCATCAAGTAGTTTGCATGATGGCATAATTGTGTTTTGTCTGGATTTTTTCCAATGGCAAACAAAACCAGGATTGTAGAGTAGTTAGCCCACTGACCCACTCGCCGCCCCTGAGTCGCTGTGCCTGTGATCAGAAGATCAGCAGTCCACTCCCTGGCCTCAGCAGAACAGTGACATGTCTGTGGGTGCTTTAGCAAGGCTCTTAACTCCCAGCTCCAGTGGTGCTGTGGGGGGGGGGGGGGGGGGGGGGGGGGGGGGGGGGGGGGGGGGGGGGGGGGGGGGGGGGGGGGGGGGGGGG
>JABFEA020000119.1:11754849-11768501 GCA_019775915.2 Cyphomyrus plagiostoma | reverse complement strand
GCTTTAGCAAGGCTATTAACCCCCAGCTCCAGTGGTGCTGTGCCCCCCCCCCCCCCCCCCCCAGCTAGGGAGTGTAAAATGGGATCGGTGAAGAGAAGCTTTCCAATGTTCCTGTACGTGTATTTGTGCGAAAAGCAAATAAAGCATGCTTGTTTAATAGGCGAAATGGAAGTAGCTGCTTTGTGGGAAAAGAATATTGTTTCTAGTAATACAAATGCTTAATGTTTTAAAGAAGCAAAATAATTACAGAAATAGTAAAGGGAGCTTTTACCAGTCTCTAGTGTCATTTAAGGTATTGATATGGACCATAACAGTATTGTGTAGGACCTTAATGAAAAGTCTTGGAGAAATGACATTACATGTAAGATGAAATGCCTGTGTGGTTCTCATGAATAGAAATAGGTCATCAATTAACTTCTAGGAGAACTTCAGTATGGTAAAAATTTAGTATGGTAATCAGTATTCTAACTGGGCAAGTTCATTTTGTGCTTTTTTTTTTTTTTTTTTTTTTCTTTCTCAGATTGGGAAGATGAGGTATGTCAGTGTCCGTGATTTCAAAGGCAAGGTACTGATTGACATCCGTGAGTACTGGATGGATCAACATGGAGAGATGAAACCAGGAAAGAAAGGTACGTGACCTGTCCTGTATCAATGCCGCTTTGATGTCATATGAGGTTAATTCATTGCCACTGTTCCAACCCTGCAGGCATCTCTTTGAATCCAGAACAGTGGAACCAACTGAAAGAGCAAATGTCTGATATTGATGAAGCTGTGAAGAGATTATAAGAAAACGCTCTAAGCAAAGTTTGTGCGTGTGTGTGTGGTGTTTTTTTTTATTATTTTTTATGTACATATACTTTTACACTAGGATAAAAAGCATTTTCTAGAGGGTGTTTTTTTTACCCAAAGTGTACATCGTGTGCTCAGTCCAGTTGAATCTATGATTTCGGCATGTTTAGCATGTGACATGTTCTATATGTATAAGGACTGTGGTTTATTGTAGCTCTAGGGTGAAAGACTTCACTATTGCTCCACTTAAACTACACAGACAGCTGTACAATTTCTTTAGTGAGAATAAATCCTATATCTTGTGTACCTGCATATATTTTTTTTTTTATTATACAAGTGCTTAAGAATTCACTCATGCTTTACCTCTTTTCGTTAGACTCTTTTGAACAGATTGTTCCTTTTAAACATGAACTCACTCAACTTGTGAGCTGAAGACTTCAGTTGTAATAATGAAAGTTTAATAAATATTTAAATTATATTTTTTACTTTTTATCCAGAACAATTGATACTCATGTTAAAAAGCGCGTGCCCTGTTTTTGCAGATGGACTTATTTCCGATACATTAATGTATAGGCAGTAGTGAAGAAGCTTCGATGTGCGATTTTTGACTTACAGATCCAGTTTCAGTGCACCCTAATTTAAAGTCTCTGACTGAAACTGCATAGATATTAGGTCCTCAAATGCAGTATCTGGCTTATTTTTATTGGCTAAATGTATACTAAATAGCCAGTACCACTAGGTGGCGCTTGTGCTGCATTTTTCTGAGGCATTGCCACAGATATTATGCAACAAAGGTTCTCTCCTTGGGTAGCTACCAACACAGTATTGAGAGGCATTTTTTTAAACCGTTCAAAAGAAATTTTAGTCAAAATCTCAGCTGTTTTTTTTTGTCCTATGCAATTAAAAATAATTGTGCCATATATAGTTTTTCTCAGGTGCACATGAAATATTCCCCCCCCAGCAACATTACTTCAGTACAAATCTAGGAAATCTGTAGTGGCACTGAAGATCTCCTAAACTCAGTCTTATGCTTTTATTTTGCATATTGGAATATATAGCATTAATATGTTAATATTAAACTTGGTCTAGAAAAATTTAGTGCATTACAGTAAAAAGATAATGGCGTAGTAGCACAGATGTGTACTGTAGTAGTTCGTTATAGCAATGTGTGAAGCTTTATCACGGTCATGCTTATGGATATTGAGTTGCAGACAGTGGAATATCAAGTGGCTCTTCATAAGGTTTATTTATGGAAATTTATATGCATATATAAAATACTCTAGTGAAAATATGGATGGATAGATTATGATTTTTTTTTTTTTTAGCAAGCACTTGTCTAAGGTAGCACAAGGAGGCAGATATGTCACAGTAATAGCTATCATGGAGCCAAATGGGTACAAGTTATGCTAGGCTATTATTCCAATAAGTAAACTGTAACAAGTAAATGTTGCCAGTGGATCAAAAGTTATACAAAAACATTGTTAGAACTAGTCCCGGTGTGGGCAATCTTACCTGCAAAGGGCCGGTGTGTGCAGGTTTTTGGGATAACCTGTATGTCAGCTGTTCAAACCCAGGTGTGAGGACTCTTCAGCCAATCAGTCCTCTAATTAGTAATTTAATTATGGAGGCCCTTTGCAGATAATTCGCCACCCCTGAGCTAGTTATATCAGACACCACGAGCACTAGGTTCCTATAAATGCAGAATACAGGAAGTGATCACCAAGGAGAAAACGGAGAGCGGGTGTGTAGCAGGATGAGTTAGTAGAGGTTTTCCTAGAAGGTCTTGAAGGTTGTGAGGAACCTTCTTGAATGTGGGTGGGAAAAACATCTAGAGAGATTTTCACATGGTGGAGGGCAGAGGTGGAAAGTTCAGGTCCAGAAAGTACAAATGCAAATCAAAGTTTTGTTTTAACCAACCAGGTGAGTCCTGTGCGACTTTATCTTCAATTGATTGGTTGAAACAAAACCTTGATCTGGATTAGTACTTTCTGTACTTGTCACCCGGCAAAACTGGCTTGCTGACCAGAGAGTGAGACAGATTGTGTGCCCTGATTCCTGGTCAGTGTAACTAGGTGCTGTTTCATTTGCAGCTCTGAAAGCAAGTACTAAGGACTGAATACTTCCAATTTCACTGCTGCCTTTATTGATCACTTTCTTTTTCTCTTTGCTGCTGCCAAAAGATAATTCATTTGGCCAAGCAGACAAAATAATTTTAGACTCTAATGTAAAATTAAATTACAGCATATGTGAATGTGAAAATTCAGAAGCCATCCAAACACTTCCTGCAATGAAGTTTTTAAAATTAATCAAGTCACATTGTCATTTCACACACATAACATGAAATTTCTTCTCTTGAGTAACATACAGCCAGAACAAGGAACAGTGTGACACTTTGACTGTAATTATGTAGTTTCTCAAACTGCATGATTTTTGTTAAGAATTGAATGCCTTTTTACATGTTGTTTGTGCTTAATTTAAGCATGAGTACCTACATTCTTACATAACTAACAGATTTAATCCTCAAGGTTTGTCCAGAAAATAAATATAGATTTGACAGCTCATTTGTTGTATTATTTTTGTTGTATTATACCCGTTAAGTCTCTGCTGCAGGGCGTGAATGATTATTACTCTTAACTAGTGGTTAACGAGTTATGGAGTCCAGTAAACATTTCTTTTGCATATGTAGTACATAGACTCTGATGCCTTAGGAATTCTTTTTCTCCCTTGGCCTTCCTAATGTGTTTCCCTTAGACATATTTTTACATGCACAAGCATTATGTTTCATGGATTCTGTCAAGACACTGTTGGATATCCCCCAAATGGGTTGCTCCAGACCAGATTTTTCTTCTCAAAAGATGAAAGTGTCTGCAGGGGGTGTCTCCTTCTTAACAAGGAAAAACATCAGTGTCTGTAATTGGGTGAATCCATATATATGAACTGCACATGTTCAGTATTTTCCAAACATAAAGAAAACCCCATTAAATCTTACCCGCAACCTTTACTCACAAAGTCCTCCTCTTTGGAGGCCTGCATTCCAGAACCAATATAATCATTCAATATGAAATGTATACTGAGACATGACAGCTTCTCATCATGGCAACATGATATGTGGCAATATTTTGTGCCTGTGGCACATTATTCGTAAGAGGGGTAATGCAGGGTGTCTTATCACTATGTATTCCTGTTTATTGAATTATGTCCCAAAAGTGGAAGACATTCTCTAATCCAAAAACAATAATTTGTGTTAACAGTTGGAATTTACTGGTTAGATCAGTGATGTTTTTCATTTGTATTTTTTGATGCATGAAAGGTCTTATTAGAAACAACTTTATTGGCTCCGTTGGCTGAAAGCAGTACATTTTTCTTTCTCAGTATTTCTTTATTTGTCATCTTGAACTAAATCCAAAACCTCTACATAATTTATGTCAAACATTAACAGGACAACCTCAGAAAAAAGACAAACTATGGTGAGTTTTGCTACTCCCTGTAATGTTAAAGAAAACAGTCTTTTACAACATGAGGCACTACTTGTAATTCATGCAGTTAAAATTAAATTAATGTATTCTTATCAGAAAAAAGCTCAACATTTGTGTTAAGATTGCATAAAGATAACGATTCCTCAAATAGCTTTTTTAGTTGTTTTCCTTACATTCAGTTTCCATCTGGTTCCCTTAATCTTTGATAAATACAAGAAAAGGAGTAAGATAAAACAATTATCTGAACTGTTGCCTCAATCCTGTATAGGATAAGAAGTTGTTTGGATGGCTGTCCTTGGGGCTGGTGTGTGGGTAGAGATTCTTTGCCTGTGACTGCAAGGTCACTGGTTGAAATTCCTAGGTCAGCAATGAGATGTCACTGTTGGACTCCTGAGCAAGGCTCTTAACCCCCAATAGTTCCAGGTACTGTCTGACCCTGAGCCTTTATATAATGGCACCTGCTAAATGGATATTTGAGTCATGTTGCAAGTTGCAATGCTCAAGTATTGTTTTTGGAATGAGGCACGTGTGAGTATATTTACTATTACTATAGTAAACAGTATAGTTACTATTACTAGTACAGTTACTATTAACTATAAATGTTGTATATATGTCATGGCTATGTGTAGTTGTGTAATATGTCATTCAGATTTGTATATTCAATTTATTTAAATTTGTGATTGAACATGATGATAAAATGAACATTTTACAATATCTGCGGTTAGCTACAGATATTGCCTCTTTCCCTTTCATAGTGACACTATGGTTTAGTACTACAGGGCAGCATTATTACCTCCCCCTGCAATGCAAGGCTGGGGTTTCAAATCTTGCCTCCCTTCTGTATGTGTGGAGTTTGCATGTTCTCCCTGTCTTGTGCAGGTTTCCTCTGACCATCTGATTTTCCCCGTCAACCCAATGTCATGCAGCTAGGCTAAATGTCACCTCCAAATTGTCTGTAATGGCCTGGAAAACAGTGCAGGGTGTCCAGATCCACTGTGACCATCTGCCAAGGACGCTTTGTGAGTATGGGAGCAGTGCTACTATGTTAGTCCTTGTCCACACGGACGTTCGAAATGAACGCCCTCTGGACGCCATACGTGTTTTTCCTGCATTTTGTAGCTGCGTTCGATTGGCGTTTCACTGGCGTTCGCTTGACACTGTTTAACAACCAATCTGACGCCCAATGTGTAGTTTTGTGTATTTACCTATGGGGGCAGTAATTATCTTAAGGTTTCTAATGTATATTTCGAGATTTAAACAAGATGATAAAATCACATTTTAAAGTTCTAGTTTTACATTTAAAAATTACTTTCAAACGTGCATAATTTTTGTCTTTCATTTTCAATTTTTTGTGATTTTTTTTCAGGTTCGGTGTGTGTGTTCCAGCCGCCGTTTTCTGAGTATGTTGCACGGGTAATAAGTATAGCCAAAGTTATGCTGTACTCTCGAATCTATCCGTAATTGTTGAGGCATTGGAGAGAAGCGGGATTTATATATTAATTGCTTAAATTTGGGGGGGGATCAGCTGCAGTGTGTAGACTAATTTTTAAGCTAAAGGTCCAAGATGCATTTATGTAAATTTTATTTACGTCCACACACCCATCAATCTCCTCACTGCTTATCCTGATCGGGGTTGCAAGGCTTAATTAATGTCAATTTCAGCCGTAATTGCTGTAACACTAAAATTATTTATATCGCATGATTTTATGCTGATATATTTCTACAGCTTTTGTAATTTCGTATTAACTACAGTTGAACCCTATGAGTAAAGCCAGTTGAAAAGAGAAAGCAGATGAGTTTTTCTTTATAGATGTCCAGATTTCCAGTTGCCTACTGAGCTTTTAAATTGGTATTTTAAGCGAAAATATTAGCACCAGTTGATCCATCGGTTTGGGTTTCTCGTAATATCGGTATTGTACCAGCAGCTGATTAACTCACTGCTGGTACAATACCGATATTACGAGTATCACATTTTCCGTAAAATGTGGTTTCTAGCAGTTGCCGTACAGAATCATGGGACATATTCGGTCCTCCAGAACGCCAACTGAACAACGTGTAAACGCAATAACGTCGTTTTCCTCGCATTCGTCTGGATTTTTACGCCAAGAAAATTTTGCATGCAGCATTTATTTGACGCCACCTGAACGTGTAGCCGGCCGAATGCTGGTGCTGAACGCCCGTGTGGATGCTTTGATTTGCTCCAATGAGCAGAAAAATGGTCGGCGTTCAGTCGGCGCTCACCTGGCGCCACGAACACCAGAAAAACGCCTGGTACAGACGCCCGTGTGAACGAGGCCTTACTTCTGTGAACTGGAAACATTCAACTAAGTAATGTTGATCAAGATTAGTGGTTAGAAGGATGGATAATATACTCTGTAATCCCCATCACACACAGTTTGTATGGCATTTCTTTCAGTACCATGTAATATATCTGGTATGAGCAAAGAGAATATCTTCTCAAAAGGTTTATTCTGGCTAGCCTATAGTAGAAATGGCCTTAGCAAGAATCGTTCAAGTCTAGGAATAAGTAGGCTGCTCATAAATTATTTCAAATTGATAGTGTTTTTAAAAAGTTTAAACATGCATGCAGTGGGCAAGGACAACCTCAGCAGAACAAACAATAAACATTTTACACATTTTATGAGTGTTTACTTAAGGCCCTGTACAGGTGTTATATGTAGCAGTGAAGATTACTAGACAGTATTACATCACATTTCGTGTGCAAGCTGTGTTTCTTCTTGTTACAAAATGGTTATACCTCCATCAATTCGAGAGTCTTAAAATAAACATTGCCTTTATGATGATGGTAGATCTTGTGGGAAAGGGTGTATTGGCTTGCGGCAAGGTGTGAATGAAGAAAAAGCACATATTCACATGAACACATTTGGTTAGTTATTTACCCCTATGCCAGTGTACATTTATCTCCTCAGATAATAATTTTCCCAAGGCAACAAGTTAGTATGGGGGACTGCCTGTCTCATTTTTAACAATTTTTGTCTGCTATGCATTGTAATATTATATAGATATTATTTTTCTGGTAAAAACATGGCAGTTTGTGGTGATAAGTTTGTGATAAGTCTTTGATTTTTCTCTCCAAGTGCTTATTTTCTGAAAGATAAAGACATAAAAAGTCATGTATGATTCCACCATGTCACAAGCTGTCACACTCTTCTTTGACTTGGTTATTTAATTTACCCAGCATTCTTTATGGATTCTGACTTATACTTGTTGATATTTCATCCAGCCATTTTCTGAAACCGTTTGTCCTATTCAGGGTCATGGGGGGTCCGAACCCCTTTCCAGAGACTTTGGGCATAAAGTGGGAACAACCCAGGAAGGGGTGCCAACCCATTGCAGGGCACACTCACACACCATTCACTCACACTCCATTCACTCACACCTGCACACCTATGGTAAATGTGGTAACTCTATTTAGCCTCAGCATGTTTTTGGACTGTGGGGGGAAACCAGAGTATTTGGAGGAAACTGCACAACAACATGTGCGAACACTATTATCACTTCACAAAAACGTAAGGATGAAAATCTAAAAATATACTTGATCAGACCCAAAATTGGAACTATCAAAGGTCAGCCAAGAGCCAAAATGGAGCCTACGGCCGCTGTCTCGTAAACACAGATCTTCCGTGGATCTATAGGTTGTATAGGTTATAATTTTGAAATCTGTCGGGCAACAGATGATTTCTTGAATGTTCTATATTAAAGTATATATTCGTTGTTGGTCATTAGACACCCTGTTCGGCAAATTTAATCCTTAGTGGTGCTGTAGCTGGCCGGCATGTTTATATGTGTGTGTGTGTATGTGTATGTGATGGGGGGAGGGGTATGGTCCTGGTATACATTACATTGTGGGGACCAAATCTCCCCATGATATGATAAAAACCTATTATTGTTTGGTCCCCAAAATGGCAAATTCAATTCTATAAAAGTAACTGCATTAAAATAACTACAAATGCCAAAAACTTGTATTTTCTTTGGTTATTTATAGTTAAGGTTAGGGCTGGGTAGGGGTTAAGGTTGTCATTGTTGGGATTAGGGTTTTACCCATAGAAATGAATGGACAGTCCCCAGAAAGTTATGAGTACAGGTCTGTGTGTGTTTGTGTATGTGTATGTCTGAGTATGTCTGAAAACGAGTGTGTGTGTGTGTGTGACAATGTAGTGTCTGAAAAGGAGAGCAATTAAACTATCTCTTTCACAGCGAAAAAGCAAAGTTAAGCATAGGTGTTAGGTGTTCTTTTTTGTCCACTCTATCCCATATATTGCATCATTGCCGCATATTGAAAAATAAAATGCTAAAGGATGATTTATTATTCATCAGCAGTCCTCCTGTAGCTCAGAAGAGCCTTGACACCCCACAGTTTTAATGCCTCTGGTATATAGGCCTACCATTAGTGTATGTATTACAGTCCTTACTTTTTTGTCACAGAAAATTTTGTTCATAGTGCAAAAGAAAAATAATTAGAATATAAACTTTTAAGTATATGAAAATATAAATAATATAAATTACATTTTTAAAAATTGACATTGAAACATACACAAAGGAATATAAGTAGCCACCTAATTTGTGTGGAATGATTCTGCAGATTGTCATTAACATGAAATGTGCAATAAATGAATAAGTATACTTTGAGACCTACCTATCTAAATAAGAATAGAGGTAAAAACGCAGGTAAAAACTTTCACATTTACAGGTGATCCATCTAGTACTTCTAGAAATTGTACAGGCTGGTGAGTGTGTGACGAGTATGGCTCAGATAGCCAGAACATAGGACAGGGTTGTCTGGGAAATACAATGTTGCTGTTTCCCACAGAAACAGATGTAGTTTGAAAATATGGATCGCTTTACAAGTTTCTGTCGACACACCTGACTTTACATTTGTTTTATGAAAAGGAAATGTGCTTTATTGTTGCACTTGTATGTGATTATACTCTCCATTGTGTGCCATTATTTTAAATTCTTTTTAAAAGCAGAAAAACAGCAGGTCACAGACAGAGAGAGAAAGATCATTTTAGTACCTAGTATGAGTATGATTTCACTAAATTATACCCAAAATGTAGCCTGTAATTTTCTTATTTGGGAGTAATATGCTAATGGAAATAGAGAATAAGGAGATAGACCCCCCCCCCAAACCAGGGAGGAAGAAATAGCACGGCCATGATCATAACTATCTTTAGCTAATTTTGAGTACCAGCACCCCCTGTATTTATGGAAGGGGGCATGCTGAGTGATCGGATGCAGGTACCTTGATGATCCTGTCACGAAAGCAGATAGTTCCAGCTGCTGGATCTGAAAGTACAGGGAAGCTTACAATCCACAGTCAGTCACAAATCACACCGAATGAACACACCTGTACAAATTCCCCGTTAACCTTCACATTTCACTTTCAAACATAGAAAAACAATGTTAAACTGAAATAAATGTAGTTACTCAGAAAATAGGTAAAGGTAGTTTTACCTCAAAGGATGACTTTTGCTGCTTCTGGGCAAACACAGCTCACCATTTGTAATTAGTTACAGGAGTTAGTTGTTTTCAAGTATGAATGTTATGTAACATGAAAATATTGAAGATTGTTGGAATTGCTGATTTTACTGGAATGACTTCCAGTAAAAAATTTTCCCCACACACCTTCTGATGTTAATAATGGGATGCAGTGTTCTTGTTGTAATTCTTCTCAAAGGTTTATCCTTCTTCATTTTCTTCCAAATTATCTATTCCAATCTAGACACCGAATCAATACCCAAGCATCTTTGACCTCCACTTTCTAAAAACTAGATTGGTTCAATGCCTATAATGTGTCATCTATATCATAAATACTCATGCCCGTGTTGCTTTTCGGAAGGTTTGTATTTGTTACTTGCAAAATATGTATGATGGTATGTGCCAGAGGGTTATTTTGATGCAGTTCATCAACCACTGATCTGATAACCAAGCCACTTACCTGTATAGACTTTCTGGTATTCAGCAGCTTCTGTCCTCAAAGCCTAGGGTGCAATTACTCTTCCACTCCGCAAAAATGTTGTGTAGTATTCATAAGTTTCTTGGGATATCTGGTGTTTGTAATCTGCTACTTGCCTCACTTGTATGACGCTTTGGACAAATGGACCTACTAAATAAAACAAATATAAATGTGCCACAAACGTTTAGCAAAGCGAGGCGTGCATTAATCTAGCATTAATTTTGTTGATATTAAAGAATGACTCTAAATTACACAGAAATACTCTGATAATCACATTTTCCCTTTGTTTAAAAGGCCCAGTTAACAATGCTTATTTACATACTACATTTACATTGACATACATTTGCGATAACGAGAGACCCAAACATGGTAGGGATGGTAGATGGAAATAATGTTTATATATACAATGGCCTCAACATAGCATTCACATATCCCATTCAGGGTCACAGGGGTCACGGTACATATCTCAGGCAGCACAGTGTAAAAAGCAGGGTCACATCCTGGATGGGATGCCAGTCTCTCACAGGGTACACACACATGCTTACATTTACATTTACAATCACAATCATGATATCAATATGAAAGATGTCCTACCTAATAGATTTTTATCATTTGTGTGAGTTAAAGCACATATGCACTCAGGTGTATTGAAGACAGTTCAAGTCTGTGATTAACTCTTTTTCAAAGGTGAAGGGTCTGCATTATTGATGTAAGCTTGCGATTTGCAAAAAACGTCACTGTTTAGCACAATCCTCTGAGAAACTGCCAGCTTCCAAATTTTCAGCATTCTTGTTGTAATAGCCGATACCCTTGGATGAATCTTGAGTAATCTGTTACTGTCCTGGTTTAACCACGAGTGACCCCTTAAAGGCTAAAGGTCAGACCAGCTGGATTCTCAAGAATATCACGGACTGTGTGTTACCAAGATAGCAGTCAGAGCTTAAGCATTCACAGAGGGGTGTAAGTGAAAGGCTGATATAAGCAGAATTCATTACTCTATAATTAGCACTGAAATCTTAAGTCTGAGAATATTGTTCCAAAACTGTTTATAGTTCTAGTGCTGCTTGAAAGGAATACAGCTTCCTGGTGAAACATGATTTGGCAAAATGCTCTCTCAACTGAAAGGTGCTACCTTTTACTAAACAGGTGGAGGTCTTACCAACACACATTGGAACATCTATTGCATTACTTTGCGAAAAAAAACAAAAAAAACAAATAAGGAGATCTCGTGTACCAAACATCTAATTGAAATTTATTTAAAGTGTAAAGGGTTCATTCTCGTGTGTAGTTGTACACGTTTTTGAGTTTAGTGCTTGATGGGACAAGAATCAACCCCTAAATGAATGAATATCAATTTTGTTGGACATATACTGTCAGGAAAAAAATACTAGTTTGTACCTTTCAGGGTACAAAGTTACCCTAAGTTACCCTAGCTGTAGGAAAATGTACGTTTTAGTCTAATTTAAGGTACAAAAATGGACTGCGAGGAGAATTTTTGTACCATTGGGGGTACATTAATGTTGTTTGTACCTGAGTTGCACGCTTCCCTTATCTTTGGTGGTATGGAATGTCAAACCAGCAGAGAGCATTGCAAAACCAAGCATGTGTTTTTTGGCTTCTTAAGCAGCTGGCTTACAGTTTTTTAGATCTGTTGAACTTAATGTCCCATAACACTAAATTAAAACTGAGCTTAATACTATAATTCATTTAGTTAAGTTCAGCCCATTTCCAATATGACGGTTTTGCACACAAAGACAAGAGTGCATTGATACTGATTTTTAAATTCATTTTGTGTTTACAGAATTATAAGAGGATTTTAAGAATATGACAGGAATCAAAATACTGATTATGGTGTCTCTGGTTTCCAGGAAGAAGTTTGTCTTTGTCTGCTGTTTCCAGAGTGATCTTAAGAGCCAGACAATTTCTGAATCAATATGTGCTCAGTAAGGCACATAGGCTGAAAAGAATAGAATAGAACAGTGCAGTACAGCATTTGCTCATTTTAATGCTTCTTAATAGAATGTCACCACTTTGGTTTTTTCTCATTTATGCAAAACTTTAAAATTTATGCATGCATAGTATTTTATGTTAAATGAGGGTGTGAGAAAATGTTTTGGTCTGGGTGGTGAACAGAAACGTGAAATCAGGGGTTCATATAGAAATCACAACCGCATCAGGTACAGAGCAGATGAGGTGGGGGACATTAGTTATATATATTTATCAGTATGTCCATTTGTTGTTTTACTACTTTAAAGCAATACAAAAAAATTAAAAAGTTAATTTGAAATAAATATAGATATTGTACATATTGTGTGGTAAAATACTACTTGAATTTTTTAGAAAAATAATGTCATTGACAAGTTGCTTCTTACATGTGTCTTACCTTTAGCGGAGCTTAGCTAGTAAGTGAACCTTTGGAAGCAGTACGGAAAGAGAAATAAGTCAAAATACAAAACCATGGAACAGAAATCAAGGCGTCATGTAGGAATATCCCATCCTCTCAAAAAATTAATGTCTGGTCAAAGTTACTAATGAATAGTAATATTAAAGCTGATGAAAAAGACATGATCTTTAGCCAAAACTGACATTTTATTCAACTATTCATTTTGAATCTTCACTAAATTTTAGGGCATTAAGATAACATTGAAGGAGGCGGAACTGGACTCTGGCAAAGTGCAATTTGGACATAAGGAGGTGGAGCTGGGCTCTGTCTATTTAAACCCTGTACATGGCACAGGACTGGGATATCAAATAGGTTGTTTTCAGGTCTGCAGGGATGTGGCTGGAACAGAATACAGGGGTGAATCATGAAAAACAAAAGGAGGCGTCTTAGCAATAAAAAAAATGAAGGTCTAAAGAAAGAAAATAATAAATTACAAGAAATACAAATGAGGCTGGCAATCTGGCTAAAATAACCAGGGTGCGATGAGAAGGCAGACAAAGTAACGCTAAGAACCACATCAACACAATATACTTGACACCCACCTTCAGGAAGAGCCACACCTGCTTTTGCTCGCACACCATTCTTTGGAACCTGAGCTTGTAGGATGTGTTTAAGAAGTGACAGACTGGCACAATATGACCAACAACATGTTTTATTAAACAATGCCCAATGTTTCTGCTGCCTGACTCCTTGTCAAAGGGTTTCACAATCTAGTTTCCTGTCATGTCCGGGCATGTCTGACAGTGGGTCACTATGTGGCTTACAAACAACGGAAACTTGAATGCAAAAACATGCAGAAACATAGCAATCCACAAAGGGTCTAAACAAAGGCAAGTTGGCAATATGAGAACTTAACAAAAGCTTAAGCAAAACACAGAATCAGAACAAGGTACTGTGGGAATAGAACTTAAAAGAATATAACTAACACATGCATTTAGAAGAATATAACTAACACATAGTGAAATAT